>JBBHAA010000388.1:3925000-4290000 GCA_037953035.1 Aquarana catesbeiana
GCTGTCAGTGATAATGAGGTGGGAGAAGAGGAAGAAGTCATTGGAGTCTATCAGAGACTCAGCCATGTTGGCTTCAGATATTTACTTAGAATATTGTGGTTCTTGGCTTTGTGTGTGACCCCCTGCACATCTGACACCCAGAACTCTGCTCACTGCCGTGATATGACTATGAGAAAGTATACATTTGAGTACAAGTATTCTCAGGATGGAGACATCATTATAGGAGGGATATTCACTGTACATTCTGTAGTGTCAGAGTGGAATATAGGAAGAAGTCTATTTAATAATCTCATGTGTTCAGCGTAAGTGAAATATGAAATGCAAAGCTTCCAATCTGATCTATAGAGCTGTGTCTTTAGGAGATTTATGTGATATTGTGCAGGACCATTCACCTGTTCAGCTTCATTTATATAAAATCAAAGCATATTCTTAAATGTGTTAATGAAAGCCAAATAGGGTCCATTCATATGAAGCAGAACAAAGGGTAAACAAAAGATTACCAATGTTTTTTTTTAGTGCAATTGTCCTCATAGGATGAGTGGAACTGGTGTCTCGCATGAATGTAGATGGATTAGTACTGGTGCCAGACAAAGACATGGTCAACAAACAGGCAAATCATGGGTCCAGGCAGCAGGCAGAGAGATGGTCAGCAACAGCCAAATGAATTATCCAGCCAGCAGGCAGAGACATGGTCAGCAGAGACAAAGTATTAGTCCAGACAGCAGGCAGGAATATGGTCCACAAACAGTCCCTGGTCAGTACAGGCAGCATGCAAAGACATGGTCAGCACAGTCAAAGTATTGGTTAAAGCAGAACTTCACCCAAAAGTTTTCTTCCCTGCTTCTCTTTGGCATTTGGCATTTTTTTTTTTGGGGGGGGGGGGGCTGGTACCCGGTTTTGATGTTTTCACTTCCAGGCTCCCACTTCCACTTGGATCACCTAGGTTATCCAAGTGGAAGTTCTCTTCCCCCCTTCCTCCGCGCAGTCTTCTGGGACCTGTGACTTGACCATTCACAATGTGCAGTGTGGCTTGCATATGTGCAGTGGGCACCCAGATGTGAAGCTGCAAGCTGTCACTGCTGAGTGCCCACAGTTAAGACGCTGGTGCCAGGGACCTTGTTCGGGTCCTGGGACAGGTAAGTGTTTGTTTATTAAAAGTCAGCAGCTACAGTTTTTGAAGCTGCTGACTTTCTTTTCAGAAAAACAACTGGAGCATCTCTTGAAGTCAATAGGCAGTAAGATTGCCTGGGTCAGTACAGGCAGAAGGCAGAGACATGTCAGCACAGCCAAATTATTATTTAAGGCAACAGGCAGTATTATGATCCATAAACAGGCCAGGGTCAGTGCCGGCAGGCTTCAAGGTAAATTGAAATTCTTCATACCAGCAGTGGGACCTTCTTGTTTGCTAAATAGGGCTGTAATATTTGATCAGTAAAATCTGCCCCCCCCCATGAACTGGCTTTGAGACTAGACTGTATCTTCTATGGATTTCCACCAAGGTGTCATTGTGGATGGAGGACAGGACTGAAGTGGAGGGATTGCTTATCCCTCCACTTCAGGGCCAACACTTCTTTGTTCCTCATACTCACTGATTCCCCCGTTGTAGTCTTGTTGTCACCAGCCTTTGCTGTGCATTATTTCTGATTGTTGTAGAAAAAGATAAGTCTTTGTGACTGAGGGTGTAATTGCCATCATCCCTTAGTTGTGCACAATATTTTACCACTGAAATTGGATTTTTTGAGGCAACAACTGCTTGTAAGTTTGAGATTAAACATTTTTATTTTCTCATATTAAAAAGGTTCAAAAAGTATCTTTCAATAAAAAATGGTATCCAAACATAATTCACAATATGCATAAATCATAAAAACAACATATGGTAGTTACATATCAATCAGAATTCATCAGAATGATGTCTGTGAGCAACACACCCTCTGGAGATAATTGAGTGCACTGTTGAACATCTTGGTTGTATGGTAACCCATCCTGGCTCCTGATAGCCATCCATCCCATGGGATAAAGTGCAACCAGACCCCCATCTAAGGGTCAGAGTAGCTGAGTTTGCAAAAGATCCCCCAAACCATACATTTCCCAAAAGCAAAGTGTAAGCAGGTCGAAGTCTGCTACTTACAGGGTAACACTGAAAGTATTGCTAGAAACGTGGATCATTGTAATCCTTGGTGTAAAGTGACCATGGAACCTATACATCACTATGGCTTGCAATGACAGAGGATGCATGTGAATAGCTGGAGTGTGGTTGTCTCATCTTGCCACGGATTACATTTACTACTATGCCGTTGTTGACCTCTCTATAATTTGAGGGTTAACAGTTTCTAGTAAGCAGGCTTGCCCCTTCACTGTGATGATGAGTGTGCATATACATCTGTCTTCACTGAAGCTGGTGTGGGAAATCTACGTTATAGGATTTTTGTGAATTTAGAGACTCATTTTTAATGGTTAATTTTCAATGGTTTATTAGCACCCTCTTTTATATGTTTGTTTTTTGTGGTACGTAATCAGCCATTGGTGCTGACTGCTATCATATCTTTATCCAAGCACAGATTACCTTTTGCATTTATTAACAGTATTTATCAAACACAATCATTGAATTCTGACTTCAGGGTGTGTTCAGCCAAAAGGATATCCAATGCATTTCCATGTCAGGGCTGGGCTCAGCCCTTCTTTGAGCTCTGTGCTCAGATGACGGTTAATTGCCAAAGACTCTTCATTCCACAGTGACTCACCTGGTCTTCATTTCCTGCTCGTCAGCTAGAGCTGCTGGTTATATAAATTACCTGGATCAGATCATCTGTGCCTTTGCCTTGGTCACCATATCCAGACTCTCTCTGCTGTGTTTTCCTGAGATAGACCTTTGCTTGGCTGACTTCCCTTTTGGTTCCTGATCCTGTTTGCTGCACCCGGCTACGCTGATCTCCTGACCCCTGTTTCTCTGGCTTGTCCTGACTACCCGTCCTGGTTAACGAACTCTGACTTTTGTTTTGACTACGTTTCCTCTGTTTATACCATTTTACCATTTTATTAAATAGTGTGATTTTACTGCACTTCTGTCTCAGTCTGATTCATGATTTCTGACAGTAGGGAAAGGCTATGAATTCAGAAGTTGCAGGCAATCCACTTGTTGGTAATATTTTTTCCAGATTGGATGAGCAGGATCACAGCATGGATCAGTTTGCCATAGCGTTACAGACGCTCCTGAATTGCACTGCACACCTGAAATCTACCACTGTGGCTGCTCCGGTACAACCTGTGTTGCAGGTAGGGTTGAGCTTCAAGTTCAAGTTGAACCCATGTTCGACTCGAACATCACCTGTTCGATTGTTCGTCAAATTGCAAATGTTATGGGCCGTTCGCGCCAAATTTGAGTGGCACGTCACGGCCCATAATTCATTGCGGCATTGCAGTGCATTGCTGGCTGATGATTGGCCAAGCTTGCACTATGACCCGCATGCTTGGCCAATCACAGCACCGTCTGTACAGAGAGCCATAATTGGCCAAAGCCAGGGTGGCTTTGGCCAATTTTGGCTCAGGGGGTTTAGTACACGCCCACACTATATAAGGCTGCCTGCGTGGCGGCCTTGTGTAGTGTGTTGCGGTGGCGGAGAGAGATAGATAGAGAGACAGTGTCATTTGATTTAAGTTAGATAGAGTAGGCAGGCGAGTCAGTTAGCTGCACTTACAGTGTATTGTGTATATATATGCATCCTAGGTGTTGTGTGTATATATATATATATATACACACTGTATTCAGTTTAGCTAGATCCATTCCTGTTATTCTCTTCCTAATATACTGACAGGCAGGCAGGTGTTTTTACAGTATTTACAGTTAGTGTACTGTGTCCTCTGCACAGTGTGCACCTAAAGCTACCTGAAGAAAATTGCTGGTGTTCTTCTGATCCTATTAATACCACAGGCAGGCAGCTGCAGTATTTACAGTTAGTGTACTGTGTCCTCTGCACAGTGTGCACCTAAAGCTACCTGTAGACAATTGCTGGTGTTCTTTTTTGTTCAATTAGTTTTTATTAAAAGAATATAATATAAAAAGAGTCATATACAGTTCAGAGAAGAACAATACACTTAAACATTGTGGAAAACAATTAGGTAGCCAGAAGTGCGAGTATATAGAGGTATATGAATATTTACATATCATCTGTAACACATATCTAGACCTAAGACACTTAATATTCATCAACTGGTCAATATGAGAAGCGTGTAAACCATATATCACATAGAAGTGACAAATTTTTCCCTGAGAAAAACTATAACTTAAGAATATATCCTTAAGAGATTAGAGTGGGAATGTTGAGGAAAAGAGGGAGAAAAGAGGGGACAGAGGAGGAGGTTGGGTTATAGGGAAATGGGGTCCCCTTGGTCCAAACTCCATGATATAATAAGGGTAATCAAAAACAAATTATTTGGTTGAAGACATAATTTCCGCATAAGCGGACATGTATTTTAAGGCAAACCAGTGGGACCATATTTTTTTGCTAGGTCGGATTTTTGTCTAAGAGAGAGAGTAAGATCTTCCATATAGTACATACGGTCTACCTCCAATAGCCATTGGCATAGGGTAGGTATGGTCGGTTGTTTCCAAAGTCGAGGGATAAGTGCTTTCGCAGCATTAAGGAGGTGTGGTATTATAGATTTTTTATATGTTACCACTGGTTTGTCTGTACAATGTAGCAATACAATCCATGGGTCATTAGGAATCTCAATACCCTGAATCTCCTTAATCTAATAAAGAATAGACAGCCAATAAGGCCGTATAAGAGGGCAAAACCACCATATATGAGCGTGTGATGCTTGCTCACCGCATCCTCTCCAGCACAGAGGTGATGTTTGAGGAAAGGTTTTATGAAGCACCACAGGAATATAGTGCCATCTTGTGAGCAGTTTATAATTCACCTCTGCTGTTTTCGAAGCTCCAGAAGAGGCATGGGCCATTGTAAGAATAGTGGCTTTTTGAGCTGGTGATAATTCTTTATGAAGATCCTTTTCCCAGTTATTAAGAAAAGTCGGATCCCATGAGGGAGCTAAACTGTGCAGGGCTTGATAGAAATAAGAGACAGGCTTCTCCACTGGTTGATCTTCAGTGAAAGCAGCTTCAAGGGGTGTCAATTCCGAAATGGACCGTAAAGGTTTTGGAAGAGAGTGGACGAAATCTGCCGGTTGACGGTACCTCCACTGAACCATGGGAGTCGCTGTAGAGTTATGTACAATATTATCTAGCAGCAATATACCCGTTGAGGTGGTTACATGGTGTAACTGAGACAAAGTTCCAAAAGTCCAGGAATGTGTCTTGGGGTCCATGTTCCCTGGTGGGAAGTAGTTGTGGCCAGTCAGTGGCAAAAGTGGTGAGTTGTATGACCATTTATTCGCTTTACATAGTGAGTCCCATAACATAAGAGTGGGGTGTGTAAGTGGAGATGTGATAGGAGACAAACTTCTGTGTCTCTTGGGTATCCATATTTGTGTGAAAAGGTCTGAGCCACTAAGTTCAATTTCCAGGTTTACCCAAAGCTTAGAATTTATATGATACTTCCAGTCAGAAATTCTGGGAGGCCTAGGCCCCCTTCCCTTTTAGGTCTAGTGAGGAGTAGGGATGAGCTTCGTGTTCGAGTCGAACCCATGTTCGACTCGAACATCGGCTGTTCGATCGTTCGCCGAATTGCGAACGTTATGGGCCGTTCGCGCTAAATTCGTGTGGCGCGTCACGGCCCATAATTCACTGCGGCATCACAGTGCATTGCTGGCTGATGATTGGCCAAGCATGCACTATGACCCGCATGCTTGGCCAATCACAGCGCCGTCAGTAGAGAGAGCTGTAATTGGCCAAAGCCAGGGTGGCTTTGGCCAATTATGGCTCAGGGGATTTAGTACACACCCCACACTATATAAGGCCGCCTGCACGGCGGCCCTGTGTAGTGTGTGTTCCGGTGTGCTGAGAGATAGAGAGAGAGAGAGACAGTGTCATTTGATTTGAGTTAGCTAGATTAGGCAGAACAGTCAGTCAGTTAGCTGCACTTACAGTGTATTGTGTATATATATGCATCCCAGGTGTTGCATATATATATATATACACTGTATTCAGTTTAGCTAGATCCGTTCCTGTTATCTTCTATCTAGACTATTTACATTTAATGCAGTGCGTCCTGCTCACAGTGTTCAGCTAGATCCGTTCCTGCAATTTACATTTAGTGCAGTGCGTCCTGCTCACAGTGTTCAGCTAGATCCGTTCCTGCTATTTACATTTAGTGCAGTGCGTCCTGCTCACAGTGTTCAGCTAGATCCGTTCCTGCAATTTACATTTAGTGCAGTGCGTCCTGCTCACAGTGTTCAGCTAGATCCGTTCCTGCTATTTACATTTAGTGCAGTGCGTCCTGCTCACAGTGTTCAGCTAGATCCGTTCCTGCTATTTACATTTAGTGCAGTGCGTCCTGCTCACAGTGTTCAGCTAGATCCGTTCCTGTTATCTTCTAGACTATTTACATTTAGTGCAGTGCGTCCTGCTCACAGTGTTCAGCTAGATCCGTTCCTGTTATCTTCTAGACTATTTACATTTAGTGCAGTGCGTCCTGCTCACAGTGTTCAGCTAGATCCGTTCCTGCAATTTACATTTAGTGCAGTGCGTCCTGCTCACAGTGTTCAGCTAGATCCGTTCCTGCTATTTACATTTAGTGCAGTGCGTCCTGCTCACAGTGTTCAGCTAGATCCGTTCCTGCTATTTACATTTAGTGCAGTGCGTCCTGCTCACAGTGTTCAGCTAGATCCGTTCCTGTTATCTTCTAGACTATTTACATTTAGTGCAGTGCGTCCTGCTCACAGTGTTCAGCTAGATCCGTTCCTGTTATCTTCTAGACTATTTACATTTAGTGCAGTGCGTCCTGCTCACAGTGTTCAGCTAGATCCGTTCCTGTTATCTTCTAGACTATTTACATTTAGTGCAGTTGCGTCCTGCTCACAGTGTTCAGCTAGATCCGTTCCTGTTAAATTCCTACTGACAGGCAGGCTTGTCTGGTTACAGTATATAAAGCTACCTGAAGAAAATTACAGGTGTTCTATTTGATCCTATTAGTACCACGGTCAGGCAGCTAGACTATTTACATTTAGTACAGTGCGTCCTGCTCACAGTGTTCAGCTAGATCCGTTCCTGTTATCTTCCTACTGACAGGCAGGCTTGTCTGGTTACAGTATATAAAGCTACCTGAAGAAAATTACAGGTGTTCTATTTGATCCTATTAGTACCACGGTCAGGCAGCTAGACTATTTACATTTAGTACAGTGCGTCCTGCTCACAGTGTACAGCTAGATCCGTTCCTGTTATCTTCCTACTGACAGGCAGGCTTGTCTGGTTACAGTATATAAAGCTACCTGAAGAAAATTACAGGTGTTCTATTTGATCCTATTAGTACCACGGTCAGGCAGCTAGACTATTTACATTTAGTACAGTGCGTCCTGCTCACAGTGTACAGCTAGATCCGTTCCTGTTATCTTCCTACTGACAGGCAGGCTTGTCTGGTTACAGTATATAAAGCTACCTGAAGAAAATTACAGGTGTTCTATTTGATCCTATTAGTACCACGGTCAGGCAGCTAGACTATTTACATTTAGTACAGTGCGTCCTGCTCACAGTGTTCAGCTAGATCCGTTCCTGTTATCTTCCTACTGACAGGCAGGCTTGTCTGGTTACAGTATATAAAGCTACTTGAAGAAAATTACAGGTGTTCTATCCCAGCTTAGTGCAGCTACAGGCCATTAGTATGTCTGGAAGGCCAAGAAGGAGAGGCAGACAGTCACAAGCCAATAAGAGAGGGCAAGCAGGCTCTGTGTCTAGTGCTGGTCGTGGAGACGGTGCATCCTCATCAGCACGTGGCCATGGGACACGCTTGGCCTTTTTTTCGGCAGCTGGCCGTGTTGAGCCGCAACATGCGGAAGACTTGGTCGAGTGGATGACCAAGCCGTCCTCATCCTCCTCATCCTCTCTCACCCATGCCCAGGGTGCTTTGTCTGGCAAAGCAGCGGCCTCTTCCCTCAGCTCAATGTCATCAGTGACTCCTTCCCTAGCTCCACCATGTCCTCATGAGGATTCCCTCGAACTGTTTGACCACAGTGTTGGGTACATGCTCCAGGAGGATGCCCAGCATTTGGAAGGCTCTGATGATGATACTGAGCTCGATGAAGGCAGTAACATGAGCGCGGACAGAGGGGGTGCCCAAGAAGGACAGCAATCTGGCAGTCATGCTCCCCCTGCTGCAGCATACTGCCAGGTTTGCTCCAGTGATGAGGAGGGAGGGGATGATGAGGTCACTGACTCAACGTGGGTGCCTGATAGGAGAGAGGAGGAGGAGGAGGAGGAGGAGGCGGCAGCACATCACATACGAGGCAGGATGCCCTCCAGGGGCCAGCCTAAGGGCAGCACATTGACTGCATCACACCCCAAAGCTCCACATGTGCAGGGCGCTGCAGTCTCTGCGCGTTATTCAAAAAGTTCTTTGGTGTGGGCCTTTTTTGAGACGAGTGCATCAGATCGCACCGCTGCTATTTGCAACATATGTCTCAAACGTATCTCGCGTGGCCAAAACATCTCCCGCTTGGGTACCACATGCTTGACCAGACATATGTTGACCTGCCATGCAGTTCGTTGGCAAGCGTATCTAAAAGACCCACGCCAAAGAACAAAGAGGATCTCTCCTTGCTCCTCATCAGCTGAGATTTCCAACCCCACTAGACCTTCAGTCCTCTCTGAGACCTGCAGTGAGAGGAATGAAGGTGTAGAATTAGGTGTGTCACAGCCAAGTACTTGTGGGCAATCTGCTTTTGGTACACCGACGTCAGATTGTACCAGGCAAATTTCCCTGCCCCAGCTGCTGCACCGCCGAAAGAAGTTTGCTCCCAGCCATCCACATGCCCAGCGGTTGAATGCTAGCTTGGCAAAATTGCTAGCACTTTAACTGCTGCCTTTTCAGTTGGTAGACTCTGCCCCCTTCCGTGAGTTTGTGGAATGTGCGGTTCCTCAGTGGCAGGTACCCAAACGCCACTTTTTCTCACGGAAGGCGATTCCGGCTCTCTACCGGCATGTGGAAGGCAATGTCCATGCCTCGCTGGACAGGGCGGTCAGCGGTAAGGTGCATATTACCGCTGACTCATGGTCCAGCAGGCATGGACAGGGACGTTACCTAAGTTTCACAGCGCATTGGGTGACTCTGCTGGCAGCTGGGAAGGATGCAGGACAAGGTGCAGTAGTGTTGGAGGTTGTTCCGCCACCACGCCTCCAAAATGCTGATTGTGACACACCTCTCTCCTCCACCCCCTCCTCTTCTTCTTCCTCCATGGCCTCTTCCTCGGAACCAGCGGTGCTCCGTAGGCGTTCAAGGGGCTACGCAAGTACGCAGGCCAAAAGATGCCATGCGGTGCTTGAGCTGGTGTGCTTGGGGGACAGGAGCCACACTGGGGCAGAGGTTCTGTCAGCTCTGCAGGGGCAGGTTCAGAGGTGGTTGACGCCACGCCAACTTAAGGCAGGAATGGTGGTTTGCGACAATGGCACCAACCTCCTCTCTGCCCTGCGACAGGGACAAATGACCCATGTGCCCTGTTTGGCTCACGTCCTTAACTTGGTGGTGCAGCGGTTCTTGGGCAGGTACCCGGGCTTACAGGATGTCCTGAGGCAGGCCAGGAAAGTCTGTGTGCATTTCCGCCGGTCATATAATGCCAGTGCTCGGCTGACGGACCTCCAAAAGGAGTTTAACCTGCCCAAGAACCACCTAATCTGTGACATGCCCACCAGGTGGAACTCAACGTTTGCCATGCTGCAGCGGCTGCACACGCAGCAGAGGGCCATCAATGAGTACCTGTGCGACTATGGCACCAGGACAGGGTCAGGGGAGCTTGGTTTTTTTTCCCCACGCCAGTGGGCCATGATCAGGGATGCATGCACTGTCCTGTCACCATTCGAGGAGGCCACGAGGATGGTGAGCAGTGACAGTGCATGCATCAGTGACACTGTCCCCCTTGTCCACCTGTTGGAGCACACGCTGCGTGGAATAATGGACAGGGCACTTGAGGCAGAACAGAGGCAGGAAGAGGAGGACTTCCTTAGCTCTCAAGGCCCCCTTTATCCAGACAGTGTTCCTGCGTGCCCGCCGATCACACAGGAAGAGGACGAGGAGGAAGAGGAGGAGGAGGAAGATTGTGTCAGTATGGAGGTGGAGCCTGGCACTCAGCATCAGCAGCAGTCTTTAAGGGATCAGTCCCAAGAAACACATGGACTTGTACGTGGCTGGGAGGAGGTGGCTGCGGACCATGTCGTTCTTAGTGACCCAGAGGACTCCGGACCGAATGCCTCAGCAAACCTACGCTGCATGGCCTCCCTGATCCTGCAAAGCCTGCGTAAGGATCCTCGTATTCGTGGTATCAAGGAGAAGGACCAATACTGGCTGGCAACCCTCCTTGATCCACGTTACAAGGGTAAGGTTGCGGACCTTATTTTGCCATCGCAGAGGGAGCAGAGGATGAAACATCTTCGGGAGGCCTTGCAGAAAGGTCTGTGCAACGCGTTCCCAGAGACTGGGAGGTTACAAACTCCTGTTTCTGGACAACGTGTTGCTGAGGCTTCGGTCAGTCTAAGAAGGAGCGGTGGAGAAGGTGGCCGTCTGACCGATGCGTTCAGACAATTTTTTGGTCCGCAGCCCCAAGGTATGATCGGTTCCAGCAACCATCGCCAGTGTCTATTTTACATGGTGCAGGAATACCTAGGGGCAAGATCAGACTTGGACACCTTTCCCACCGAAAATCCTCTGGGTTACTGGGTCTTGAGGATGGATCACTGGCCAGAGCTTGCACAGTATGCAATTGAGCTACTGGCCTGTCCTGCATCCAGCGTTCTTTCGGAACGCACATTCAGTGCTGCTGGAGGCGTGGTAACCGATCACAGGGTGCGTCTGTCCACCGACTCGGTCGATCGGCTGACCTTCATAAAAATGAATGAGTCTTGGATCACCACCAGCTACCAAGCACCTGATGCTGATGTAACCGAATAATTTTTTTTGAAATCTCAGATCCCTTCAAAGACTGCCTATGCTGATGCTGAGTGACTATCCCTGAGTAATTATCCTCTTCCTCCTCAATCATCACGCTGATAGCTTGTAAGAACATTTTTGGTTCTGGGCGCCACCACCAGTGCCTAAGGCACAATTTTTCAGCCCCTGTTTAACAGGGGCGTGTAATTACAATTTTTGATGTAATACTTTGCAGCAGGGCTCGTTCCTGCATTCCAACTAGAGTGTCTGTGAGGGGTTGCAGTGTTGTGGCACCAGCACCAGTGCCTAGGGCCCAATTTTTCTGCCCCTGTCTAACAGGGGCGTGTAATTACAATTTTTGATGCAATACTTTGCAGCAGGGCTCGTTCCTGCGTTCCAACTAGAGTGTCTGTGAGGGGTTGCAGTGTTGTGGCACCAGCACCAGTGCCTAAGGCCCAATTTTTCTGCCCCTGTCTAACAGGGGCGTGTAATTACAATTTTTGATGCAATACTTTGCAGCAGGGCTCGTTCCTGCGTTCCAACTAGAGTGTCTGTGAGGGGTTGCAGTGTTGTGGCACCAGCACCAGTGCCTAAGGCCCAATTTTTCTGCCCCTGTCTAACAGGGGCGTGTAATTACAATTTTTGATGCAATACTTTGCAGCAGGGCTCGTTCCTGCGTTCCAACTAGAGTGTCTGTGAGGGGTTGCAGTGTTGTGGCACCAGCACCAGTGCCTAAGGCCCAATTTTTCTGCCCCTGTCTAACAGGGGCGTGTAATTACAATTTTTGAAGCAATAATTTGCAGCAGGGCTCGTTCCTGCGTTCCAACTAGAGTGTCTGTGAGGGGTTGCAGTGTTGTGGCACCAGCACCAGTGCCTAAGGCCTAATTTTTCAGCTCCTGTTCAACAGGGGCGTGTAATTACAATTTTTGATGCAATACTTTGCAGCAGGGCTCGTTCCTGCGTTCCAACTAGAGTGTCTGTGAGGGGTTGCAGTGTTGTGGCACCAGCACCAGTGCCTAAGGCCCAATTTTTCTGCCCCTGTCTAACAGGGGCGTGTAATTACAATTTTTGAAGCAATAATTTGCAGCAGGGCTCGTTCCTGCGTTCCAACTAGAGTGTCTGTGAGGTGTTACAGTGTTGTGGCACCAGCACCAGTGCCTAAGGCCTAATTTTTCAGCTCCTGTTCAACAGGGGCATGTAATTACAATTCTTGATCTAATATTTCACAGCAGGGCCCTGTGAGGGCTTACAGTGTTGTGGCCACAGCAACACCTAAGGCCCAAATTTCTGCTGAGTATATAGGGCAGGACCCTACTTTCAAACATCTAACTTACAAACGACTCCTACTTGCAAACGGAAGGAGACAACAGGAAGTGAGATGAAATCTACCCCTAGGAAGGGAAATTCTCTCCTGTAAGAGTTAATATGGGAAAACAATTTCTCCTTTCCACTGATGCTTTCCAATCCTTGTTCCACAAAAAAACCCAAATTTTCAAAAAACATTTTTCATTGGGACAAAAAAGTGAGGTGAAATCTTCTGAAGAGGAGGAAAGACAGCAAAACAAATGTCACAGGGGTGATAACCCTTCCCTATGTTTTCCAAAAAGCTTAGAAAAGATTTTTTGGCTGGAGCTAAACACGTTAAAAATGTTCAAAATTACAAACAGATTCTACTTAACAACAAACCTACAGTCCCTGTCTTGTTTGCACCGCCTGTATACTGCTGTTCAGAGTATATAGGGCCTGGTGGCCCCACACCTTTCCTTATTTTAATTTGGGTGCGGGGTTCCCCTTAATATCCATACAAGACCCAAAGGGCCTGGTAATGGACTGGGGGGTACCCATGCCGTTTGTCTCACTGATTTTCATCCATATTGCCATGACCCGACATGACATTAAACCCGCAAGCAGTTTTAAATGAGATTTTTTCCTTTAAAAATGACATTTGGTGCAGGGACTGTTCTAAACATGGGAAACACGCGTCACTTTACAGGCATACTATAGACACCCCCCAGGTACGATATTTAAAGGAATATTTCACTTTTTTTTTTTACTTTAAGCATCATTAAAATCACTGCTCCCGAAAAAACGGCCGTTTTTAAAAGTTTTTTTTGCATTGATACATGTCCCCTGGGGTAGGACCCGGGTCCCCAAACCCTTTTTAGGACAATACCATGCAAATTAGCCTTTAAAATGAGCACTTTTGATTTCGAACGTTCGAGTCCCATAGACGTCAATGGGGTTCTAACGTTCGTGCGAACTTTCGGTCCGTTCGCGGGTTCTGGTGCGAACCGAACCGGGGGGTGTTCGGCTCATCCCTAGTGAGGAGGGACCTAGCAAGTCTAGGTCACCTTCTGTTCCAAACATATCTGCCAACTAATGAACTTATAATCGTAAAAAAGCCGACCGGTATACCAAAGGGAATCATTTGAAACAGGAACAGCAACCTGGGTAGTATATTCATTTTCACAATTCCAATCCTCCCTAGCCAAGTATGAGCTATTTGAGACCACTTCTGCAAATCTAAATTTAATCTGATTAAGTAAGGGCATAAAATTATTGCAAAACAGGGCTGTCAGGTTCGGGGTAAGGTATATACCTAGATATTTCCTTTTACCAGTCTGCCAGCTAAAAGGAAAGGACTGCTTCAGGTGAACTACCATCTGGACAGGAACTGAGACATTTAGAATTTCAGACTTTGACATATTAATTTTAAAATTGGATATAGCGCTAAATGATGAGAACCCAGCCATAAGGTTAGGTAAAGAAATCAAAGGTTGTTGTACATAAAATAAAATATCATCTGCATATGCAGCGTATTTATGTTCAAATTCTCCTATAGTGATGCCATGAGTTATGTCTCACAGTTGATAAAAATGGCTCTAAGAATAGGGCAAATAAGATAGGTGAGAGGGGACAACCCTGTCAGGTGCCATTATAGAGGGTGAATGGGTCGCTGAGGGTGCCATTTATGCGCAATTGAGCAGTAGGTTTGTTATAAAGAGCCAAAATTTGGGACAGAAGGGAGGCACCTATGCCTAGATGTGCCAGCGTTGCCATAAGGTAGTCCCAGTCCACCCTGTCGAACGCCTTTTCGGCATCTGTAGACAATAACAGGGTGGACTGGGAAGACTTGCGAACATATGCCATTAAAGAGAGAGTACGGAGGGAATTGTCCCTTGCCTCTCTACCAGGAATGAAACCTGCTTGTTCATTAGAAACCCATTGTGGGAGCAAGGGGAGGAGTCTATTTGCAATAGCTTTGGCATACAATTTGGCATCTATGTTCAGCAATGAAATAGGGCGATAACTTCCACAATTAGTGGGGTCTTTCCCCGGTTTAGGGATTATAGTAATATGCGCATGTATAGTCTCAGGTCGAAGGCCTCCACCATCCGAGACAGCGTTGACATAACAGGATAAGCGAGGCAACAGGATGTCTGCAAAAGCTCGATAATAAGCAACCGTGAACCCGTCAGGGCCAGGAGCTTTGCCAGTAGCCATATCCTTCAGGGCAACATGTAACTCAGAGGTAGTGATCTCTCCTTCCAGAGTGGCCAGAGAGTCGGGTGATAATTTAGGTAGATTAGCCTTAGACAAATAGTTCCTGATAAGAGTGGTTTTAGTGGCCTGGTCCGTTATGGAGTGTTGGACATGATATAAGTGTTGGCAAAACTCCCGAAATTCTTTTGCTATAGCTGGTGTGTCATGTATTAGCATGTCTGAGGAATCTTTTATTTTTGCTATGAAAGAAGCGGATTCCTTCTGCTGTAATGAACGCACCAACAGTCTGCTCGGCTTGTTCCCCCATTCATAGAAACGTTGTGCTACTATACGTGCCTGATGTTTCTGCTCAGTGTGAAATAGGGCTTTCAATTCTTCCCTCTGTGTAGTCAAAGTAGATAAGATGGCTTTGGACAAGCTAGCCTTGTGTTGTAACTCAAGTACTTTAATGTCTCTAAGTAGCTGGGATTGTTGAGATAAGCATTCCCTTTTTTTCCTAGCTCCCAATTCCATTAACCTACCATGAATATGGGCCTTATGGGCTTCCCAGAGTATGCCTGGTGATATGTCTTGGTGAGTGTTTTCCTTAAAGTAGAGTGATAAATCTTTTTCTATTTGCTTTTTATCTATGTCCTCAGTTATGAGAGCTTCGTTAAGCTTCCAATTAGTGGTCCTATGTGGTAGCGATGGAATTTTTAACTCGAGTGAAATCGGGGAATGGTCCGATATAGGTGAGGATTCTATGTGAGCTCTCTCGATTAGCGGAAGGTGGTGGTGATCTATAAAAAAATAGTCAAGCCTAGAATAAGTGTGATGAACCTGGGAAAAATGAGTGTAATCTTTCGCCCACGAGTGTATAATCCTCCAAACATCCATCAATTGAGAATCGTGCAATCGTTTGCGTATAAACGACAAACGTTTATGTGAGATATTAGAGGTCCCTTTGGACGTGTCTAAGGCTGGTTCCAGTGGAGCGTTAAAATCTCCAGCCAAGAGAATGCATACCTGTGCGAAATCTCTCAGTTTTTTATAGGTAGTGGCTATAAAACCTGCTTGATCTCGATTAGGGGCATAAAGATTTGCTAAAGTACATGGCATACTACCCAGGTTGCCTTTTAGGAACAGAATACAACCGTTGGGTACACATAGCATAGTATCTAGCTTAAACTCTGTATTGCTACGGAGTCCAATGGCCACACCTTTTGCTTTATGGATATCTGAAAGACTATAATACCACATAGGATACTGTTGGGAAAATAGTTTTACAGTAGTGGTATGTGTGAGGTGAGTCTCCTGCAGAAAAATAATATCTCCCCGCAGGCAGCCCAGCTCCCTATACAAATTATGCCGTTTTCCTGGAGCATAAAGACCCCGTACATTAAATGATATAAGTTTTACTGTAGCCATGAGAGGAGGTAGGAGGCGTCAGCAGCCACTATTTTCCTGGGGAATTGGACCTGAGGTGGGAGAGAAAAGGTTAAGATGAGAGCAGGGGGGAAAGGGGAGGGAGAGAAGAAGGGAGAGGAAATGAGAACAGAAGAGGAAAGAAAGAAAAAATGAGCAACGTACAGTAGGAGAAAGATACCGACCATTCAAAGGGATGGTCAACATGTGCACGCAGTAAACTGCTGTGCATGGAAAGGGTGCAAGCGATGCCCAACGCCTGCATGACCACCGCTCCAAGGGGAGTGGGACCATGGGGACATGGGGCCATGTCGTACCCTATGGGGGGGGGGGAGTGAGGAGCTCCAGGCATCTAACCACTAACACCAAATTGGCGTGAGTACTGTCCCGATGCTCCAGCACTGACCCCAAACCTAAAAGAAATAAATGCTTATATAAAGCACTCAATGTAATACCTTATTGTTGTACCTTATAACAGTGTAACAGCCCCTGACCGTGGATCTATAAACACCAAACTTAAATCCTAAAACCTTAACACGTAAAGTAAAATAAAACAATAGTAAATAAGATAAAATAAAATAAGATATCAGATCCAGAGCATGCCCTTCAATATGTACAGCTAAAACAGCACGGTTAGGTACAATAAAGTCTATGCACCCAGCCATGTAAACTGCTGCAGAACAGAATTAAAAGAAGCATACTTGCGGCCAGAAAAGATCCAATAAGGTTAGACGTAATGAATGAAATAATCCCTGTCATCCACTCTAGCCACTATTCCAACAGGGGTGAACCCCCAGCTGGGGAGGAACGGCGTTTACCTTCCACCTTCTGCCATCTGGGTTCGGAGTTGTTGGGCAGGGCCGGAATGGCATCCTGCCAGCCTGGTAGTTCAGGTGGTGAAATGCCGACATCCATGCAAAATTTCTCAAGGTCCTCTGGGAACCGTAGAATCGCCGTCTTGCCATCTCTGTTCGCGATCAGCGCTGCTGGAAAGCCCCATCTGTACTTGATAGAAGCAGCTCGCAATCTCTCTGTCAGGGGACGCAGGGCTCTGCTTCGATTCAAGGTTTGACTGGCCAGGTCTGGATAAAAAGATAAGATGGCTCCATCAAAGTCCAGTGATACTGCCTCTTTGGCTTTTTTCATAATGAGTTCTTTTTCTTCATAGTAATGAACTCTACAGATAATATCACGAGGGATGTCTGAGGAGAGGTTGCGGGGTCTAAGAGACCTGTGCACGCGGTCAATTTTCAGAGGATGTTCAGCGGCCTGTCCCAACATGCCATTAAAGATACCCCGGATGGAGGGGAGGAGGTCATCGCCCCCTGTCGCTTCAGGTAATCCTCTGATGCGGATATTATTTCACCTGTTACGATTTTACTGATCCTCGATTTTATGTAAAGCCATCCTATGAGCTATAGCAAGGGTGCGAGTAGATGACCGCAGGTTTCTTATGGCCAATGCATGGCGATCCAGGCATTGCTCTGTCTCCTCTACCCGTTCTAATACCTGAGAAAGGTCTGATCATACAGCAGAGACCTCTTTTTTAATGGCCCGCTCTAGGCTCAAGGCCGTGACCCCCGAGTGTCTGGATGTGCTTTCTTCCTCCTCCATGCAAGCTGATGATGCCGGCGAACAGTGCCTGTGTTCGGCTCTGTGCCAAGGGGCGGATCTAGAGCCGGAGCTCACGCCATGAGGTGAGCGGCCTAGGCCATCCATATCTGCTGGATCATCTGGTTCCGCGTCTAATCGAGCCAGTAGAGGGTCCTTTTTTAGGTAGGGTCTTACCAGACCTCTTCCGCATCTTTTCTAGAGGTAGGATGGTGGCAAAAGACAGATCGAGTGCTGTAAACTTGGTGTCGGCGCCGGAGCTCGGGAGAGATGCGTCCTCATTGCAGCATGTCGAAACCACGCACCTCCAATTGCTGGTGTTCTGATCTTATTAATACCACAGGCAGGCAGCTGCAGTATTCACAGTTAGTGTACTGTGTCCTCTGCACGGTGTGCACCTAAAGCTACCTGAAGACAATTGCTGGTGTTCTGAGCCTATTAATACCACAGGCAGACAGCTGCAGTATTTACAGTTAGTGTACTGTATCCTCTGCACAGTGTGCACCTAAAGCTACCTGAAGACAATTGGTGGTGTTCTTCTGATCCTATTAGTACCACAGGCAGGCAGCTGCAGTACTTACAGTTAGTGTACTGTGTCCTCTGCACAGTGTGCACCTAAAGCTACCTGAAGACAATTGCTGGTGTTCTGATCCTATTAATACCACAGACAGGCAGTTGATTCTGCTAGCTGCAGTATAATCAGTATATATATACATCCCAGCTTTGTGCAGCTACATCTCACTGCAGACCATTAGTATGTCTGGAAGACCAACAAGGAGAGGCAGACACTCACAAGCCAATAAAAGAGGGCAAGCAGGCTCTGTTTCTAGAGGCAACAGTGCTGGTCGTGGACACGGTGCATCTTCATCAGCACGTGGCCGTGGGACATGCTTGTCCTTTTTTTCGGCAGCTGGCCGCGTTGAGCCGCAACATGCGGAAGACTTGGTAGAGTGGATGATCAAGCTGTCCTCATCCTCCTCATCCTCTCTCACCCAGGCTCAGGGTACTTTGTCTGGCAAATCAGCTGCCAATGCGGCCTCTTCCCTCGGCTCAATGGCATCAGTCACTCCTTCCCTAGCCCCACCATGTCCCCCTGAGGAGTCCCCGAACTGTTTGACCACAGTGTTGGATACATGCTCTAGGAGGATGCCCAGTGTTTTGTAGGCTCCAATGATGGTATCCAGCTAGAAGAAGGCAGTATCGTGAGCCCAGAGAGAGGGGGTGCCCAAGAAGGACAGCAATCTGGCAGTCATGTTCCCAAAAATGCAGCATACTGCCAGCTTTGCTCCAGTGATGAGGAGGGAGAGGATGATGAGGAAGTCACTGACTCCACGTGGGTGCCTGATTCGAGAGAGGAGGAGAAGGAGGAGGAGGCTTATCTCCAATGAGGCAGGATGCCCTTTAGCTCTGCATATGCAGGGCACTGCTGGCTATGCACGTTATTCCAAAAGTTCTTTGGTGTGGGCCTTATTTGAGACGAGTGCATCAGATCGCACCGCTGCTATTTGCAACATATGTCTCAAGCGTATCTCGCGTGGCCAAAACATCACCCGCTTGGGCACCACATGCTTGACCAGACATATGTCCATCTGCCATGCAGTTCTTTGGCAAGCGTACCTAAAAGACCCACACCAAAGCACAAAGCGGACCTCTCCTTGCTCCTCATCAGCTGGGATCTCCAACCCCACTATACCTTCAGTCCTCTCTGAAACCTGCACTGAGAGGAATGAAGCTTTAGAATTAGGTGTGTCACAGCCAAGTACTTGCGGGCAATCTGCTATCGGTACATCAACGTCAGATTGTACCAGGCAAATTTCCCTGCCCCAGCTGCTGCACTGCTGAAAGAAGTTCACTCCCAGCCATCCACATGCCCAGCGGTTGAATGCTAGCTTGGCTAAATTGCTAGCACTTCAACTGCTGCCTTTTCAGTTGGTAGACTCTGCCTACCTCCGTGAGTTGTGGAATGTGCGGTTCCTCAGTGGCAGGTTCCCAAACGCCACTTTTTCTCACGGAAGGCGATTCCGGCTCTCTACCGGCATGTGGAAGGCAATGTCTTGGCCTCGCTGGACAGGGCGGTCAGCGGTAAGGTGCATATTACTGCTGACTCATGGTCCAGCAGGCATGGACAGGGATGTTACCTATCTTTCACCGTGCACTGGGTGACTCTTCTGGCAACTGGAAAGGATGCAGGACAGGGTGCAGTAGTGTTGGAGGTTCTGCGACCATGCCTCCAAATTTCTACTAGTGGTGATTCTGCCACACCTCTCTCCTCCACCCCCTCCTCTTCTTCTTCCTCCATGACCTCTTCCTGTGCTGATTTGTACTCGGAACCAGCGGTGCTCTGTAGGCGTTCAAGAGGCTACACAAGCACGAAGGGGAAAAAAGATGCCATGCGGTGCTTGAGCTGGTGTGCTTGGGGGACAGGAGACACACTGGGTCAGAGATTCTGTCAGCTCTGCAGGGGCAGGTTCAGAGGTGGTTGAAACATGCCAGCCTAAGCCAGAAATGGTGGTTTGCGACAATGGCACCAACCTCCTCTCTGCCCTCCGACAGGGACAACTGACCCATGTGCCCTGTTTGGCTCATGTCCTTAACTTGGTGGTGCAGCGGTTCTTGGACAGGTACCCGGGCTTACAGGATGTCCTGAGGCAGGCCAGGAAAGTCTGTGTGCATTTCCGCAGGTCATGTAATGCCAGTGCTCGGCTGGCTGACCTCCAAAAGGAATTTAACCTGCCTAAGAACTGCCTAATCTGTGACATGCCCACCAGGTGAAACTCAACGTTGGCCATGCTGCAGCAGCTGCACACACAGCTGAGGACCATTAATGAGTACCTATGCGACTATGGCACCAGAACAGGGTCAGGGGAGCTTGTTTTTTTTTTCTCCATGCCAGTGGGCTATGATCAGGGATGCATGCACTGTCCTGTCACCATTTGAGGAGGCCACGAGGATGGTGAGCAGTGACAGTGCATGCATCAGTGACTCTGTCCCTCTTGTCCACCTGTTGGAGCACACGGTGTGTGGAATAATGGACAGGGCACTTGAGGCAGAACAGAGGGAGGAAGAGGAGGACTTCCTTACCTCTCAAGGCCCCCTTTATCCAGACAGTGTTCCTGCGTGCCCGCCGATCACACAGGAAGAGGAGGAGGAGGGCTGTGTCAGCATGGAGGTGGAGCGTTACAAGGGTACAGTGTTGTGGCAACACCACCACCAAAGGCCCAATTTTTCTCCCCCTGTTCAACAGGTGCATGTAATTACAATTCTTGATATAATATTTGACAGCAGGGCCCATTCCAGCGCCCACCAAGAGTAACTGTGAGGACTTAAAGTGTTGTGACACCAGCACCACCACCACCACCAAAAGCCCAAATTTTCTACCACTGTTCAACAATGGCATGTAATTACAATTCTTGATCTAATATTTCACAGCAGGGCCCGTTCCTGCGCCCACCAAGAGTAACTGTGAGGGCTTACAGTGTTGTGGCAACACCAACACCTAAGGCCCCAATTTCTGCAGAGTATATAGGGCAGGCCTCTACTTTCAAACATCCAACTTACAAATGACTCCTACTTGCAAACGGAAGGAGACAACAAGAAGTGAGATGAAATCTACCCCTAGGAAGGGAAATTCTCTCGTGTAAGAGTTAATATGGGAGAAACGTGTCTCCTCTCCACTGATGCTTTATCACCAATCCTTGTTTCACTAAAAACCCCAAATTTTCAAAAAACGTTTGTCATTGGGACAGAAAGTGAGGTGGAATCTTCTGAAGAGATGCACAGACAGCAAAACAAATGTTACAGGGGTGATAACCCTTCCCTTTGTTTTCCAAAAAGCTTAAAAATAGATTTTTTTGGCTGGAGCTACACTTTAAAAATGTACCAGTTCCAAATTACAAACAGATTCTACTTAACAACAAACCTACAGTCCCTGTCTTGTTTGCACCGCCTGTATACTGCTGTTCAGAGTATATAGGGCCTGGGGGCCCCACTCCTTTCCTTTTTTTAATTTGGTTGCGGGGTTCCCCTTAATATGCATACAAGACCCAAAGGGCCTGGTAATGGACTGGGGGGGACCCGACATTACATTAAAGCCGCAAGCAGTTTTGAATGACTTTTATTCCTTTACAAATGTCATTTTGTGCAGGGACTGTTCTAAGCACGGGAAACACATGCCACTTTACAGGCATACTATAAACACCCCCCAGGTATGATATTTAAAGGAATATTTCACTTTTTTTTTCATTTAAGCATCATTAAAATCACTGCTCCCAAAAAAATGGCCATTTTTAAAACTTTTTTTTTAATTGATACATGTCCCCTTTTTAAGACAATAACTTGCATATTAGCCTTTAAAATTAGCACTTTTGATTTTGAATGTTCGAGTCCCATAGACTTTAACAGGGTTCTATAGTTTGCGCAAACTTTCGGTCCGTTCACAGGTTCTGGTGCGAACCGAACCGTGGGGTATTCGGCTCATCCCTAGTTGCAGGCCATCCCTGCTGCTGCTCCAGTCTCTGTGCAGCAACCCACCTCGAGTATTACCTCTGTAAGAGGTATGTCTGGTTCTGCTCCACTTCCCCAGAGATTCAGGGGTGATCCAGTTCAATGCAGAGGGTTTCTCAACAAGGTTGAGGTATACTTTGAGATACTGCCCCTGGCGTTTCCCACGGACAGAAGCAAAGTAGACTTTGTGATAACTTTGCTTTCTGAGAGAGCCTTGGCCTTTTGAAAACCCTCTATTAGAGATGGAAAAACCTGTCGTCCTGAATTACCCAGAGTTTGTGGCTTCCTTTAAAAAGGTATTTGATGTTCCGGCATGCTCCACTCCTGCTGCCAAAAGCCTCATGTCCATCAAACAGGGTACGAGGAAGGTTGCCAATTACGCCATTGACTTCCGTACTCTGGCAGCAGAGGTTGCTTGTAACAATGAGGCCCTCGTGGCTGCTTTTTCTCATGGTCTCTTGGATAACATCAAAGATGAGATAGCAGCCCAAGACATACCCACTGAGCTGGAGAAGTTGGTCACGTTTGCCATTCTTATTGACTCCAGACTCTGAGAGAGCTTCCTTTAAGGAGACCTTCCTTTGCAGTAACCTCCTGTATGTTTGGCTCCAAGCTTTGTAGTGCCTCCCTCACCTCCCCTACCTCATGGTACCGAGTCTGCCAGTGAGGTAAAACCCTGTCAGGGCTGAGCTCAGTCCTTCCTTCTCTGAGCTGGCTGCTCAGCTGTCGGCTAATTGCCAGCTTCCATCTCTCTCCACAGTGACTGACTTGTTGATGATATCCTGCTCGTCGGTCCTGCCTACTTAAGCCATCCAGTCCAGATGATCTCTGCCTTCGCCTTGGTCACATTTCAAGAGATGCTCTCCTGTGTTCCTGTTAAGGAATTGCTTGGCTGACATTCCTTCTGGCTTCAGATCCTGCTTGCTATTCTACTACACTGTTCTCTGGCTCCCTGATGTTTTGGCTTGTCTGACTATCCGTTCAGGTTCCTGAACTATGGCTATGTTTTGACTAGGTTGACTCTTTTTACCTTTGTTAATTATTATTAAACAAGTGTGATTTAACTGTACTTCTGTCTCAGTCTGATATATGGTTTCTGACAGTAGGCGAAGGCCATGAATTCAGAAGATGCAGTCAATTCACTTGTTAGTAATATTTTTTCCAGATTGGATGAGCAGGATCACCACATGGATCAGTTTGCCATGGTGTTACAAATGTTTCTGAGTCACACGGCTCACCTGGAATCTCCCACTGTGGTTGCTCCGGTACAACCTGTGTTGCAGGCCATCCCTGCTGCTGCTCCAGTCTCTTTGCAGGCACCCACCTCGAGTATTACCTCTATAAGAGTTATGTCTGGTTCCGCTCTGCTTCCCCAGCGATTTGGGGGGTGATCCAGTCCTATGCAGAGGGTTTCTCAACCAGGTTGGGATATACTTTGAGAAGCTGCCCCAGGTGTTTCCCACGGAAAGAAGCAAAGTAGGTTTTGTGATATCTTTGCCTTCTGAGAGAGCCTTGGCCTGGGCAAACCCTCTATGGGAGATGCAAAAACCTGTTGTCTTGAGTTACCCAGAGTTTGTGGCTTCTTTTAATAGGGTATTTGATGTTCCAGCACTTCCACTTCTGCTACCAAAATCCTCATGTCCATCAAACGGTACAAGAACGGTTGCCAATTACGCCATTGACTTCCATACTCTGGCAGCAGAGGTTGTTTGGAAAAATGAGGCCCTCGTTGCTGATTTTTCTCATAGTCTCCTGGATACCATCAAGGATGAGATAGCAGCACAAGATATACCCACTGAGCTGGAGAAGTTAATCACGTTTGCCATCCTCATAGACTCTCTTTTAAGAAGCGCTTGCGGAAGCCTCTTGTACATTTGTCTCCGAGCTTTGCAGTCCCACCCTTGCTTCCCTCACCTCTCATGCCTCCTGTTACCGAGTCGCTCAGTGAAGATAAATCCATGCACTTGGGCTTCACGTGTCTCTCTGCGGATGAGAGAAGAATCCTTAGGAGGAGGGAGAGATTGTTCCTTTATTGTGGCCATGCAGGTCACTTTTTGAAGTCTTGTCCTACCCGTCCAGGGAACGCCCGAACCTTGAGGTCCTGTCATGGACAGACCTTAGGTGGCGTTGTTTTGTCCCCAGTTATCCTGAGGATAAGCCCCTGGATTCGGTTACCCTTTCTTGGGCTGAGTCATCCATCGAGATTCAGGCTCTAATCGACTCTGGGGCTGCAGGCCTGTTCATTGATGCTGCCTTTGTATCGAAGCACTCGATTCCGCTGCAGCTGCATGACACTCCACTTGCCATTGAGGCTCTTGACGGGAGACCTCTACAGCCTGCCCATGACTCATGAGACTGTTCCGTTGTCCATGGCCGTAGGGACTCTTTACCATGAGATAATGCAATTCCAAGTTATTTCCTCACCTAAGTTTCCGCTGGTTATTGGTTATCCTTGGTTACAGAGGCACAATCCCTCTTTTGATTGGCCCCATGCTGAGGTTCTCTCTTGGTCGCCACAACGCAGTAAGACATGCTTTCAGAAGGTAGCCAAAGTCCTGTGCACCTCTTCATTCTCCTCCCTGCCGGAGGAGTACTGCAATTTTAGTAATGTCTTTGACAAAGGTGAAGCCGGTAGTTTGCGTATGATTGACCTTCAACCTGGTCCCATATCTCCTCGTGGCCGGGTTTACCCTCTGTTGGTCTTGGAGAATAGGGCCATGGAGGAGCATGTTGCAAACGCACTTTCTCGAGGTTTCATCTGCAAATCCTCGTCTCCTGCTGGTGCTGGTTTCTTCTTTGTGAAGAAGAAGAGTGGTGAACTGAGACCTTGTATTGATTATAGGGGTCTCAATCGTTTCACGAATAAGAATGCCTATCAGATTCAGTTATTTTACCGCCTCAAGGGACCAACGGTTTTCACGAAGCTTGATTTGAGAGGGGCATATAATCTTGTGAGGATTAAGGAGGGAGATGAGTGGAAAACTGCGTTTAATACCAGAACAGGCCATTATGAGTACCTTGTAATGCCTTTTGGCCTTTGTAACACCCCGGCAATTTTCCAGGAATTTATTAACGATGTCCTCTGAGATTTGTTACAGTTATGTGTGGTGGATTATCTCGACAATATCCTCATATTTTCCAAGTCCTTGGAGAGCCACCACACAGATGTCTGTCGTATGCTTCAGAAACTAAGAGAGAATATTCTCTATTGTAAACTGGAGAAGTGTGAATTCCATTGTGAGCAGGTTAAATTCCTGGGTTATGTCATTTCCACTGCTGGTTTTCCGATGGACCCAGAGAAACTTTCAGCAGTCATACAGTGGCCCAGACCCGTGGGTTTACGTCCTCTGCAGTGTTTTCTTGGCTTTACCAACTATTATCAGAAGTTTATTGTTGACTTATCATCTCTGGTCAAGCCCCTGACTCATATGACCAGAAAGGACGGTAACCTACAGAGTAGGTCTCCAGAGTCCATTAAGGCCTTTGAGAGTCTCAAGGCTGCCTTTCTTTCTGCTCCTGTGTTGGTACATCCTGATCCTGTACCTTTCATCCTTGAGGTTGATGCTTCTGAGACTGGTGTTGGCGTCCTTCTGTCTCAACATCCTACCTCTGAGAGCGCTATGCATCCTTGTGGCTACTTTTGTGGCTACTTTTCCAAGAAATTATCTCCTGCAGAATGCAATTATGAGATGGGGACAGAAAGTTGTTAGCGATCATTTTAGCCCTTAAAGAATGGAGGCATCTCCTCGAATGTACCACTATGCCGGTTCTTATTCTGACTGACCATAAGAATCTCACATTCTTGTCTGAGTCTAAATGCCTCTCTCCCAGAAGGGCGTGATGGACTCTTTTCTTGTCAAGTTTCAATTACATAGTCTCATTCTTACCCAGTACTAAGAATGTAAGGGCTGATGCGTTGTCGCAACAGTTTTCCTCCACTTCCAAGATGAAGTTGGTTCCTGTTCCTGTGATTCCTCCCAATCGTATTCTGGCTATGGTTCGCATCAGTCTCACTTCTCCTTTGGGGGACAAAATTCTTGCCGCTCAGATCCATTCTTCTCCTGAGAAACCTTGTGACCACTGCTTCGTCCCTGAGTGTCTCCGTACTGCCGTGCTCCAGACTTACCAATCTCCCAAGGCTGCTGGCCATCCAGGGAAGTATCAACTCTTTTGGGCCATTTCCCAACAATTCTGGTGGCCTAGACTATGTGCAAATGTAGCCGCCTTCGTAGCTACTTGTTCCGTGTATGCTCAGAGTAAGACCCAATGACACCTTTCAGTGGGCCTCCTACAACTCATACCCAATGGAGAGTGGCCTTGAACCCACCTGTCTATGGATTTCATTGTGGAGTTATCAAACTCTCAGGGCAACACAGTTATCCTTATGGTGGTTGACCGATTCTCGAAAATGTATCATTATATTCCACTTAAAGCGTAGTTCCACCTAAAAATGGAACTTCCGCTTTTTGGATTCCTTCTCCCCTCCAGGGTCACCTTTGGCACCTTTCAGGGGGGAGGGGGAGCAGATACCTGTATAATCCAGGTATTTGCTCCCACTTCCGTGTATAGATGGCCGCAGTATCTGCGGCGATTGACGCCATGTCCAGCCCCTCCTCTGTCCCCCCCGCTGTCTTCTGAGAGACACACAGGTCCCAGAAGACAGCAGGGACAAGTGAGACTGTGCAGTGCGACTTGTGCATGCGCAGTAGAGAATCAGGCTGTGAAGCCGCAAGGCTTCACTTCCTGATTCCCTTACCAAAGATGCCAGCGGGAGCTGAGGGACAGATCAGCTTCATGTGAGGACATCGCGGGCACCCTGGTAATTATCCTAATATTAAAAGTCATCAGCTGCAGTATTTGTAGCTGCTGACATTTAATTTTTTTTTTTTTGGCGGAATTCTGCTTTTAGAAGTTACCCACATCTAAAGAACTGGCTTCCATTTTTGCTCAGGAGATCTTTCGCTTACATGGGATACCCAAGCTGATAGTCTCAGGCAGGGGTAGCCAGTTTGTGTCCAGGTTCTGGTGAGCCTTTTGTGCACTTTGCAGTTAGGAATTCAGCTTTCTTTCTCCTCTGCGTATCATCCACAGTCCAATGGGCCACAGAACATACCAACCAGTTCTTAGAACAGTTTTTACATTGCTACATTCCTGACCACCATAACAACTGGTCAGACCTTTTACTTTGGGCGCAATTAGCTCACAATAGTGATACAATCTATCATTGATTCTTGAGGAAGGGCTACTGTCAGGGCTGGGCTCAGCCCTTCCTTTTTAGAGGTCTGTGCTCAGCTGTCGGTTAATTGCCAAAGACTCTTCATTCCACGTTGACTCACCTGGTCTTCATTTCCTGCTCGTCAGCTAGAGCTGCTGGTTATATAAACTCCCTGGATCAGATCATCTGTGCCTTTGCCTTGGTCAACATATCCAGAATCTCTCTTTTCAACCTAACTATGTTATCTCTGCTGTGTTTTCCTGTGATAGACTTTTGCTTGGCTGACTTCCCTTCTGGTTCCTGATCCTATTTGCTGCACACGACTATGCTGATCTCTGGACCCCTGTTTCTCTGGCTTGTTCTGACTATCCGTCCTGGTTACCAAACTCTGGCTATGTTTTGACTACGTTTCCTCTGTTTATACTATTTTACCATTTTATTAAATAGTGTGATTTTTACTGCACTTCTCTCTCAGTCTGTTTCATTTTTCCTGAAATTCAAGCTTTCTCAGAATGATCTCTTCCTCAGGGATATATCACCACTCTGCAGAGTACAATGATGATTTACACTAATTTCCGTCAAATATATTTTGTAATAGTGAGCGTAGTAGCAAAAAGCAAGAAGAAAAAAAAACACAAAATCATCTAATCAGTCCATACACTTATGCCGCGTACAGATGATCAGAATTTCTGACAACAAATGTTCGATGTGAGTTTGTTGTTGGAAATTCCAACCGTGTGTATGCTCCATTGGACATTTGCTGTCAGAATTTCCGACAACAACTGTTTAAGAGCAGGTTCTCACATTTTACGACAAGAAGATTTGTTTCAGAAATTCTGAGCGTGTGTACACAATTTGCATATAGGCAATAATGAATAAATTAAATAAATAAATCAAGTCTCTTCAGTATTGCAGCAGCGCTGTGCGCCCCAATTATACAGGGTCTCCTTCTCAATCAGATTCAGAAAGTTCAAACATGGAACCGACAGCAAGAGTCCCACTAATAAATACTATAGCTGTATTCTGTGAGGGTAGTATTTCCTTTCACCAAGCGATACACCACGTGCTGGGGTCCCCAATGAAAAACACACTCACCAGAAATCCAACCAGTAAAAGCCTTGGTTAATAGTGGTAGATCTGCATCAATTTCTAAAGAGACCACCAGATTTCAGTATTACTCTCGGTAATTCCAATAGGATATGTGGAAGAAACAAAATGCCCACATAGTGTGATACTGCTAAAACATTTTATTAAACCATCCAAATATCACCTTTAAAAACATGCGTACCAAAAATATATATATAATGAGCAAAGATATCAAAGTGCACTGTGCCTGTTTGCGTCCTCCAATCGTGTAAACTTATCAGGAGCGCTCACTGTGTGTAACTACAGCCACACGCTTCCTGATTCCTCAGTCGATGGAGCGCATGCGTCACTTCCGGTGCGTCACGTCCCTGACGTTTCGTCACTTCATGGACTTCTTCTGAGGGCATGACACACCAGATAGGAGGCCGGTATTTATGTATGTGACAGGCGCAGCGACCAATCACCAGAAGCAAACGCCCGGATGACTCATAAGTCACCACCCCCAATGCTGAATACTGTCAGCAATGTATGAAGCAGCACTTTCCGGACATTCCGCTCCTCCGGGCTGTAATGAGCGCGTCAATACCGGTTTATAGTGGAAGATGACATGATTTATATAAAACAAGTACCTTAAATACCTATAATTATTCAGTGCGTGCGGCGCGAACATTAATCCGCAGCGCCATCACTGTAAAAGCCCACCTTAGGTATTCACCATTTTCAGAGCACAAAGGCCGGAACTTATATTCTACAAGCGCTTCATTGATGACCTGTTCTTCATTTGGAACAGTACATCCGAGTCGTTAGAAGCGTTTATACAGGCTTTGAATAATAATAACAACAACATTAAGCTCACTTCAGAGTGGCACAAAGAAGAAATAAACTTTTTGGGTGTCACCATTTATAGGGTGGACGACAAATTAGAAACAAAAGTTTATTTTAAAAAAACAGATAGGAACAGTTATTTGCCCATTTCGAGTGGTTACCATCCGTTATGGCTCCGTAATATCCGAAAGGGATAGATTATGGGAGTAAGAAGGAACTGCTCTGAAGATGCACAGCTCTTGATCCAATCTAAGGTCCTTACAGAGAGATTCGAAGCCAAAGGATATGACCCGAAGAAACTGAAGAAGGTGGTCGAAGAAGTGGCAGCAATACCTAGGACCACATGCCTACAAGAAACACGTCCGATGGGATCTGAAGTATTACCAACAGAGAAGAATTGCAATAAAGAATGGGGTTTCATTTCCCAATTCCATACTCAATACAAGGAAGTTGAGGAAATTTTCAGAAGACATTGGCACATACTTCGGTTAGATAAGAAACTCACCACTGTATTACCTTCTCAACCCCAGTTTATTTATAGAAAAACCACGAGTTTTGGGGAAAGTGATTGACCCTCCTAAGCGTCCTCCGTCATTTTGGGACCGCAACGGCTTCTATGCATGCAGGAAATGTAAAGCCTGCAGGGAGGTCTCTAGACCTCTTAGAGGAATTGACAGTTTCTATTCCCCGGTCAATAATCACAATTTTGGAATTAAACAATTTATTACATGCAATAGCACCTTTGTAGTGTATGCATTGAAATGTCCATGCAATTTAATTTATATAGGCCGCACAAAAAGGCTACTACGGGTGAGAATAGCTGAACACATACATAACATCAGAATAGGCTATAAGGATCACAACGTTTCACTACATTTCAAATTAAAACATAATAGTGATCCGACAGGATTGGAATTTTGGGGGGTTGAACATCTCCAGTCCCATTGGAGGGGCATAAATCGCATCCGAGAGTTATCCAAACGTGAAACTCAATCGATCTATTCTGTGGATGTGATTTCCCCCAAGGGCCTCAACATAGAACTTGACATAAATTGTTTTATCAGTGACACATAGACACACCCTAGGGTATAGTTTCCAGTTTCTTTTTTATTATAATGTATTTTCTTTTTTATCATAATAAAATTTGGCTCCAATACGGTAATTTTTAATATATAATTTTAATATATATTTTTAATATATATTTTAATATATATTTTAATATACTTAATATTTTTACTGAGTGCAATTTAGTGAATACGATTTAAATGGATTATTTTAGATGTATGGGGCTCACCATCCATTTAGATTTTAGATATAACTCAACATTTGGCTGTTGAGTTTATATAATTCATTACGTGCTAAGAAATCGCTATGCAGTTTTATTTTCTTAACATTGATTATGTAATAAGTATTGTATGATGTAAAATTGCTATACAATTCTTTTTTTTATTGCAAATTTTTGCACTTGGTGAGCGAATATATATGAAGCAGTTTCAGTGAATACCTAAGGTGGGCTTTTACAGTGACAGCGCTGCGGATTAATGTTCGCGCCGCACACACTGAATAATTATAGGTATTTAAGGTACTTGTTTTATATAAATCATGTAATCTTCCACTATAAACCGGTATTGACACGCTCATTACGGCCCGGAGGAGCGGAATGTCCGGAAAGTGCTGCTTCATACATTACTGACAGTATTCAGCATTGGGGGCGGTGACTTATGAGTCATCCGGGCATTTGCTTCTGGTGATTGGTCGCTGCGCCTGTCACGTACATAAATACCGGCCTCCTATCTGGTGTGTCACGCCCTCAGAAGAAGTCCATGAAGTGACGAAACGTCAGGGACGTGACGCACCGGAAGTGACGCATGGGCTCCATCGACTGAGGAATCAGGAAGCGTGTGGCTGTAGTTACACACAGTGAGCGCTCCTGATAAGTTTTCACAATTGGAGGACGCAAACAGGCACAGTGCACTTTGATATCTTTGCTCATTATATATATATATTTTGGATACGCATGTTTTTAAAGGGGATATTTGGATTAATAAAATGTTTTAGCAGTATCACACTATGTGGGCATTTTGTTTCTTCCACATATCCTGTTGGAATTACCGAGAGTAATACTGTCATCTGGTGGTCGCTTTAGAAATTGATGCAGATCTACCACTATTAACCAAGGCTTTTACTGGTTGGATTTCTGGTGAGAGTGTTTTTCATTGGGGACCCCAGCACGTGGTGTATCGCTTGGTGAAAGGAAATACTACCCTCACAGAATACAGCTATAGTATTTATTAATGGGACTCTTGCTGTCGGTTCCATGTTTGAACTTTCTGAATCTGATTGAAAAGGAGACCCTGTATAATTGGGGCGCATAGAGCTGCTGCAATACTGAACAGACTTGATTTATTTATTTAATTTATTCATTATTGCCTATATGCATTATCTGTTATTTAAGCAGCTGCTACCGTTCATCTAATTATTTATGTGCTATACACACATCGTTAGAATTATTGTACTAAGCGCAGAGAATTGTTGAATTTTAGGACGGGCACATACAACATATATTCATTTAAAGTGTGTACACAATTCTGACACACAAAAGTCCACGCATGCTCGGAATCAAGCAGAAGAGTTGCACTGGCTATTGAACTTAATTTTTCTTGGCTCGCAGTACGTGTTGTACGTCACCACGTTCTTGACGTTTGGAATTTCCAACAACATTTGTGTGACCGTGTGTATGCAAGACAAGTTTGTGCCAACATCCGAAGGCAAAAAATTCACGGTTTTGTTGTCGGAAGGTACGATCGTCTGTACGCGGCATTACAGTACACATCAAGCAATGTAACTTTAAGATAGACATCACCCAATCTTTTCATTGGATAGGCCACTCCCAATATCAGGAGACCACAGAGACTGTGCAAAGACTGCCAGGCCAATAGCAACATTAGGTTGCCACTAGACAAATTATAAAAGTATATTCAACAGTGAGCTAAGATGACCTAAGGAAAAATATTCAAATATCAAAAAGTTCTCAAAAGGAAACTGAAATATTTATATATACAAGTGTATATCATTATACACAAATGTGACTAAGGCCCCTGCAGTATATCATTATATGGGAGTATAACTAAGGCCCTTGCTAGAGGCCCAAGGAGTCACTGAATCATCATAATTTGTCTCCAATTGCTTCAATTGATTGGACAAACCTATGTGAAAACAGCATTACTACATATTCATTAATAATATACTTGGTTATTAGAGATCATCCTCTTACAGTATCACCATGCCATCCAGCTCTTTAAGAAAAGGAACATGGAAGCATTACATACAAAACTCCTCTGTACTCCACATATAGGACAGTGCCTCAGACCAAACATGCTGGCTACTAGGACTTCATCTACCTTCAGCATTTAAATGTTAACCTCAGCTCCATATATGTGTAAGGGATATAACTACCTATCAGCACAGGGGAGGTCTTAGGTGGCCCAACCACCATGCTGTGGGAAAGCTGGCAAATGGCGCATGTGTTTGCGGTCTCTGATGTCTCCAAAGACTGTGCATGCAGGACTCCATGACTTGACATGCAGTAGCATAATTTTTGGATTTCCGGAACATCACTTCTGGGGGCTGGAAGGGTGCCATATTGGAGACCACCCTTGGCACATACAATCTGTGTTTTCCTGCCCCAGGCAAGTTGAGCAAGGAGGGCAGTGCCACACAACTGTCAAAGCCACAGTCAGTGGCAACCACCCTCTTAGGAGATATGAAAAATCCAAAGCCCCATGAATTGTAGACATGTGGGGCTTTGTGTGCCAGGCACAATACATCCAGGGACTGTGGCTGTAAGGTATTGATCTTTTTAAAGGCATTGGGTGGAAGCTGTTGGCATGCAATACTTGATTGCGGGCAGTCTTCTTCCTGTACAGTTTACTACCTATTCCTCCATCTGCTTCTTTGAAAATACTAATGTCCAGAAAATTCACACTCCTTGAGTAATAGGACATAGTAAAAAATAGATTATTTTTTAAGAGTTATTTTGATTCATTTTTTCCAAACATTGTTTCAAAAGATGTTCTGATCCATCCCATATGAAAAAGATATGGGGGGGGGCGTGGCCGGCAGCCACAGAGATGGCAGCCTGAGGAGAGAGCTCCGTGAGAATGCAGAGCAATCCAGCGAGTAGAAGCAACACAGGATGGCATCGTGAGGTGATATCAATAGCCCAAACACTCAGCTATCATCTGCCATCAAAATGTACAAAAGAAAACCCGAGCGGGGTCCTAAAAAGCTGACAGACTTTTTTGGCCTAGCAGAGGACCGCAGACCTCAAAATGGAGAGGCGGCCTATGACTTGTGGCGGCAGTGGAGTCTCTAGGAACGATCATCAGTACCTGGCATCATCCCCAAGGAATAGCAGCAGATCTTTACCAGGCTGAACCCCTGTGCACAGCCCACAGAAGGCGACACAGAAATGGTCAGAGGAGCACAAATATCCAGGTGAGCTGGGGGGACATGACACCTCACAGGACAGTACAAAAGAATTAATTGAACAAATGCATGACTTCCCCATCCTGGACCAGCCACTAACTGACACTATGATAAGAGACATGCTGGTTACTTTAAGGGGCTCACTGCACAGGGACCTGATGGAATGCACAACTCAATTGAAAGCTGAAGTTGCTGCTATTGGGGACAGAGTCTCTCACACTGAGGACAAAATGGGGGAATTCACCGTGGCCCATAATGAGCTGGTTGATGCCTATAACGGAGCGGAGGATGAGATACTAACGATTAAAAACAAAATTGCGGATTTAGAAGATCGCTCGAGGAGGAACAATGTAAAGCTGACAGGGGTGACTGAATCTATTGTGCCAGCAGATCTCAGGAAATATGTTCAGCAATTAATTTCTACATTGCTGCCAGATGTACCAGAGGGGGAGGTGATTGTAGATCAGGCACATGGCCTGCCTAAACCCAAGCACTTGACAGATAAGGTATCAAGGGATGTTATCACATGCATTCACTTCTTCCATGTGAAGGAGGACTTGATGAGATGCACCAGAATGAACTCCCCTCTACCTGACCCATATACAGACATTTCTGTGTACTCTGACATTTCACAACACACCATGCTGGCTTGTAAGAACCTTACCACACTGAGGAAGCTATTTTAAAAGCCATATAATACCCTACACATGGGGATTTCCAACAAAAATCATCATAACAAGGGAAATCAAAACCTATGCCATTACCAATAAGCAAAATGGATTGAAATTGGCCAGGCAGTGGCAGCTTATCCTGGAAGAAGAAGAAGCCCCCATTGCTTCTCCCACTCATAAGATTTCCTCTGAATGGCAAAAAGTAAAACCTGGGTGAGAACAAAGGTGATCAGCATTTGCACTATGCAATACCTCACACTTCTATGTAACCTATTCTGGATACGATTCTGGATCTCAGGGAGTAAAGACCCCCACCGTTTAGAAGCGAATGTTTTCACACATGGTGATATGTCCTCATCAACATGGGGACAAGGTGCTTTGGGGTGCCCCCCTCCCCCAAAGCACCCAGCCCCCCATGTTGAGGGCAAGTGGCCTGGTATGGTTCAGGAGGGGGGGGCGCTCGCCTCCCCCAAAGCACCCACACCCCATGTTGAGGGCATGCGGCCTGGTACGGTTCAGGAGGGGGGGTGCTCGCTCGTCCCCACCCCCTTTACTGACCGGCCGGGCTGCGTGCTCGGATAAGGGTCTGGTAGGAATTTTGGGGGGGACCCCCACACTGATTTTTCGGCGTAGGGGGTTCCCTGTACAATCTATACCAGACCTAAGGGCCTGGTATGCCCCTGGGGGAACCCACGCCGTTTTCTTCATTTAAAATTTGGCGCAGCGTTCCCCCTCATGAGTCATACCAGACAGCTGTCAGCACTGCCTGTCACTTATCGCGAAAGGAAAAAAATGTTTTCCTTTCCCGATAAGCGAGCCAGCTCGGCGCTGGCTCTCATGACGGGGCTCACAGGTGTCAAATCTCGCCAATAAAAGTGGTGAGATTGACACAATATCGCGGTCACCTACTGTATAAGTACCTGATATAAATAAAATAAATAAAAAATAAATATTCTATGGAAATGCAGGGAAGTGAGAAGTTTTTGGAAAACAGTATTTTCCCTAATTACTAAGGTCACAGGTCTAATTATTTCACCGTCACCACAGATGGCTATACTTAGCATAGGAATACACACAATACCTACACAATTTAGGCCTATAGTTATGCATGTTCTTATAGCAGTAAAGCTAACTGTTACCTCCAAATGGAAGTCTTTAGAAGCTCCTAATCTATCTGAAGTCATTTATAGAGTTAAATTGCAATATACGTATGAAAAATATTTTACTATATGGAATCAAAACCTACCCAAATTTAAATCCTGCTGGGACTCATGGCTTTCGAGCTACCCAAGATTAACTAGTGGCATATTAAAAATCTCTTACACATTTGTATGGTACATTTTTTTCTAATTTATGTTTTAGTTTCTGAGTTGTTATACGGGAAAAACTGATTACACAGTTTAGAATAATCATATAATCAAGGGTAAAGTAAAATAAATGGGTGCGACTTTGTACCCCAAGGCACAGCTAGCTCCCTTTAAGGGGTGGCGGGAGTGCTGCAGCGGCACCAATACTGAGAAAGAGCCTACAGCTCAAGCAGTCACTTGACTTATAGTATGGAGGATTTCCTTATGTTATATACCTACATACCTGTCCTAATGTATTTCTAATGACTAAGATGTCTATTACGTCTTTGTTGTGTAACTATTTGTTTTACTGTTGAAAACTTAATAAAAACAATTGAAAAGATAAAGATATCATTGATGTATCTCTGCCACCTTAAAATGTGGTGAATATAATGTAGTGTAAATCAATAGGGTTTCATCTTGTGTGGTTTTGAAAACCAGCAATTGGGTATACCACTGTGTTTGATGAATATTGATTAATGAGTTATCATAGTTACATATCAATGTACATTGTTTCTATGATTTATGCATATTTTTGTTTATCTTTTTGAAGGATACTTTTTGATATAAGAAAATAAAAATGTTAAATTCTAACTTACAAATGGTTATTAAAATATCCAATTTCAGAGGTTAAAATTAGTTCATTGTGATTTTCTGATTGTTTTGAGTTGTACCACAGGCTAAGGTTTTCTAGAGGTAGAGGAGTGTCAGGGCAGGGCCTAGCCCTTCCTTCTCTGAGCTGGCTGCTCAGCTGTTGGCTAATTGCCAGCTCCTATCTCTCCACAGTGACTCACCTGTTGATGATCCTGCTCGTCGATCCTGCCTACTTAAGCCATCCTGTCCAGATGATCTCTGCCTTCACCTTGGTCACATCTCTAGAGATGCTCTCCTGTGTTCCTGTTAAATACTTGCTTGGCTGACATTTCTTCTGGCTCCAGATCCTGCTTGCTGTTCTACTACGCTATTCTCTGGCTCCCTGACATTTTGGCTTGTCTAAATATCCGTTCTGGTTCCTGAACTCTGGCTATGTTTTGACTATGTTTACTCTGTTTACCTTTTTTATTATTATTAAATAAGTGTGATTTAACTGTACTTCTGTCTCAGTCTGATTCATGGTTTCTAAAAGTAGGTGAAGCCCATGAATTTAGAAGATGCAGTCAATCCACTTGTTGGTAATATTTTTTCCAGAATGGATGAGCAGGATCGCCACATGGATCAGTTTGCCGTGGTGTTACAAACACTCCTGAGTCACACGGCTCACCTGGAATTTCCCACTGTGGCTGCTCCGATACAACCTGTGTTACAGGCCATCCCTGATGTTGCTCCAGTCTCTTTGCAGGCACCCGCCTTGAGCTTTACCTCTATTCACTTCCCCAGTAATTTGGGGGCGATACAGTCTAATGCAGAGGGTTTCTCAACAAGGTTGAGATATACTTCGAGATGCTGCCCCAGGCGTTTCCCACAGACAGAAGCAAAGTAGGTTTTGTGATATCTTCACTTTCAGAGAGAGCCTTTGCCTGGGCAAACCCTCTATGGGAGATGCAAAAATCTGTTGGCTTGTGTTACCCTGAGTTTGTGGCTTCTTTTAAAAGGGTATTTGACGTACCCATACGCTCCGCTTCTGCTGCCAAGTGCCTCATGCCCATCAAACAAAGTATGAGAACTATTGCCGATTACACAATTGAATTCCGTACTCTGGCAGCAGAGGTTGCTTGGAACAATGAAGCCCTCATTGGTGCTTTTTCTCATGGTCTCTCGGATATCATCAAGGATGAGAAGTTGATCATGTTTGCCATCCTCATTGACTCCAGACTCAGAGAAAGACTCTCTTTTAACGAGCGCTTGCGGAAGCCTCCTGTACATTTTGCAGTCCCACCCTTGCCTCCCTCCCCTCCCATGCCTCCTGGTACTGATTTGGTCAGTGAAGGTGAACCCATGCATTCGGGTTTCATGCGTTTCTCTGCGGATGAGAGAACCTTTAGGAGGAGGGAGAGATTGTGACTTTATTGTGGCTAGGCAGGGCACTTTTTGAAGTCTTGTCCTACTCGCCCAGGGAACGCCCGAACCTTGAGGTCCTGTCACGGACAGACTTTAGGTGGCATTGTTTTGTCCCCAGTTATCCAGAAGGATAAGCCCCTGGTTTCAGTTACCCTTTCCTGGGCTGAGTCATCCGTCGAGTTACAGGCTCTAATCGACTCTAGGGCTGCAGGCCTGTTCATTGATGCTGCCTTTGTATCGAAGCACTTGATTCCGCTGCAACTACACTTGTCATTGACACTCTTTATGGGAAACCTCTACAGCCTGCCCATGTGACTCATAAGACTGTTCCGATGTCCATGGCCGTAGGGGCTCTTCACCATGAGATAATCCAATTCCAAATTATTTCCTCACCTAAGTTTCCACTGGTTATTGTTTATCTTTAGTTACAGAGACACAACCCTTCTTGATTGATTGGCTCCATGCTGAGGTTCTCTCCTGGTCACCACAATGCAGTAAGACATGCTTCCAGAAGTTAGCCAAGGTCCTGTGCAGCTCTTCACTCTCCTCCCTGCCAGAGTAGTACTGTGATTTTAGCAATGTCTTTGACAACGGTCAAGCTGGTAGTTTGCCTCCACACCGGTCGTATGATTGTGCAATTGACCTTCAACCTGGTGCCATACCCCCTTGTAGCCGGGTTTACACTTTGTCGGACTTGGAGGATAGGGCCATGGAGGAGTATGTTGCAGACACACTTTCTCAAGGTTTTATCCGCAAATCCTCGTCTCCTGCTGGTGCTGGTTTCTTCTTTGTGAAGAAGAAGAGTGGTGAACTGAGACCTTGTATTGATTATAGGGGTCTCAATCGTTTCACAACTAAGAATGCCAATCCGATTCTGTTTATTACAGAGTTATTTGACTGCCTCAAAGGAGCAACGGTTTTCACAATGCTTAATTTGAGAGGGGCATGCAATCTCGTGAGGATTAAGGAGGGCAACAAGTGGAAAACTGCGTTTAATACCAGAACAGGCCATTATGACCTTGTAATGCCTTTTGGTCTTTGTAACGCCCCCGCAGTTTTCCAGGAATTTATTAATGATGTCCTCCGAGATTTGTTGCAGTTATGTGTGGTGGTTTATCTTGACTATATCCTCATATTTTCCAAGTCCCTGGAGAGCCACCACACAGATGTGTGTCGTGTGCTTCAGAAACTAAGAGAGAACAATCTCTATTGTAAATTGGAGAAGTGCGAATTCCATGGTGAACAGGTTAAATTCATGGGTTATCTCGTTTCCACTACTGGTTTTTCGATGGACCCAGAGAAACTTTGAGCAGTTCTACAGTGTTCCTGTCCCGTGGGTTTACGTCCTCTGTAGCGTTTTCTTGGCTTTGCCAACTATTATCATAAGTTTATTGGTAACTTCACGTCTCTGGTCAAGCCCCTAACTGATATGACCAGAAAGGACGGTAACCCACAGAGTTGGTCTCTGGAGTCTATTAAGGCCTTTGAGAGTCTCAAGGCTGCCTTTGTTTCTGCTCCTGTGTTGGCACATTCTGATCCAACGCTACCTTTTTTCCTTGAGGTTGATGCTTCTGAGACTGGAGTTGGCGCCCTTCTGTCTCAACGTCCTACCTCTGAGAGGGCACAGTGGCAGCATTTGATGGGCACAGTGGTGGCATTTGATGGGCACATTGGCTGCATTTGATGGAGCACAGTGGCTGCAATTGATGGGCACTGTGGCTACATTTGATGGGGCACTGTGGCTGCATTTGATGGGGCACAGTGGCTACAATTGATAGGGCACAGTGGCTGCATCTGATGTGCACAGTGGCTGCAATTGATGGCACAGTGGCTGCAATTGATGGGCACAGTGTCTGCATTTGATGGGCACAGTGGCTGCAATTGATGGCACAGTGGCAACAATTGATGGGCACAGTGGCTGTATTTGATGGGCACAGTGACTGCATTTGATGGGCACAGTGGCTACTGTTGATGGGCACAGTGGCTGCATTTGATGGGTACAGTGGCTGCTGTTGATGGCACAGTGGCTGCAATTGATGAGCACAGTGGCTGCTTTTGATGGGCACAGTGGCTGCAATTGATGGCACAGTGGCTGCGTTTGATGGACACAGTGAGGCTGCAATTGAAGAGTTTTTTTCAGTATTTCTCAGAATTTTTCAGTTTGTTTGCCCCCCCTACCCCCAAAAAATGTTGAGCACCAGCCACGACTGCTCTGGGATGTGATTGCACACAGCCGATCAGCAGGTTCCAGCAGTGACCACTTACCCTAGTCTCTAACACTCTCTTCTAGTAAGTATGCATTCTCTGACCTTCTTCTGTAGCATTACATATACTGAATATTATTGGGGTGGATTTACTAAAGGCTACTAAATTGACTGTGCACTTTGCAAAGTGCAGTTGCATGCTGCAAGTGCAGTTGCTCCAGAGTTTAGTAGAAACTCTGCTGACTTCAATCATCCAATCATGTGAAAGAAAAAATTCTGTCTTTTTAACCACTTGCCAACTGTCTCGAGTAGGTGTATGGCGGCATAGTGGCTCTCCTCTTCCGGATCACATATCCAGCCAGCCAATGAATGACCACCGACACCCACTGAACGGTGAGGGGGAAGACAAGACAGAGCTCTGTCAATGTAAACAATACAGAGCTGTCAGTGGGAATGTGCCGGATTTTGTCTCCATGCAAAGCAGGGAATAACAAGTGGCACTTCCTTTTGTAAAAGTACTTTACAGTACACAAATAAACACTGGTTAGGCACATATTTAACCCTTTGATTGCCCTAGACGTTAACCACTTGACCTCCGGAAGGTTTACCCCCCTTCATGACTGGGACATTCTTTTGTGATGCAGCAGTGCGTTGCTTTAACCGCTTGCTGAGCACCGCACACAGATGTACGTCGGCAGAATGGCACAGGCAGGGAAATGATACGTCCCTTTAAATTTGCTGCCTCTGGGGCGTGCGCACGCCCGCCGCACACCGTGGGAGCATGCCCACGGGTCCCGGGAACTTGTTGTTCTCTGGCGGCCTGTGATTGCGGTGTGGAGAGGTTGAACGGGGAGATGCCTAGTATGTAAACAAGACATTTTCCTGTTCTGCCTTGGGTAATGACAGAGATTTACTGCTCCCTGTGATCGGGAGCAGTGATCGCTGTCATTCCCTAGGTAGCCCCTCCCCCCCCTACAGTTAAAATCACTCCCTTAACCTTAACCCCTTCATCGCCCCATACTGGTTAACCCCTTCCCTGCCAGTGTCATTTACACAGTAATCAGTGCATTTTTATAGCACTGATCTCTGTATAAATGACAATGGTCCCAAAATAGTGTCAAAAGTGTCCGATGTGTCTGCCATAACGTTGCAGTCATTACTAATAAAAAAAATTATAATAAAAATGCTATAAAACTACCCCCTATTTTGTAGACGCTACAACTTTTGCGCAAACCAATCAAAATACGCTTATTGCGGTTTTTTTACCAAAAATATGTAGAAAAATACATATCAATGTGTTTTTTTATATATTTTGGGGGAATATTTATTATAGCAAAAAGTTAAAAATATTGCTTTTTTTTTCCAAAATTGACGATATTTTTTTGTTTATAGTGCAAAAAATAAAAACCGCAGAGGTGATCAAATACCACTAAAAGAAAGCTCTATTTGTGGGAAAAAAAGGACATCATTTTGTTTGGGTACAATGTTGCATGACCGCGCAATTTTCAGTTAAAGCGACGCTGTGTCAAATTGCAAAAAATGGCCCGGTCATTCAGCAGCCAAATCTTCTGAGGCTGAAGTGGTTAAATGACAATAGTGCAGTGGTGCGTCAATGTACCCAAATAAAATGTATATCCTTTTTTTTACCACAAATAAAGCTTCCTTTTGGTGGTATAAGATCACCTCACTGGTTTTTATTTTTTGCGCTAGAAACAAAAAAGACCAACAATTTTGATTTAAAAAAAGCTTTTTTTTTACTTTCTGCTATAAAACATCTCCAATAAAAAAAAATCTGATTTCTTCATAAATTTAGGCCAATACGTATTCTGCTACATGTTTTGGTAAAGTAAAATCTCAATAAGCGTATATTGATTAGTTTGCGCAAAACTTACAGCATCTACAAACTATGGGATATTTTTATTTATTTATTTTCAATTTTTTTTACTAGTAAACACGGACACTTGTGACACTTTTTTAAGGACCAGTGACATTATTACAGTGATCAGTGCTTAAAATATGCACTGTCACTGCACTAATGACACTGGCAGGGAAGGGGTTAACATCAGGGGAGATCACAGGGTTACATGTATGCCTAGGGAGTGGTTACTAACTGTGGGGGAGGTGCTTTGACTGCTTGAAGACATGGGACAAAAAGAGGGGGAGGGGAATTTGGGGCTTTAAATGAGGCGATGAATGTGTAGATTTATCTGCCTCCATCCCTAATACTGTATATAATAAAGCTAGGTGGGACTTGAAGCATAACTGCAAAGTAAATATGCAAGGACATGTCTGATAGTTCTTTATGTAAATACAAGATTGGGGATAAAAACTGTAGCAAATATAAAAAATGATAACAATGGTCGTTAAATATCTTGTATTTCATATATATACACACATATTTTACAACATAATCCATGGGTAATGGATATATTGGCATGAGGTATACAATAACAGTAATGGTTAAAATAACTTGTATTTCATATATATATATATATACACACACATTCGTTACAACATAGTCTATGGGTAATAGGCATATTGACATGAGGTATACATTTTTGAAAAAATACCATAGATCTTAAATTGATTAAGAAATGTGTTTGAAGGAAACTGTGGAGTCAAACAAGAAAAAAAAAAATAAAAGTACTTTTAAACATAACTTTGCTAGCAGATTACCCAAAAACATTATTTAATATGTGTTATTTCCAAAAAATAAAAAACATAAGGCCCACTTATAAGATTACTCATCCCCTCTGATGGACCATTGATCAATTTGTATGTGGCGGGAGGGGTTCTAATTTGGGAGAAGAACACACCTGACATTTTGAAACATTTGAGGGGGTGGGGGAGGGGAAAGCAGTACAATGGAGCTGACAATATACATTGTTAAGGGACTATAGGCTAGAGGTATAAATGGACCCAGGATTGCATGCTGGGGAGGTCAGTGAAGGTAAATATGCATGTAGGGCAAAAAATGATTAATTGAAAAAAACAGGCATGCATAAAGATAAAGGGGACATTCACAGCATATTCCAAGCATGGTAATTATGTAAGGAGGACATTTAGACAATACATTAGCAAACATTAAATACATATCATGTAATGTTAAAGGATAACAAACTTACCTTAATATAGTCCTTCTGCAGGACCTGAATTATAGCAGAACAGGTCTCTGGGATAATGATCCCCAGAACCTGGGGGGGAGATGCCTGTCGAGAACTTCAAGTCCTGAAGACTTCTCCCAGTCGCCAAGTAACGTAACATGGCAACTAGCCTCTGCTCCGGAGTGATGGCTTGCCTCATGCAGGTATCCTGCCTGCAGATATAAGGGGTCAGCATAGCCAGCAGACGTTCAAAAATGGGGTCCGGCACTGATGGGCACAGATAAGGCGGCAATGATGGCCACTGATAAGATGTCACTGATGGGCCCTGATGGGTGGCACTGATGGATGGCATTGATGGGTGACACTGATGGGCACTGAAGGGCACCGATAGGTGTTACTGATAGATACCATTGATAGATGGCACTGATGTGCACTGGTAGGTGACACTGATGGGCACTGGTAGGTGACACTGATGGGCAGCACTGTTGATGAGGCACTGATTGGTGACATTGATAGGTGGCACTGTGGGCACTGATGGGTGGCACTGTGGGCACTGGTAGGTGGCGCTGGTGGGCACTGGTAGGCAGCACTGTTGTGCACAGATGAGCTGGCGGCTGCTTTCTATGATCGGAACTCATATCCCTCTGACAGCCGCCGGTGATCGGCTTTTTTTTTCTCCTCACGCTATCAGCGTGAGGAGAAAAAATAGCTGATTATTTGCTCTGTTTACATCACATGATCAGCTGTCATTGGCTGACAGCTGATCACGTGGTAAGGGGTCTCCAATCTGTGATCCAGTGAGTCTCAAAGCCTCACTGATCACACAGTGCACGGGGGGGCACAGGCTGTTAGAGCATGGGGGACGTCTATTTACACCCTCCCAGCAAAGTAGGTCTTTAAAGTAGGATTTAAATCTTCCAGAGCAGAAGTGGTTCATTTCCCTTGTACCTGATTGGGTACTCTTTGCAAAGTGAAGATTTACCTCATTTACTAAGCTCTTGCAGAGTGCAACTACACTTTGCAAAGTGCACCAGCCTATTTGCCTTTAGTAAATCAACTCCTATGTGTGGTCGCTTGGTGATGTCAGAGATTGCAGCTGAGGTCCCCTATTCCTCCTAAATTGACAAATATTGCTCTAACCCATGTACATGCAAGAATGATTGAATGTCACTACTGTATATGTTTCACGGAGCAACTCCCATTGCCTCCAATCCCATCATAGATCTGAAGTTGAAATGTGTTGTACATTTTGCTATAGAGAATTTTTGCATCAATCCTTGTACTATACAATATCCGCAGGGTTTACAAGAGAGAATACAAACATCTCCTGGCTTTTATATTTGCTATTGATGAAATAAACAGCAGTCCAGATATTCTACCCAACGTGACTCTGGGATACCATGTGTATGATTCGTGTGGACATGTTAATAAAGCTATAAAAGATGTTCTACAGATATTGTCTGGACATACAAAGGAAGCTCCAAATTATTCCTGTATGGAGCGGGGTACCCTGGCTGGTTTCATTGGAGATCTCAATTCTGACACCACTCTCCAAATGGCACAGCTTCTGAATCCATATGGATACACCCAGGTAAGAAAAGCAGAATTTTCTATTTTACGTAAGGTTAGAACAGCCCTGTCATCTTACGGTAAGCTGGGTCAAAAAAGAACAAAAAACCCTTGTGGCAAAGTGTAGTAAACTATAACATTGTTCTAAAAAAAAGAAAGCAGTACTGTGCAGAGATAGACCAATGGGTAAGTCCAAGTTGTGGAGAGAAGTACTATCTATGGGAGGATCTTAAATCCCACATATAACCGAAAGAGGAAATTTGTTTTGTTATTGGATTATTGTATTATTTCATTAATTATATCATATTTCCTTGAGTACTGTGAATTATTTAGTCTTTGTGAAAGTTGAGAGAGTCTACAAACTATGGTATACTGTATATACAGTATATAAAAATTGTTCTGTCTTTATGTACTGATGTCCAATTCCTGAGGCCCTAAAATGCCAGGGCAGGGCAAATACCCCCTAAATGACCCCATTTTGGAAAGTAGACATCTCAAGGGATTTAATAAGAGGCATTGTGAATTTTTTGAAGTTGTAATTTTTTTCGCATAATTCCTTGAATAATGAAAAAAATTAAAGAAAAAAAAAAAAACACAAAATTGTTGTATGACTTATGAGGAAGTAATTGGGAAGCTTGTTCCAGTGTGACGGACGGAGGGGACACTGCCGACCGGAGCTGCAGAACCGGTTCCAAGGTGAAACCACCATCTCCACACAGAGGTTGATTGCATAGAGGCTGATTTTTTAATATGGAAATGTGAGTGTATACATGGCATTTGATCATTTATTACATTTTTAAAAGGGATAAAGCACTATTGCCAGTTTTTACTTTACATGTGGGTGATATGAGAGGAGGGCTCTGGTAACCATTAGGAAGGAATATTCCAAGGTGAAAATGGTTGCCTGATCATACACCAAAGGAAGGAGGAACAATAGGAGGAGTACCCTAGAGGACTGGCTATTATCACAAAGGCTTTTATTTTAAAGCTGAGGTGAGGGTACATCTGGTGGAGGGTGCACAAGGATTCTTTTGTCATATGCACGGAGGTGGATCAGAGTGAGATCTCAGATCTCAGGTCAGATCTGTTTTTTTCCTATCACATATTGGACTACATTTTTGTCTATAATCACTAAATATTGGACTGTTCACTATTTATCGATTGATTTATAAGCACATTGTTTATTGATTGCATTGTATATTCATTTACATTATTTATTTATTGATAAAGTTACACATCATATTATATGATTGGGAAGTCCATGTGAGGGTGAGAGCACTTGCACTTTACTGAGGAGGGGGAGATTGCATTGAGCACTTTATATATTTAGGGGGGTCACATATACACACATCAGATCATTGACAGTTCACTTAGTGCTGCACTCATTTGTTTTTTATTTTCTGCAGAATCTGGAGAAATTATGCTTCTATCTTTCATTTTCAAAGTTTAAAGGAGTTATAAAGTCAGAAGGTTTTTTATCTTAACGCATAATATGCATTAAGATAAAAAGCCTTCTGTGTGCAGCAGCCGCCCCAGCACCCCCTAACACCTGAGCCCTATCTCTCTCCAGCGATGTCCACGAGTGTCTCGTCCATCCAAGACTCTCCCACCAGATTGTCCGAGACACAGCAGCAGTGTCATTGGCTCCCACTGCTGTCAATCAAAGTCAGTCAGCCAATCAGGAGAGAGAGAGAGCCAGGCCACAGCTCAATGTCTGAATGGACACAGGGATCTATGACTCGCTCAGGTGCCCCCAAAGGAAGCTGCTGCCTGTGGGGGCACCCGACAGGAGGGAGGGGCCAGGAGCACAAAAGAGGACAAACAAGATATTTGGAGGGCACACCCTAAAAGATGCATTAGAGATGGTGCAGCCATAAGACCATACAACAGAACAAAATAATACAGCGCACACATGCAAAAAAGACATTTACCTCCAGCAAGGCTTAGACATTTACGAAAAACATTATCAAAGTTCTCCCATATAGAGGAGTGTATTGATCTCATGGTTCAGAGAAACAGGATCTCCCAATCTATGGATAGTGTAGGACCCACTAATCATGGGGTACTTTGTCGCAGTAAGTGGGCTTAAGCACCATATAGCAATATGGTGTGACCAAATCCCCATATTTTTTGATAATGTTTTTTGTAAACGTCTAGGTGTTTTAAATAAGCCTTGCTGGAGGTAAATGTCTTTATAGATCTATTATACACAGTTCAGATAACAAGTTTGCTGCTCTCCAAAAAAAAAAAAAAAATAATAATAACAATAATAATAATACGATTCCTGGTGCGCATGCGTGGGTCTCCCAATATGGCCGCGTAAGCCAGGAGCTCCGCTCTGCCCGAGCCAATGAGTCGCACTAGCACAGGAATCAGCCCTGAAGGAAGCCTGCTTTGGATGGGGATAGCACGGGGAGCAGTCCTAGCACACCGGGATGTCCAGCAGCTCAGTCTGCCGCGACCTGGGGCCACAATTCACGGCCGAAGGAACACAGGCCGCTTCCAATATGGCGGCCGCGTCTCTGCCACGAGACTCACAAGCAGGGGGACACTCGGAGCTCAGGCAAGTGATTAACCCAGCCACATTATCATTCACCCCCCAAGTGAATCTAGGAAGCCATAACACTACAACCCCCTCGCTTGCATCAACAGTTTCACTGCTTGAACGCACATTTGAAAACTACATGCTGTCTCCCATGAACAATACTCCGGGCCCAGGGAACATTAACACTCCCTCATGTAACCAGAAGCAGGCCTTGGATCAGACACAGGACATCCCCCTAAACGCAGGGGATTTATTTATTAAATTTTCCGAACTGCTTGAATGAGGTCTTGCCATTACAGCCAGCAAGATCACCACAGATATTAGAGCAGACTTCCAGAATTTGGGCTCTAGAAGGGAAGCCATAGAACATAAACTAGACATAACGGTCTCCAGGGCTAATCAGAATACAGACCATATACAAGTAATACAGGACCAATTGGAAGTGGCATTAAACCGTATTGATGACTTTGAAAATTGCTCCAGAAGAGACAATTTTAGGGTGAGAGGTATCCCTGAATCAGTTACTGACGCACCTAAAGCCATACAGGACCTCATACAATTTCTAATCCCTGCAATACCACCACACAAGCTGGAACTAGACAGCCACATAGGTCACTGGGTCCCCCTAGGAGAGACGGGAACCCCAGGGACATAGTAGTAAAACCACACCATTACAGTGTGAAGGAAGAGATCATGAGGATATCCAGGAAACAGTCAAGCATCTCATTCCAAGGTCAAGATATTCAGATCTTTGCGGACATTTCCCCGATGACCATTCAAAGACGCAGAGCATTAAAACCATTGCTACTCGTTCTCTCCCAGAAAGAAATAAAATACTGGTGGGCCTTTTCTTTTGCCCTTAAGTTTACCTTTAATGGTAAAACTCACTCTTTCTCCACCTTCACAGAAGGAGAACAATTTCTTTTGGCCCTGAAACTCATCGCTCTGGAGTCTGGAGACATGGACACATCTAACCTGCAGGCAAGTTCCTCCAAAAGATCATTACCAGCCAGCCCCCTCTCTCCACTATGGAAGGCGACCAAAACCAAGCAAGCGAAGGATCAAATGCCCACCTGAAGAGCAACTTTGCTATTCCTCCTTTTATTTTTATTCTCCCTCAGGGCACGACCCTGACGGGAAATACCTAAGAGACCCTCACATCATTTTTGGTTGTCTCGTTTATCTATTGGAACCCCAATATACCACCTCTTCGATTAGAAATTTGGTTACGTACTCACGTCGGCTACGGCCATTCTCCCAATTTTTCTACCATCATTTCTTAAAACCCTTTTGAAGCTGTAGAGATTGTTCCACAATAGGGGCCAGGAACTGATCCTATTGTTATAAGCAATACGGACTTCATTAAAACAGGGCATCATACACAGAGATGCCCAAGGACTTCTTTATGGAAGACAAACATCATAATGGGATATTATAACTGCATATTGAAGTCCCTTAGTCTAACACTCTCCCCCATGTAACTCATACTTGGGGATTTCCCCTTTGTCCTGATATTTCAAACTGCCCTCTCTTGTTTTTTGTGGGGGTTTTTTTGCTGTTTTTTATTAATATCCCTCCTCTTCTAATTTTTTCTGGTGTGATAGGTCCTGATGGATCGGTTCCATTTACAGTTTTTCATTTATACTTATGGACTCTGATACAAGTTTTATCTTTTATATAAGCGAGATTTATAGAGTATCTTGTTTCTCTTCTTTATTTCCCTTTTTCTTCTCTAACTAACCTTCTCTTTTTGATTGCCAGCACTCGGAGGATTCTCTTGTGTCCGGAGGCTCCAGGTCCCAGGTTTCACCACGCTACTCTGTCAAGGCTGATCACATCTAGACTTCATGGGGTAAGTGTTAAACACATTGATACATCTCTTTTCACGCCAATTCATGCCTTCTAACTCCGTAACCTCACCATCGCTCAGAATCGTTTCACATAAAGTGCAGGGACTAAACTCGGCGGTCAAGAGAAGGAAAATTCTGCAGGAATACCGCTCCTAGAAAATGGATGTGGTGTTTCTGCAGGAAACACATTTTCCAATACAGTATAACCCTTCCTCTCTGCATGCACGCTATCCCCTGTTCTACTTAGCAAACGCTCAAGACAAAACAAAAGGGGTGGCAATTTTGTTTGCTAAATCCTGCCATTTTAAGACTACACTGGTTTACAAAGACACGGAGGGTAGATTTATCCTGGTGAAAGGAATGCTAATTAATCAAATATACTCCCTGGTCTCGTTCTATTCCCCCAACAGAGGTCAAGCTCAATTTTTCCACCTTATGTTCCAAACGTTAGAACGGGAAAAAAAAGGGAATAATGATTTTGGGAGGGGACTCCAACATAGCATTTGACTTATCCCTAGAAAAATCTAAACCTCTTTCATCTCAACTGACGCAGCCCAAAAAAATTAGTACTAAAATTGCTAAAATGATCTTTAATCAAGGCCTAGCAGATATCTGGAGAGAAACCAATCCAACCTGCAGGGACTACACTCACTTTTCAAATCCCCAACAATCCTATTCTAAAATAGACCACGTTTTCATTTCAACTCATCATATGCCTTTAGTTAAGAAATCTTTCATCAAAGACTCCTCCCTTTCGGACCACTCAATGGTCATCCTAGTGATACGAGGGCTGCAATCTAAACCTCCCCCCCCCCAATGGAGACTTAAGGAATCCATCCTTAAAGACCCTATCCAGGTCACTATTATTGAGAAAGCTCTAAAGGAGTTCTTAATACTAAATGACGTAGAGGGAACCTCAGCTGAAACAGTTTGGGCTGCCCATAAGGCTATGATAAGGGGAAAACTGATCCAAATGACATCACAAATCAAAAAAGAGAAAACCTATGATGTTGTCAAACTCAAAGCCTTATGTAAGCAACATAAATCAGACCCTTCTAAGGTCAATACAGCACAACTAGATGCCGCTAGAGTGGCATTGAACTTAGCCCTTACGGTTAAAGCCGAGGCTTCCCTGCATTGGACAGGTGTGAAATTTTACCAGCATAGAGATAAAATGAATACAATTTTGGCCTCCAAACTCTCCCCCAAAACACGTACTTTCACCCTTCCTAAGATCAGGCAGCAAGACGGTACGTTCTCTTTAAATCCTCAACGTATTCTCCAATAATTTCAGGATTTTTATACAAATTTATACAAAAAGGGAAATCACATTGGGGAGTCCGGATTTGATGCATTCATGGCAGATCTAAAAATCCCTCGCCTTCAGAAAAGCCATGCAGACCTGATGGAAGCATCTTTCTCTACAGAGGAAACCCTAGAAGTGATTAAGAATTTAAAAGTTAACTCCGCCCCAGGCCCAGATTGTTTTTCCAACATTTATTACAAAACATTTGCAGTTACCCTAGCTCCTTATCTCACCAAATTCTTTAATTCTAAAAGAATGGGCGAAGCCATCGAAACCCATGCAAACTCAGCCTTCATTTCAGTTATCCCTAAACCTGACAAGGACCCATCCCTAGTAGAAAACACTAGACCCATCTCCCTTATTAACAATGATCTGAAGATCCTAACCAAAATATTAGCCAATAGACTAAGCTCGTTCATAGGACAATACATTCATAGGGACCAGGTAGGTTTCATCCCAGGGAGACAGGGCCCGGACCAAGTAAGGAGGGCAACGGATATTGTCTCAATCCTTCAATCTGCCTGGGATGGAACCCCTCAACAGGAAGGCCTTTTGTTATCATTAGATTTAAGGAAGGCTTTTGATTCGCTATCGTGGTCATACTTGTTTTCTACCCTTCGTAGATGGGGTTTTGGGGAACATTTTATGGGGATCCTACAATCCCTTTATTCGAGTCCGGTGGCCAGGGTCAAACTACAGGGCTTTGTTTCTAATCCCATTCCGATCTCCAGAGGGACCAGACAGGGGTGTCCTCTCTCTCCAATAATATTCGCCATAGAGATTGAATCATTGGCCATTGCAATCAGAACAAATGTCAATATCCACGGGGTTAGGTGTGGACATTCAGTCCATAAATGTGCCCTTTTCGCAGACGATATTCTGCTCTTTGTCACTTCCCCAATCACATCATTACCTAATATTAACAAGCTCTTAGACTCTTTCGGGCATATATCGGGTCTACAAGTGAACATAGCTAAATCACAAGCACTGAATGTTTCTCTTCCCATAGCCCTAGTTGATCGTCTGAAACAGTCCTTCAAATTTAAGTGGAGCGACAACTCAATTCGTTATTTAAGGATAAATCTTACCTCAAAATTTGAACACTTATATCAGGCAAATTTTCCCCCCATGTACCGTAAACTAGAGAAAGATCTTCTCATCTGGTCCCAGCACAACATTTCATGGATAGGTAAAATTAATTCCATTAAAATGACCCTATTACCCAGATTACTCTACCTTTTCCGTTCCCTCCCAATTCCTATTAGGAGAGATGATTTAAAATCATTTCAAGGCAAAATAATCAAATACATTTGGGGTAAGAGAGGCTATAGATTAGCGAGAAAAGTTCTATACAGCCAAAAAACGAAAGGAGGACTGGGTCTTCCAGACCTTTTTAAATATTACCAAGCTGCCAGATTAGCCCAACTCTCAACGATCTACTTTAAACACGAAATCCCAGATTGGATCAATATAGAAAGACAGGCGGTCCCCACATACACGTTAGACTTCCTTCTTTGGTCTCCTCGCAAAACTAGACCTCCTATCATGTCCCCCGCTCTTTCACATTCCCTGAGGTTATGGGATGATATAAAAAACTCACCTTCCTTGACATCTGACATTCAACCGCTAGCCCACATTTTCCATAATCCCCTCTTCAGACCGGGTATGGATATCAAATCATTTCAATGGTGGTTAGATAAGGGGATGTACAGGATTGGACACTATTTTACTCCTTCGGGCCCCGTCTCCCTGAAATTCTGTATGGAAAATCTTGGAATCCCGGTCTCAGAAAAATTTAGGTTTTATCAAATTTCCCACTTTCTTCATACAATATGGAAAAACAAAGCCACCCCCCCCCCCCCGACCTTTTCGAATTATGAACGCTGGTGTGGCCAGGGTACAGAGCAAAAAGGGGGCATATCCATTATATACTATTCCTTATTAGAACCCACCACCAAATTCTCATATATGGAAGCCTGGGAGAGGGACTTACAAGAAACCTGGGACCTGGAGATATGGCACAGAAGAGGAATAAGAGCTCACAAAGGTATAATGAACATTTCATTAATAGAAGCCAATTGGAAAGTGATGACTAGATGGTATTTGGTTCCGTTAAGATTGAACAAGATGTTTCCCTCCTCATCTCCTCTATGCTTTAGGGAATGCCAAGCTCAGGGTTCCACGCTTCATATTTGGTGGGAATGTCCAAGAATTAGAGGTTTTTGGAAAAAGATTTTTAAACCTACTGATACCAAAGACTCCACAAATTGCTCTATTGAATGAGCAAATCTCCAAGATTCCTAAGTTTTCTCACAGTTTGATTACTTTCATGCTATTAGGAGCGAAAGTTACGATCGCTAAAACCTGGAAGACACCAAAAATTTCCTTTGTAGCAGCTAAGAGAGAAATCTCTTGGATCATGTCCCAAGAGAGATTAGTAAGCAAAATTCTGGATAACATCAAAACCTTTGAAGCAATATGGGAACCCCGGGCTGGGCATATAGGTTTATCCCTGGTCCCTGGAATCTCCACGTCTGGATAGTTTCACATGAGCTGAGAGTTGGCTTTCTCTCTTTCTATCCTTTACTTCCTTTCTTTTCTTTCCTTTAACCTCTTTTCTATTTCTTCTATTTTCCAGATATTGTAAGAATAGATGACTATGGTTCTTTTGTCAAGTCAAGTTTATGTTCGTTATTTCTCTAATTTTGTACGAGATATAATATACTACTCTGTTACAAGGAGTAATGGTTCACTTTTAGGGATCGGTGCAGTCTCTCAGTTGCGATTCAGTGGCTCCGGGGGGGCGGTTCATGACCCCTACTGGGTAGGGCAATATCTATCTAAATCTATACAAGGTCTAGACCAGGACACAGTGTGATCCCGTCAAGGGTGCCTGGTCAGTCCCTAGTTTATAACGCCCTGCGAAGCATTAGGTTCAACATTGCTGATGATGCTTGTACGGCTCATTTCTCTTTTTATGTTATGTATCCTTAGAGTTTTGGATGTAAAGAGACGATGATGTATACTGAGCTCTGTCTTTTGATGGACATCTTTTGTACTTTAAGTTATCTCAATAAACATGATAAACTTGAAAAAAAAAAAATTAAATAATACGATTCCTAAAGTTTTCTTCTGTTCATTTAGATGTTAAAAGTTACACATTATTTACACAGATTGTTTTCTTTCTCTTAAGATTAGTTATGGAGCCAGAGATACTTTACTAAGTAATAGAAAGATGTACCCAACCTTTTTCCGGACAGTTCCGGAAAATGAGATGCAATATGTGGCCATAGCAAAGTTACTGGAAAGGTTGAAGTGGAACTGGGTCGGGATCCTTACATCTGATGATGAATACGGAGAGAGGGAGATCCAACAACTCAGCAAACATTTATCTAATCGTGGAATTTGTATTGAATTCAAGATTCTGATGTCTGTAAAGAATTATGATAAAATTTCTCCAGAGCTGCGCACCTCAACTACGGAAGTTCTTATTATTTGTGGCTCAGTTAGTCTGACTTATTACAAGTTTTTGATGAATAATGCCCCCTATTACTTGGAGAAAACATTTATTCTACCAGATTCTTGGTCAATAAGTGAAGAGTTTATTATTTTTAGCAACTGCAGCTTGGTGTTTACGTACCCCTATTTCTACATAAAGGGATTACAGGAATATTTTGATAATTTTAATCCATCCAACCATTTAAATGACCCACTTATGGAGGATATTCTCATAACTGAATATGGATTCTTTTCAAAAAACAAAATGAAAAATGTCCTTATTCCACTCACAACTGGATATCCTCTTAGGAACTGCAGTTTGGAGACATTTTCAACTGGTTTACATTTTATTGATGAGAATACATCCTATAGAGTGTTTATTGCAGTTTACATTTTGGCCCAAGCATTACATGACATGGATTTCACTTTTAAATTAAATAACAAACAAGCTGAAATAAATTCACACACACTAAAGTATAAGGTGAGGGCGTTCAATAAAAGTTTACCCGTATCTTTTAAACTCAATCTAGTACTGGGATGCGATGTGCCTAGACACGTCTTTCAGTCACACAAAAATTACCCCAAATTTAGATTTGTTTTTAGTTTGGAAGTGTTTAATCCTTTTCCTTTTTTTTTGTTTTTTTTTTTTTTTTAAATGTTTAAAAAATAATTTTAGGCTCCCAAACAGTATATATATTTTTAAATCAGAGACCCTGGAGAAAAATGCTTGTAGTTTCAATGTTTTATGTCACATGAGACTAGCGCAATGATTTACCAAACACAATTTTTTGTTTTTCGTTAAAAGATACAGTAATTTTAGGGCATACAAATGTAATATATTACCCTCTTTTTTGGTAAAATATAAAAGATGTAGTTGCTCTAAATGTAGTTGCTCTAAGTAATTAGATACCTGATATGTCAAGCTTACAAATTACCTGTGCCCTTGAAATGGTGAAAAACGTAAGTATGCTAAATTTTACCCAGGTGATGCTTTAACCTTTCGTTGACAAAACCATTTTTTTGCACACGTTTAAAAAATCATTTTAGGCCCGAAGATTACATAAAACCCCCACACACTGTATATTTTCTGAAAGCAGACACCCCAGAGAATAAAATAGTGGTCATTTTTTTATGTCTCTTTATGTTACCGAAAAAGTCTGGGAAATGCAAAAATTCAGTAAAAAATACCCTAAAGTGAATTTTAGGGCAAACATACACAATAAACTACCTAAAAGTTTTGTAAAATATAAAATTTGAGGTTGCGCTGAGTAAATAATTACCCAATGTGTCAAACTTTAACCACTTAAGGACCGAGCCTCTTTTTTAAATTTTTTGTTTACAAGTTAAAAACAGGTTTTTTTTGCTAATAATTACTTAGAACCTCAAACATTATACATTTTTTTTCCTAACATCATAGAGTATAAAATGGCGGTCGTTGCAATACTTTCTGTCACACCGTATTTGCGCAGTGGTCTTACAAGCACACTTTTTTGGAAAAAATACACTTTTTTGAATTAAAAAATAAGACAACAGTAAAGTTAGCCCAATTTTTTTTATATTGTGAAAGATAATGTTACGCCGAATAAATTTATACCCAACATGTGCCCGCTCGTGAAATGGCAACAAACTTTTACCCTTAAAAATTTCCATAGGCGAGGTTTAAAAAATACTACAGGTTGCATGTTTTGAGTTACCGAGGAGGTCTAGGGCTATAATTATTGCTCTCGCTCTACCGATTGTGGCGATACCTCACAAGTGTGGTTTTAACACCCTTTTCATATGCGGGCGCTACTCACGTATGTGTTCGCTTCTGCACGCAAGCTCGGCGGGACGAGACGCGTTTAATTTTTTTTTCTTATTTATTTTACCTTTTTATTTTTTATTTTTACACAGTTTAAAAAAAAATTGTGTCACTTTTATTCCTATTACAAGGAATGTAAACATCCCTTGTAATAGAAAAAAAGCATGACAGGACCTCTTAAATATGAGATCTGGGGTCAAAAAGACCTCAGATCTCATATTTACACTAAAATGCAACAATAAAAAAAAAAATTGTCATTCAAAAAAATAATTTAAAAAAATGGCCCTTTAAGAGCTTTGGGCGGAAGTGACGTTTTGACTTCGCTTCCGCCCTGCATTGTTATGGAGATGGGTGGGGGTGATCTTCCCCTCACTCCTCTCCATGTCCAGCAAGGGTGAAGATCCGTTTGCCTCCGCCGCTGCTGACGGCTCCGGTAAGCGGTGGAGGGCACTGGATTTCCTCATATTATTTCCCTGACTGGTCCAATGTTCTTAGCCTATAATGTTAGGGTATTGTCTCTATTGGTGAATGATAACTCTCATGGTCAAATGTTCTCATGGCTATTTTTTCTCAGTTATTAGAGAATGGTGCATTCGCCTGGTGAAAGACAACAAAGAAACAATTACACGCATGTAGAGCTGGTAGATTTGCGATCTACCATCTGATAGGTAAATTTAGTAAATTACTCGTTAGGGGAAGTTAGATTTGCCTCTGTTCCAGCTTGGCTGACATTGCATGTGTTTCCATACTGAGCCGGTGGGTGTCGTTGTTACTATCGGCTAGTGTTAGAAAGGCAACGTGTCAAACCGTATGGATGCTCTTCTGTCCCGGAGACAACTCGGTGGAGGTGGTCCTCTGAGTGGGATTCTGGGAGAGGGTATTTATGGGACAGACGCCATGCTTTAGGGTCGTTTTGCAGCCACCTGCTGGCCCTCCTGGCCGACGGGTGTGCGTTGGAGTGCTACCTCATGGTCCTCCGTTCCGGAGGCCCGTGTCGCTGCGGCATGTGGGTGGGCCCAGAAGCTTGTCTGCGGCCTACCACAGCAGCCGAGGAATGGTCCTGAGCTGTCTATCCAGAGTTTAGAAGCTGGACAACCGAGGAGATCACAGGGGAGGACCCATCATGGAAGATTCATGCAGAGTGCTGGTCTGGAGAGGGGCCTGGTGACTCGGTTGGAGGACGTATCCTAAAGTAACTTTACAGCATAGTGTTGCCAGGTTGGCTTAAAGGTTCAAGCACTGTGACTGACATTCACCACAAAACCAATACATCCTGTGGCAGAGGATAGTACTGGTTCATCCCAAGCAAGTCTGTGGCAGAGACTTTTGTTCGTGCTACGTACTGGCTGCTAGGCAAGTGAGAGATGCCTATCCAGGCGAGCAAGGAGTGTGTCCCACAAGGGGTGCGCATTCTACTGTAATATTCAACTCTAAATGACATTTGTCAAGAATCCTACAGAAAGGTATTTGAGCTTCCCTGCAGTTTCCCTTCTGCCTCTTTCCTGCTACTTCCTTCGTTAATTGTTCAATAACGCATTGAAAACGCACTCAAGTGTTGGTGCTTGTATCGTCCAGAGGTAAACTCAACGGAACCCTAGACCCGGTGCCGGTGAAACAGAGGGAAGGAGAGTGAAGGTAACAAGCCCGCTTAAACCAGCAGCTCCACAAAGAGTTATTGCTACACGCATATTGCAAACATTATGTTATTATTCATTATACCTGCACAAATGTTGAGATATTCAACATTTTACATAGTTTAAAAGGGTGAAAAAAGATACAGGTCCATCCATCTAAACTTATGTGTATACAGTATGTGTGTGATTTTTATTCTCTAAAAGTTCCCCTAGCCCAATATATTCCGCTCTCAGATAGTACCACTTCCTAGGGAAGGGAGCACATTTTTACTGCTCTAACAGTAAAGAACCCTTTACAGAATCCAAGGTTAATCCACCTTTCTTCTAATCTAAAATCATGGCTGTGTGTCCTCTTCGGGGACCTTAGAATAAACAGTTTATCAAAGTTACTAAAGCCATCTTTAATATATTTGTACATTGTAAACAAGTCCTCTCCTAAGTGCCCCATCTCCAGAGTGAATAACTTTAATCTATAATCAATAAGTCCTAATAGTTGAGCTCTTGCGTCTTCATTTTTAATTTTGTTGCCTTTTTCAGAACTCTTTCTAATTCAACAACATCTTTCCTGAAGATTGGTGACCATGTATTCACCATATATATTCCAGATGGGTGTTTCTCAACCTTTCTTCCGTCAAGGCACCCCTTTAAAATGATGCACATCTCAAGGCACCCCATTCTAAAATGTACAAACTAAAATAATAGTTTTACATAATGCAGCAACATCCACACATGTAAAACACCCAATGCTAGAGGCTGGTACTGACTAGCATTCCAATGTTTCTCTTCTCCCTCACTCAGCTAATGTAACCCCAGCACTAATGTAGAGGGACAGAGGAGAGACAAACAAAGATGCTGCGCAGGCACCCAATGTACTCCTTATCAGATGCCAGCGGCTAGAAGGTTGTGATTTTACACAACCTGTGGCTATGTGTAACAAAAAGGAAACTTGATCCACCCGTTGGCTTGTATACAGTTTTTGAGCAAATTTTAGGAATTCTGCCAAGGCACCCCTGAGCAAACCTGAAGGCACCCTGGTTGAAAAATGTTGTTCCAGATGCGGCAGAGCCAGTGTTTTGTAAAGGGCAAAAATTATTGAATTATCTCTTGAATGTAAGCATTTGCAAAGCGCATTCTTTATGAATAGCCCCAAAACAATTTATCTGATTGTAAGTGCTCAGCAAATAGGTCATCTCATCATGATGGCATTTTCAAAATGAGAAATACTTAATAAATAATCTATAGTTAAAAAAGTATTGTATGTTCTCTATACTTGTTACCTATAGTCAATTTTTTTTTTTTTTTTTTTTTTTTAAGTTGTCCTGCTATGTAAAAAAAGTCCAGTACAAGGATCCGAATGGCAAAGTAATGTTTTTTAATGATAAAGGAGAATTGCCCAGCCCGCTGGAAATTGTAAATTGGATAAGACAAACAGAGGGTACCTATTGGATGCACGTGGGCCACTTTGATGGATCCCTTTCAGAGGATCAGCAATTTACACTAGAACCAGAGCAAATATCATGGAAAGGTGGCAAGGTGAGTTACACTGGTGAAGCTGATCCAGAATAAAAAAAAATACAAGTTTTGAGCCTAAAGCCCATCTCCAGACAAACCCCCCCATCCTTCAATCCTGTTCTTAGACTGGCAAAATTTGCAGTGACTCATTCCATGGTGATTAGATGAAGGTGTCAGTGCTAGCTGTGTGGATATTAATGCCGGGATATTTTACCATCACTCATTATAACAGAAGAAGTGGATGAACTACAAAACATCTTTTACATTACAGAACAAGACTAGTTGAATGTGACTGACTACTACTAGCTAACCCTTCCTCATCACACAGAACGGGACATAGAAGCTCAAAGAAGGACCATGACTCCTGTAGAAGAAGATATAAGACTTCAGAGCAGAATGACCACCAGGATCATCCATGGCCAGATTCTTCCCAGGCCTTCTGAATCAATCAAAACAGCTGCAAATAGTAATTCTCCCAATCAGAAATTGACAGTTACTGTATTTTTTTTTTAAAGTTTATAAACCATTTGGAGCTGCCTGGATTTCTCCATGAGTGGCTCCTAATATGTGATAAAAAAAACCTAGTAACAAAAAAAAATAACACACACAGCATTTTACATTGTCTTATATACTGGTGGACAACTAGTTGAAACAATCAAAGTCCTTTGTTGAAAAAACATGAAGAATGTCTGAAACTTTTAGATAGTGACTACCAGAAAAAAAAAAAAAAAAATGTAATTAAAAAAGTAAGAAGAAGTAATCAGACTGCTTCATAGGGTCCTGCCCAATTAAAAAAAAAAAACAATGTCTGGTAGAGTCTATCCTACTAAGAAGGTTCTGTTCATGTGACTCAATCCATTATCAGCAGACAATGGAGAGGATTTTGGGTAAAGAATTGTGAAGATGCATGAAGACAAAAAGCAAATCTAAAGGCCTTGGTGATAAACTGAAGATAAAGGAAATTTGCTGCAAGAACTAAGGACATCAGTAAAAGATCTGTAGATACAGTGGGGCTCATTTACTAAAATGAGAGAGTGTAAAATCTAGTGCAGCTGTGCATATTAGCCAATCATCTTCTAACTTCAGTTTGTCTAATTAAAGTGATACTTAAGTCTTGTTTGCTATTTTTAAAGAAAAAAAAATGTCATACTGGCCTGCTTTGTGCAGTTGGTTTTGCACAGAGCAGCCCAGATCCTCTTCTTCTCAGGTCCATCGCTGGCTCTATGGGCCCCTCTCTCCTATTGAGTGGCCCCACAGCAAGCAACTTGCTGTGGGGGCACCCAAGCTGAGCCGCAGCTCCCTGTGTCCATTCAGACACAGAGCCATGGTTCAGCCCGCCCCCTCTTTCTCCTCATTGGCTAACTGACTTTGATTGACAGCAGCGGGAGAAAACGGTGTCTCTGCTGTGTCTCAGCCAATCAGGAGAGGGAGTTTTGGATGTCTGAGGCACTCGTTCTCATCACTGGATTGAGATAGAGATAGAGCTCAGGTAAGTATTAGGGGAACTGAGGGTGACTGCTGCACACAGAAGGTTTTTTTATCTTAATGCATACAATGCATTAAGATAAAAAACCTTCTGACTTTACAACCACTTTAAAGTATATTAATACTTGGATTACCATTGGGGGTTTGCACAATCTTTTACAATTATTTTTTCACATAAGAATTAATATATTGCACTCTCCAGTTTTAGTAATTCAACCCCAGTTTGTCTTAAGAGCAACTTAACAATTGTGCCTAACATTTTTAATTGGCCGCAATGGACACATGACACTATTCTGTAAATTAATGCAATAAAGGTCAGTGTAACAGAACATGAAAAGCTTTTTTTTTGGAAAAAAAAACAAGGCATATCACTAGGGATGGACCGAACGGACCCCTGTTCAGTTCGCAGCAGAAAGTTCAGACCCGAATAACAAACCCAATTAAAGTCAATGGGACCCAAATGTCAAAAATCAAAAGTGCCCATTTTGAAGGCTTATATGCAAGTAATTGGGCATACAATGGTTATAGGGGTCCAGGTCCTGCCCTGGGGGACATGTATCAATATAAAAAAAGTTTGTGAAAAACATAATTTTTAAATGAGCAGTGATTTTTTGATTTTTAAAGTATAAGCATAAAAATGAAAAATGCCTTCCATCCCCTTGAGCTCGCACAGCAAAGAAAACGCATACGGAAGTCGCGCCCGCATACTGTATGTAAACGGTGTTCAAATCACACGTGTGAGGTATCGCCACGATCGTCAGAGCGAGAGCAATAATTCTAGCACTAGACCTCCTCTGTAACTCTAACCTGGAAACCGTACAAAAAAATTTAAAGCGTCCCCTATGGAGATTTTTAGGTACCGTAGTTTGTCACCATTCCTTGAGTGCGTGCAATTATAAAGCGTGAGATATTTGGTATCTATTTACTCGGGGTAACATCATCTTTCACATTATACAAAAAAATTGGGCTAACTTTACAATTTGGTTTTTTTAAATTCATGAAAGTGTCCCTTTTCCCAAAAAGTTGCGTCTAAATCACCGTTGCACAAATACCGTGTGATATAAAATATTGCAACAATCTCCATTTTATTCTCTAGATTCTCTGCTAAAAAATATATATATAATGTTTCGCGGCTCTAAGTAATTTTCTAGCAAAAAAATACGGATTTTAACTTGTAAACACCAAATGTCAAAAATAGGCTTAGTTATGAAAGGGTTAATCTCCCCCTATAATTCTATTAATTCATATGTGAAAAAACAATTGTGAATGATTGTGCAAACCTCCAAAGGTAATCCAAGTATTAATACTTTAAAGTGGTTGCAAAGGCAGAAGGTTTTTTTATCTTAATGTATTCTATGTATTAATATAAAAAAAAAACCTTCTGTATTAAGCAGCCTCTAGTCCCCTAATACTTACCTGAGCCCCATCTCGATCCAGCGATGAGAATAAATGCCTCATCCATCTGGGACTCTCTCTCCTGATTGGCTGAGACACAGCAGTGGTGCAATTGGCTCCCACTGCTGTCAATCAAAGTCAGTTATCCAATGAGGAGAGAGAGGGGGCAGGGCCGAACCGCGGCTCCATGTCTAAATAGACACACAGGGCTGTGGGGCTGCTCGTGTGCCCCATAGCAAGCTGCTTGCTGTGGGGGCTCTCAGCAGGAGGGAGGGGCCAGGAAACCCGCCAGGGGCCCAAAAAGAGAAGGATCTGGGCGGCTCTGTGCAAAACCACTGCACAGGGCAGGTAAGTATAACATGTTTGTTATTTTTAAAGAAAAAAACAAGACTTTAGTATCACTTTAATCTTATTCAAACATAAATACTGTGCAATCTTAATACACATAGTGCTATATGAATGGTGGTGGAAACCTCCAAATCCTAATCCTGTTGTGCTAATATCCACCATATCCATCTCAAAAGGACTTTATAAGGACTTTATGGATACTTGCATTTCCCTTGGGGTTTCCACCATTTTCTACAATTATTTTTTTCACATATGAATTAATCAAATTATAGGGGGAAGTTGCACTGTGTTTTTTCATTTTTTTTAGTTTAGGTCTCTAAGGGGGTGCTAATATAAAGGGACCCTGATCTAATGGTGGTCTGTAAGTGGGGGGGGGCTGATATAATGAGACACTAATATAATAATGGTCTCTAAGGGGGGTTACTGATATAATAATATATAGGAAAACTTTGATCTAATGGGGGGTCTGTAAAGGAGGGTGCTGACTCCTGATCTAATGGTTGCTCTCCCCATTAGCTCAAAGTCCCTTTATATCAGTGCTCCCCCTTCCTTAAAGTCCTCCATTACATCAGAAAGACTCCCCTTAATTGAGCTTGAACCTGGGACCTCTGCTGTGTCTGGTAGTGGCGCTTCTTGATGAGCCACCTGGAATGTGGAGCAGTTCCCTGGACAATTCCTTCAGTGATCCTGCCTTGAACCTTGTTTGTCTTAAGCTCTTTGCTCCTCCCATAAACTTCCTGATTTAAGCCATGTCTCTGCACTTCCTATTTGCTAGATTATTGTGCTCTCTTCAGCCAATATCTTGCTCTTGTCTCTCCTACTGCCATCCGTATCTTCAATACCATTTGTTACCGGCCTTTGGTTTGTTCCTTGACTATGCTTCTGCTTAATCCCAACCTGTAAGCATTTATTACAAACCTTTCGCTTGTTTACTGACTACGCTTCTGCCTGATACCTATCTGCTTATCTGCTACTGGACCAGAGCTAGTGTCACTTTTCCTTGAGTTTTCTGCCTAGGTACCCTATTTTCTTTCCTTTGAAATGCCCAATAGTGACTTTTACATCCCAAAAAATGTTTCCACTCCCTGACCATAACCTTATCATTTTCGCACTCTTCATATATTTAAACTCCTATCCCTCCTACCATCAAACCTGTAGAAATCTTCTTCTACCATCTTCTGCACCAGATTCTAGACATGGTACAGATCTTCCACTTTACAGGTAGACTAGGGGACCCCCCAACCCCCCCATCAACATGGGGACAAGGTGTTTTGGGGGGCTACCCCAAAGCACCCTCCCAATGTTGAGGGCCTGTGGCCTGGTACGGTTCAGGAGGGGAGGGGCGCTCTTTCATCCTCCCCTCTTTTCCTGCGGCCTGTCAGGTTGCGTGCTCGGATAAGGGTCTGGTATGGATTTTTGGGGGGACCCCACGCCATTTTTTTTATTTTGGCACAGGGTTCCCCTTAAAATCCAAACCAGGCCTGAAGGGTCTGGTATAGATTTTGAGGGGGACCCCACGCCATTTTTTTTTTTATTTTGGCCGGGGTTCCCCTAATATCCATACCAGACCTGAAGGGCCTGGTATGGAATTTAGGGGGACCCCCACGTCATTTTTTTTACATTTTGGTTCGGGGTTCCCCTGTGGGGAATTCCCATGCTGTTTTTATCAATGAACTTTTATGTGTATTGTCGGACCGGCAATTCATTAATAGCCGCGAGTACTTTTAAATGACTTTTTTTCCTTTGAAATGTCATTTTGCTGTCAGACTGTTCTAAACACGGGAAACATGCGCCCCTTTACTGGCTTACTATAGACACCCCCCAGGTACAAAATTTAAAGGAATATTACACTTTTATTGTTTCACTTTAAGCATTATTAAAATCACTGCTCCCGAAAAAACGGCAGTTTTTAAAACTTTCTTTTGCATTGATCCATGTCCCCTGGGGCAGGACCCAGGTCCCCAAACACTTTTTATGACAATAACTTGCATATAAGCCTTTAAAATTAGCACTTTTGATTATTCATGTTCGTGTCCCATAGACTTTAACGGTGTTCGCGTTAGGCAATAGGCACATTTTTTGCCTATTCGCAAGTTCTGGTGCGAACCGAACAGGGGGGTGTTCGGCTCATCCCTAGTCACAAGGAATGTAAACATCCCTTGTGACAGTAATAGGTGGTGACCGGTACTCTTTATGGAGGGAGTACTGTATATTTTTTTTAAAACCGGCTCCATTGGCAGCCGAGTAAATGGGAAGTGTCGTCATGACGTCGTTTCCGTGTTTACTATAAGAAAGCTGGAATGAAGCTGCTTACGGCTTCGTTCCAGACTGTCACTAGCCACCAGAGGCGGCAGATTGGTGATCGGGCCTCCTGGTGGATTGGAAGGCCCGGTAAGAGCAGCGGGAGGCGTCGGGAGGCGGCGGAAGGGGGGGACGTCCCCGCCCGCTCCTCCAGTATAACAGCCGAGCAGCTTTTAGCCGCATCGGTTGTTATACCTGGAAAGCCGACCGCTGACTCTAAAAAACAGTACCAGGATGATGCCTACAGCTGCGGGCATCATCCCGGTATAACCCCCGAAAGTCGAGTACTCACATCTGCGTACGCTCAGCAGGAAGGGGTTAAACGCCATTTTTAATTTTTTTTTTATGGGATTCTGACCTAATGGTGGGTCTCTAAGGAGGGGTACTGGAATAAGGTGACCCCAATCTATTAAGGGTCTCTATGGGGGGGTCCTGTATTAGGAAGGGGGTGACACTGACCCCTGTATTATGAATGGGGTGACACTGATCCCTGTACACCCCATGTGAAAGACTATGGGGTTGATTTACTAAAGGCAAATGCACTTGGAAGTACAGTCGCTGTAGATCTAAGGAGAAGATCAGAAATGAAGGGAAGCTCTGCTGATTTTATCATCCAATCATGTACAAGAAAAAAATGCTGTTTTTTATTTTCCTTGCATGTCTCCCTCATATCTACAGTGATTGCACTTCCAAGTGCACTTGTAGTGCAAAGTGGAGTTGCCTTTAGTAAATAAACCCCTTTATGTCTTTCTACAGCAAAAAATATGGAAAGTTGTGAATAACTCCATATGATTAGAAATGTTATTTATTTACAGAATATATGCATAGTGTAAACTACAACATAAAATTGCCATGCACCATTAAAGTGTTTGGGTTTGGCTTAAAAGGGAAGTATGGGAATCAAAGTTTTTACAGATATATACTTACCTAAGTGGATGCAGCATCAGTCCGATAATGTATCTGCCCCCTACCAGCTCTAACACTGAGAACCGAACGATCTAACACCGCAGATCACTTGGTTCTAACAGTTCCCTGAGCAGAGAGCTGGTGACTGTCATTCACCACTGTCTGCTCTGCCCCCCCCACTTCGCTCACAGGTGTGCTGGGCTGTGAAGCTGGCTAGAGTGGCCAGGTCAGCCTCTCAGTGGCTAACCAGATGCCAGTCTAGGGTTGTGGGCGGATCCCGACCCCAGTGTCACAATCTTGCCCGAGCCTGGACCGGCGGAGTGACGTCAGCAGACAGCAGACTTCAGACAGCTAGTTAAGTGCAAATGGGTCACATGAATGCAAAATGAACTTTATCTGTGATCCACAAGAGAAATACAGCTGTACTTCTCTTTTAAAGAAAAGGTAGCAATCCTATACAGAACGAAAGAGTGAAAGGGTCTTGCTACAGGACCGTAGTAAAGGGCCCTGTGATGGGAGAAAAGGGCCCTGGGATCAGTGAAAGGGATCAGTGGAAAGGGCCCCGTGCTCAGTGGGAAGGGCCCTGGGACCAAAGGAAAGGGACCCGGGACAGTGTCGAGAGAGCCCTTCATGGTTTCTTGCACCGGGGCCATGAAGGTTCTAATTACACCTCTGGTTTCAGCTCTTTAATTATCTATCTTACCCCTTCTAGTGCTGGATTGTATGTGGTTATTAGAGGTACACAGCTATTTGTTTTATTCTCTTTGTATTGTAGGAGATTTTCTCTTTGTGTTTTTAAGGCAGCCTTTACGCTTATACTGATAGTTTTATTACTCTAACCTTTCTAATAAAATTATTCTGCTAGTACTCCTAGATGTTTATTTCTGTCTTCTGGTTGAAAGCATATGTTGTGGTTTCTAGGCTAATGTAAGGCCACCTTCTGGAATGGTTCATGTGTTTCCACCAAGGTATGCATGCTACGTCAAACATCAGAAGCTTGGCTTACTTGCACTATTATATTTGTATTTTTGCTCTTGACTAGTTAATATTGTTCTATATTGTCTCAGGTCCCAAGAGGTCAATGCTCCAAGGAGTGTCTTCCAGGGTTCAGAAAATCTGTAAGAGAAGGATATCACCCATGTTGTTATAATTGTGCCCAATGTTCAGAAGGAGAAATATCAAACCATTCTGGTAAGCTTTATGTTTCTTTAAATATAAACTCTGATATTGAATTAGAAAATGAAAACTTTTAAAGTCCTTTAAACTGATTCTGTAACCACATTACACTTTGCAGGTTGAACATATACCTACATATGATATTGTTGATAACTGATAGTGCCTTTCTGTCTTTTTTGGTAGAGATTGCTGCACTTTTCTTCTACCTCTGACACTTCTAGGAGTGTTGGACAATCTTAAAACTAGAAAAGCTACAATTTCTGGGGAAATTGTGTGAAGTGTTCTTGCCTCCACCTACAGTAGTCTACAACTGGAGTGGGCGGAGTAACTGGGTGGAGAGGCTTGAGTAACTGTTGTGTGGTTGGAGTGGCTGGAGTAACTGTGAAAAGTGTTAAAAAGCTTAATATCTTAAAAAGTATAAATAGTAGTAAAAAAGTTGAAGAAGTCCCATCATTAGCTGAAAGAGCTCAACATTTTTTTTCAAAAATGATTTTTTTTTTTTTTTAGATTATTATTTTTTTTTGTTCATGGGGTGGTCATAATGTTTTGGCTGATCATGGGGTGGTCATAATATTTTGGCTGATCATGTTGTGGTCATAATGTTTTGGCTGATCATGGGGTGGTCATAAATTATTTGGCTGATCATGGGGTGGTCATAATGTTTTGGCTGATCATGGGGTTGTCAGCTTTTGTCACCTCCCACTCTAGTTTTGAACATTTCGCCATTCATTCCTATGGGACCAATTTCGCCGCAAAAACGACAATGTTTCGTGAACCATTAAGTGAAACGTTCCACAAAGTAATAGCACACCAATTGGGAACAATCCGCACATTTCGGTATATTACTGTCTATGTAGTGTAAAAGCTGTGGGAGGGGTTAGGGTGGTAAATGTGGCTATAATAAGAATAATAATACATACAGTGAGGACGGAAAGTATTCAGACCCCCTTAAATTTTTCACTCTTTGTTATATTGCAGCCATTTGCTAAAATCATTTAAGTTCATTTTTTTTTCCTCATTAATGTACACACAGCACCCCATATTGACAGAAAAACACAGAATTTTGACATTTTTGCAGATTTATTAAAAAAGAAAAACTGAAATATCACAAGTATTCATTGTTACATACATGATAAGGTTACAGATTGACTGTGTCATTGCCATTACTGAGGCTGAAGGTCCTTTTATTTTCAGTAAGTCTTCATCACACTTTGTTCAATACTAAAGCTTTCTTGAGATATTCACCATACTGTATATCCACTTCAGCTCCAGGCCTTGTTTTGACACTTTTGTTTAACCACTTGCCCACTGGGCACTTAAACCCCCGTCCTAACCAGGCCAATTTTCAGCGCTCTCACATTTTGAATGACAAATAAAAAAATACCAAAAATTTTGTAAAAAAAATACAAATTTCTTTGTTTATGTTATAAAATTTAGCAAATTAGTACTTTCTCTTCATAAAGTTTGTCCAAAATTTATACTGCTACATATCTTTGGTTAAAAACAACCAAAATAAGTATATATTATTTGGTCTTTGTGAAAGTTATAGAGTCTGCAAGCTATGGTGCCAATCATTGAAAATTGATCCCACCTGATGTACTGACAGCATCTTATTTCTTGAGACATTAACAAGCCAGGAAAGTACAAATACCCCCCCAAATGACCCCTTTTTGGAAAGTAGACATTCCAAGGCATTTAGTAAGCAGCATGTTGCATTTTTTTGAAGTTGTAATTTCTTCTCACATTTCTTTGCAAAATGAAGATTTTTTTTCACAAAATGATCATATTAGCAGGTTATTTCTCTGACACGGCATATGCATACTTACAATTACACCTAACAATACATTCTGCTACTCCTCATGAGTAGGGATGAGCTTCGTGTTCGAGTCGAACCCATGTTCGACTCGAACATCGGCTGTTCGATCGTTCGCCGAATTGCGAATGATATGGGCCGTTCGCGCTAAATTCGTGTGGCGCGTCACGGCCCATAATTCACTGCGGCATCGCAGTGCATTGCTGGCTGATGATTGGCCAAGCATGCACTATGACCCGCATGCTTGGCCAATCACAGCGCCGTCAGTAGAGAGAGCTGTAATTGGCCAAAGCCAGGGTGGCTTTGGCCAATTATGGCTCAGGGGATTTAGTACACACCCCACACTATATAAGGCCGCCTGCACGGCGGCCCTGTGTAGTGTGTGTTCCGGTGTGCTGAGAGATAGAGAGAGAGAGAGACAGTGTCATTTGATTTGAGTTAGATAGATTAGGCAGAACAGTCAGTCAGTTAGCTGCACTTACAGTGTATTGTGTATATATATGCATCCTAGGTGTTGCATATATATATATATACACTGTATTCAGTTTAGCTAGATCCGTTCCTCTAGACTATTTACATTTAGTGCAGTGCGTCCTGCTCACAGTGTTCAGCTAGATCCGTTCCTGCTATTTACATTTAGTGCAGTGCGTCCTGCTCACAGTGTTCAGCTAGATCCGTTCCTGTTATCTTCTAGACTATTTACATTTAGTGCAGTGCGTCCTGCTCACAGTGTTCAGCTAGATCCGTTCTTGCAATTTACATTTAGTGCAGTGCGTCCTGCTCACAGTGTTCAGCTAGATCCGTTCCTGCTATTTACATTTAGTGCAGTGCGTCCTGCTCACAGTGTTCAGCTAGATCCGTTCCTGTTATTTACATTTAGTGCAGTGCGTCCTGCTCACAGTGTTCAGCTAGATCCGTTCCTGTTATTTACATTTAGTGCAGTGCGTCCTGCTCACAGTGTTCAGCTAGATCCGTTCCTGCTATTTACATTTAGTGCAGTGCGTCCTGCTCACAGTGTTCAGCTAGATCCGTTCCTGCTATTTACATTTAGTGCAGTGCGTCCTGCTCACAGTGTTCAGCTAGATCCGTTCCTGCTATTTACATTTAGTGCAGTGCGTCCTGCTCACAGTGTTCAGCTAGATCCGTTCCTGCTATTTACATTTAGTGCAGTGCGTCCTGCTCACAGTGTTCAGCTAGATCCATTCCTGTTATTTACATTTAGTGCAGTGCGTCCTGCTCACAGTGTTCAGCTAGATCCGTTCCTGCTATTTACATTTAGTGCAGTGCGTCCTGCTCACAGTGTTCAGCTAGATCCGTTCCTGTTATCTTCTAGACTATTTACATTTAGTGCAGTGCGTCCTGCTCACAGTGTTCAGCTAGATCCGTTCCTGTTATCTTCTAGACTATTTACATTTAGTGCAGTGTGTCCTGCTCACAGTGTTCAGCTAGATCCGTTCCTGTTATCTTCTAGACTATTTACATTTAGTGCAGTGCGTCCTGCTCACAGTGTTCAGCTAGATCCGTTCCTGTCATCTTCTAGACTATTTACATTTAGTACAGTGCGTCCTGCTCACAGTGTTCAGCTAGATCCGTTCCTGTTATCTTCCTACTGACAGGCAGGCTTGTCTGGTTACAGTATATAAAGCTACCTGAAGAAAATTACAGGTGTTCTATTTGATCCTATTAGTACCACGGTCAGGCAGCTAGACTATTTACATTTAGTACAGTGCGTCCTGCTCACAGTGTACAGCTAGATCCGTTCCTGTTATCTTCCTACTGACAGGCAGACTTGTCTGGTTACAGTATATAAAGCTACCTGAAGAAAATTACAGGTGTTCTATTTGATCCTATTAGTACCACGGTCAGGCAGCTAGACTATTTACATTTAGTACAGTGCGTCCTGCTCACAGTGTTCAGCTAGATCCGTTCCTGTTATCTTCCTACTGACAGGCAGGCTTGTCTGGTTACAGTATATAAAGCTACCTGAAGAAAATTACAGGTGTTCTATCCCAGCTTAGTGCAGCTACAGGCCATTAGTATGTCTGGAAGGCCAAGAAGGAGAGGCAGACAGTCACAAGCCAATAAGAGAGGGCAAGCAGGCTCTGTGTCTAGTGCTGGTCGTGGAGACGGTGCATCCTCATCAGCACGTGGCCATGGGACACGCTTGGCCTTTTTTTCGGCAGCTGGCCGTGTTGAGCCGCAACATGCGGAAGACTTGGTCGAGTGGATGACCAAGCCGTCCTCATCCTCCTCATCCTCTCTCACCCATGCCCAGGGTGCTTTGTCTGGCAAAGCAGCGGCCTCTTCCCTCAGCTCAATGTCATCAGTGACTCCTTCCCTAGCTCCACCATGTCCTCATGAGGATTCCCTCGAACTGTTTGACCACAGTGTTGGGTACATGCTCCAGGAGGATGCCCAGCGTTTGGAAGGCTCTGATGACGATACTGAGCTCGATGAAGGCAGTAACATGAGCACGGACAGAGGGGGTGCCCAAGAAGGACAGCAATCTGGCAGTCATGCTCCCCCTGCTGCAGCATACTGCCAGGTTTGCTCCAGTGATGAGGAGGGAGGGGATGATGAGGTCACTGACTCAACGTGGGTGCCTGATAGGAGAGAGAAGGAGGAGGAGGAGGAGGAGGAGGAGGAGGCGGCGGCACATCACCAACGAGGCAGGATGCCCTCCAGGGGCCAGCCTAAGGGCAGCACATTGACTGCATCACACCCCAAAGCTCCACATGTGCAGGGCGCTGCAGTCTCTGCGCGTTATTCAAAAAGTTCTTTGGTGTGGGCCTTTTTTGAGACGAGTGCATCAGATCGCACCGCTGCTATTTGCAACATATGTCTCAAGCGTATCTCGCGTGGCCAAAACATCTCCCGCTTGGGTACCACATGCTTGACCAGACATATGTTGACCTGCCATGCAGTTCGTTGGCAAGCGTATCTAAAAGACCCACACCAAAGAACAAAGAGGATCTCTCCTTGCTCCTCATCAGCTGAGATTTCCAACCCCACTAGACCTTCAGTCCTCTCTGAGACCTGCAGTGAGAGGAATGAAGGTGTAGAATTAGGTGTGTCACAGTCAAGTACTTGTGGGCAATCTGCTTTTGGTACACCGACGTCAGATTGTACCAGACAAATTTCCCTGCCCCAGCTGCTGCACCGCCGAAAGAAGTTTGCTCCCAGCCATCCACATGCCCAGCGGTTGAATGCTAGCTTGGCAAAATTGCTAGCACTTCAACTGCTGCCTTTTCAGTTGGTAGACTCTGCCCCCTTCCGTGAGTTTGTGGAATGTGCGGTTCCTCAGTGGCAGGTACCCAAACGCCACTTTTTCTCACGGAAGGCGATTCCGGCTCTCTACCGGCATGTGGAAGGCAATGTCCATGCCTCGCTGGACAGGGCGGTCAGCGGTAAGGTGCATATTACCGCTGACTCATGGTCCAGCAGGCATGGACAGGGACATTACCTAAGTTTCACGGCGCATTGGGTGACTCTGCTGGCAGCTGGGAAGGATGCAGGACAAGGTGCAGTAGTGTTGGAGGTTGTTCCGCCACCACGCCTCCAAAATGCTGATTGTGACACACCTCTCTCCTCCACCCCCTCCTCTTCTTCTTCCTCCATGGCCTCTTCCTCGGAACCAGCGGTGCTCCGTAGGCGTTCAAGGGGCTACACAAGTACGCAGGCCAAAAGATGCCATGCGGTGCTTGAGCTGGTGTGCTTGGGGGACAGGAGCCACACTGGGGCAGAGGTTCTGTCAGCTCTGCAGGGGCAGGTTCAGAGGTGGTTGACGCCACGCCAACTTAAGGCAGGAATGGTGGTTTTCGACAATGGCACCAACCTCCTCTCTGCCCTCCGACAGGGACAAATGACCCATGTGCCCTGTTTGGCTCACGTCCTTAACTTGGTGGTGCAGCGGTTCTTGGGCAGGTACCCAGGCTTACAGGATGTCCTGAGGCAGGCCAGGAAAGTCTGTGTGCATTTCCGCCGGTCATATAATGCCAGTGCTCGGCTGACGGACCTCCAAAAGGAGTTTAACCTGCCCAAGAACCGCCTAATCTGTGACATGCCCACCAGGTGGAACTCAACGTTGGCCATGCTGCAGCGGCTGCACACGCAGCAGAGGGCCATCAATGAGTACCTGTGCGACTATGGCACCAGGACAGGGTCAGGGGAGCTTGGTTTTTTTTCCCCACGCCAGTGGGCCATGATCAGGGATGCATGCACTGTCCTGTCACCATTCGAGGAGGCCACGAGGATGGTGAGCACTGACAGTGCATGCATCAGTGACACTGTCCCCCTTGTCCACCTGTTGGAGCACACGCTGCGTGGAATAATGGACAGGGCACTTGAGGCAGAACAGAGGCAGGAAGAGGAGGACTTCCTTAGCTCTCAAGGCCCCCTTTATCCAGACAGTGTTCCTGCGTGCCCGCCGATCACACAGGAAGAGGACGAGGAGGAGGAGGAGGAGGAGGAAGATTGTGTCAGTATGGAGGTGGAGCCTGGCACTCAGCATCAGCAGCAGTCTTTAAGGGATCAGTCTCAAGGAACACATGGACTTGTACGTGGCTGGGAGGAGGTGGCTGCGGACGTTGTTGTCCTTAGTGACCCAGAGGACTCCGGACCGAATGCCTCAGCAAACCTACGCTGCATGGCCTCCCTGATCCTGCAAAGCCTGCGTAAGGATCCTCGTATTCGTGGTATCAAGGAGAAGGACCAATACTGGCTGGCAACCCTCCTTGATCCACGTTACAAGGGTAAGGTTGCGGACCTTATCTTGCCATCGCAGAGGGAGCAGAGGATGAAACATCTTCGGGAGGCCTTGCAGAAAGGTCTGTGCAACGCGTTCCCAGAGACTGGGAGGTTACAAACTCCTGTTTCTGGACAACGTGTTGCTGAGGCTTCGGTCAGTCAAAGAAGGAGCGGTGGAGAAGGTGGCCGTCTGACCGATGCGTTCAGACAATTTTTTGGTCCACAGCCCCAAGGTATGATCGGTTCCAGCAACCATCGCCAGCGTCTGTTTTACATGGTGCAGGAATATCTAGGGGCAAGATCAGACTTGGACACCTTTCCCACCGAAAATCCTCTGGGTTACTGGGTCTTGAGGATGGATCACTGGCCAGAGCTTGCACAGTATGCAATTGAGCTACTGGCCTGTCCTGCATCCAGCGTTCTTTCGGAACGCACATTCAGTGCTGCTGGAGGCGTGGTAACCAATCACAGGGTGCGTCTGTCCACCGACTCGGTCGATCGGCTGACCTTCATAAAAATGAATGAGTCTTGGATCACCACCAGCTACCAAGCACCTGATGCTGATGTAACCGAATAATTTTTTTTGAAATCTCAGATCCCTTCAAAGACTGCCTATGCTGATGCTGAGTGACTATCCCTGAGTAATTATCCTCTTCCTCCTCAATCATCACGCTGATAGCTTGTAAGAACATTTTTGGTTCTGGGCGCCACCACCAGTGCCTAAGGCACAATTTTTCAGCCCCTGTTTAACAGGGGCGTGTAATTACAATTTTTGATGTAATACTTTGCAGCAGGGCTCGTTCCTGCGTTCCAACTAGAGTGTCTGTGAGGGGTTGCAGTGTTGTGGCACCAGCACCAGTGCCTAAGGCCTAATTTTTCAGCTCCTGTTCAACAGGGGCATGTAATTACAATTCTTGATCTAATATTTCACAGCAGGGCCCTGTGAGGGCTTACAGTGTTGTGGCCACAGCAATACCTAAGGCCCAAATTTCTGCTGAATATATTGGGCAGGACCCTACTTTCAAACATCTAACTTACAAATGACTCCTACTTGCAAACGGAAGGAGACAACAGGAAGTGAGATGAAATCTACCCCTAGGAAGGGAAATTCTCTCCTGTAAGAGTTAATATGGGAAAACAATTTCTCCTTTCCACTGATGCTTTCCAATCCTTGTTACACAAAAAAACCCAAATTTTCAAAAAACATTTTTCATTGGGACAAAAAAGTGAGGTGAAATCTTCTGAAGAGGAGGAAAGACAGCAAAACAAATGTCACAGGGGTGATAACCCTTCCCTATGTTTTCCAAAAAGCTTAGAAAAGATTTTTTGGCTGGAGCTAAACACGTTAAAAATGTTCAAAATTACAAACAGATTCTACTTAACAACAAACCTACAGTCCCTGTCTTGTTTGCACCGCCTGTATACTGCTGTTCAGAGTATATAGGGCCTGGTGGCCCCACACCTTTCCTTATTTTAATTTGGGTGCGGGGTTCCCCTTAATATCCATACAAGACCCAAAGGGCCTGGTAATGGACTGGGGGGTACCCATGCCATTTGTCTCACTGATTTTCATCCATATTGCCATGACCCGACATGACATTAAACCCGCAAGCAGTTTTAAATGAGATTTTTTCCTTTAAAAATGACATTTGGTGCAGGGACTGTTCTAAACATGGGAAACACGCGTCACTTTACAGGCATACTATAGACACCCCCCAGGTACGATATTTAAAGGAATATTTCACTTTTTTTTTTTACTTTAAGCATCATTAAAATCACTGCTCCCGAAAAAACGGCCGTTTTTAAAAGTTTTTTTTGCATTGATACATGTCCCCTGGGGCAGGACCCGGGTCCCCAAACCCTTTTTAGGACAATACCATGCAAATTAGCCTTTAAAATGAGCACTTTTGATTTCGAACGTTCGAGTCCCATAGACGTCAATGGGGTTCTAACGTTCGTGCGAACTTTCGGTCCGTTCGCGGGTTCTGGTGCGAACCGAACCGGGGGGTGTTCGGCTCATCCCTACTCATGAGTATGGTAATACCACATTGGTGAGACTTTTACACAGACTGGCTACATAGAGAGGCCCAACATGCAGGGAGTACCTTCAGGTGTTCTAGGAGCATACATTACACATATAATTTCCTGACAACCTACAGTATCTCACATAAGTAAGTACACCCCTCACATTTTTGTAAATATTTTATTACATCTTTTCATGTGACAACATTGAGGAAATTACACTTTGCTACAATGTAAAGTAGTGAGTGTACAGCTTGTATAACAGTGTAAATTGCTGTCCCTTCAAAATAACTCAACACAGCCATTAATGTCTAAACCGCTGGCAACAAAAGTGAGTACACCCCCTAAGTGAAAATGTCCAAATTGGGCCCAATTAGCCATTTATCCCCCCCGGTCTCATGTGACTCGTTAGTGTTATAAGGTCTCAGATGTGAATGGGGAGCAAGTGTGTTAAATTTGGTGTTATCGCTTTCACTCTCTCTCTTACTGGTCACTGGACGTTCAACATGGCAACTCAAGGCAAAGAACTCTCTGAGTATCTGAAAAAAAGAATTGTTGCTTTACATAAAGATGGCTTAGGCTATAAGAAGATGGCCAAGACCCTGAAACTGAGCTGCAGCATGGTGGCCAAGACCATACAGCGGTTTAACAGAACAGGTTACACTCAGAACAGACCTCACCATGGTCGACCAAAGAAGTTGAGTGTACGTGCTCAGCATCATATCCAGAGGTTGTCTTTGGGAAATAGACGTATGAGTGCTGCCAGCATTGCTGCAGAGGTTGAAGGGGTGGGGGGTCAGCCTATCAGTGCTCAGACCATACGCCGCACACTGCATCAAATTGGTCTGCATGGCTGTCATCCCAGAAGGAAGCCTCTTCTAAAGATGATGCACAAGAAAGCCCACAAACAGTTTTTTGAAGGCAAGCAGACTAAGGACATGGATTACTGGAACCATGTCCTGTGGTCTGATGAGACCAAGATAAACTTATTTGGTTTAGATGGTGTCAAAGGTGTGTGGCGGCAACCAGGTGAGGAGTACAAAGACAAGTGTGCCTTGCCTACAGTCAAGCATGGTGGTTGGAGTGTCATGGTCTTGGGGTGCATGAGTGCTGCCGGCACTGGGGAGCTTTGGTTCATTGAGGGAACCATGAATACCAACATGTACTGTGACATATTGAAGCAGAGCATGATCCCTTCCCTTCCGAGACTGGGTTGCAGGGCAGTATTCCAATATGATAATGACCACAAACACACCTCCAAGATGACCACTGCCTTGCTAGAGAAGCTGAGGGTAAAGGTGATGGACTGGCCAACCAGGTCTCCAGACCTTAACCCTATTGAGCATCTGTGGGGCATCCTCAAACGGAGGGTGGAGGAGCACAAGGTCTCTAACATTCACCAGCTCCATAATGTCGTCATGGAGGAGTTGAAGAGGACTCCAGTGGCAACCTGTGAAGCTCTGGTGAACTCCATGCCCAGGAGAGTTAAGCCAGTGCTGGAAAATAATGGTGGCCACACAAAATATTGACACTTTGGGCCCAATTTGGACATTTTGGGCACTAATGTGCACTGATGACGCACTGTAGAGCACTGCTGTGGCACAGATGTGCACTGATGGGGCACAGATGTGGCACTTCTGCGGCACAGATGTGACATTTCTGGGACATAGATGAGGCATTTATGGGGCACAGATGGAGCACTTATGGGGCACAGATGGGGCACAGATGAGGCACTTATGGGGAACAGATGGGCACTGCTGGGCACATGGAATCCGAAAAAAACTCATGCAGCCTCACCCTGCAGCTTCTCCCTCCGCTGCTCATATGATCGGAGAACCGGACATGACGCCGGTTTGTTGACAGTGATCGCTCCATCATTGGATGGAGCGATAATGTGGTAAAGGGCCACTGGGATCCATGATGCGTTGGGTCCCGAGAACCCAGAGAGTACGGTCACTCCCATGTGTGCGCCCCAGGGGGGCGCACGGAAGTACGATTCTGGGAGGACATCATAGTATGCCCTCCCAGCGTTATCCGACCGTGTTGTAGCCGTCATTCAGTTGTTAAGTGGTTAAATGTAAAAATCTGTATTTTTTTCTAGAAAATTACTTAGAACCCCCAAACATTATATATTTTTTAAAGCAGAGGCCCTATAAATTGGTGATAATAAAAATATACTAATGCACAAACCAATAACTATTAAGCCAACACGAAATATGTTCCCACACAGTGATAAATAAAAATAAATAAATGTGGCGCTTTCTCAGTGATCAAAGTAATAATGCTATATAAATCTTCAAATAAAATGATAACCAAATGCTAAGTGCAAATGATCCTTAATGCAGAAAATATTCATAATTAAGTGTAAGCATTCACAGTGCGAAGTAATGATATATAATCAAATATAATAGTGCAATAATAATCATTAAATTCATAAATAAATACAATAGGGCGGCACAGTGGTGCAGTGGTTAGCACTCTCGCCTAGCAGTAAAAAGGGTCGCTGGTTCGAATCCCAACCACGACACTACCTGCCTGGAGTTTGCATGTTCTCCCTGTGCCTGCGTGGGTTTCCTCCGGGTACTCCGGTTTCCTCCCACACTCCAAAGACATGCTGGTAGGTTAATTGGCTTCCGTCCAAAATTGGCCCTAGTATATGAATGGGGACCTTGGATTGAGGGTAGGGACTGATGTGAGTGTGCGATGTACAGGGTTAGGGACAAGGGTCAGGGTTGTAGACACACACTCACTCAGGTTGAACTGGATGGACTGGTGTCTTTATTCAACCTTACTAACTATGTAACTATGTAACTATGTAATATACTTAAAGTGCAATAATAACTGAAAAGTCCATAAAGTGCATTGTGCAGTCAATCTTCAGTGCACAGGAATAGTTCATACACAGTGTCACCGATCATAGTGCAAACCAATATATCCAATTCCTAAATAGTGCTTTCACCATCCGTGTACAGTGTGCCCCAGCCTCTCACCTCAAAGGAAGACCCCTACGGGTCTAGTCCCATTAATTATGAATCTCTCATATGCATCCACAACAGTAAGCTCTTTCCTTGTGGTCCTCTGCTAGATAGAACAGCAGTGTTCTCAGATACAGACAGGAATTTCCACTAAAACATAACTATCTCCTTCACCCCCTCCACTTTTCTCCAACAAGGCTGAACACAGCAAAGTACAAACAGCCTGAGCTCCCAACTCTCCGGAATATTACTTAGAACCCCCAAACATTATATATTTTTTAAAGCAGAGGCCCTATAAATTGGTGGGTGTTGCCATTTTTTATGTCACGCGGTATTTGCGCAGCAGTTTTTCAAATGCAATTTATTGGGAAAAATACACTTTTTTGATTTATAATTGAAAAAAACACAATACATAACTCAATTTTTTTGTTAAATATAATATGCTGAGTAAATGGATACCAAGCATGTTATGCTTTAAAATTGTGCATGACATGCTTTAAAATTGTGCATGCAATGGCGACAAAAAACGCAAAATTTTACTATCCATAGGCAAACATTTTAAAAGCCTTTAAAGGTTACTACGTCAGATTTACAGAGGAAGTCCAGTGCTAGAATTACTGGCCATGATCTTACATTCACCTCACATGTGTGGGATGATCGAAGTTTGCATGTGTGTGGGACTGATCCGTGCATTCCCCAAGTGAGTTACTTTGTATTTTTTTTTTACACTGTTGCTATGTATGTATATTTACTTCCATTGCTGTCACAGGGAGTATAAACATTCTTTGTGACAGCAATAGGCAATGACAGGTACTCTTTATGGAGAGATCCAGGGTCTATAAGACCCCAAATCCCTCCTCTGCCCTTAAAATCATTCAAAACTCCAAAATCTGTGTTTTTAAATGCTTTTCATTTTTTTTAAATGGTGCCTTTGACATCCGGGTATACCAGAAATTATGTGATGTTATCGCTTCCAGGTCACTATAACCAATCCCAGCTTTGTTTGGCTACCTGGCCAGTTGACGGATGTACCTGCTGAATAAATAAATCATGTGCTGCGCTATCCCCTTAATGATCTGCTAAACCTGCAGCAAAAAACCTAAAAAACAAAGTTATTAACTAAAGTGATGTGACTATAAATTCAACCCCACTCACTCGGTCACTCAGGTCTGCCATGCGATCTGGAGTAAGCCATGGAAGGCAGTGGGAGGGGGGACTTCCCCTGCATCTGCTTGTAATAGAAATCGAGTGGCTAGTTAGCTGCTCCGATTGCTATTACAAAAGAGCCAATCGCCGAAACTGTACTAGAAAACAGTGCCGGTGTTCTGCCGAGAAAGTTCCGCTCGGCGTATAAGTTTCCCCCTCTACTGCGCCTACGCAGTAGGTATCGTCGGAAATAGCCAAAGCACAACAGCTGAAAATCAGCTGTACAGTACCTGACCGCGAGATTGTGTTTCCAGCGAGATAGCATCGCGCTGGTTCTCGGCGACAGGGTACTGTGAATGTCACGCTGGCTCGCTCATCGGGAAAGGAAAACTTTGTTTTCCTTCCGCGATGAGTGACAGGCAGCGCTGACAGCTGTCTGGTATGAATCCTGAGGCGGGAACACCGCGCCAAATTTTAAATGAAAAAACCGGTGTGGGTTCCCCCCTCGGAGGCATACCAGGCCCTTAGGTCTGGCATGGATTGTAAGAGGAACCCCCTATGCCGAAAAATCGGCGTGGGGGTCCCCCCCAAATCCATACCAGACCCTTATCCGAGCACGCAGCCCGGCCGGCCAGGAAAGGGGGTGGGGACGAGCGAGCGCCCCCCCCCCTCCTGAGCCGTACCAGGCCGCATGCCCTCAACATGGGGGGTGGGTGCCTTGGGGGAGGGGGGCGCCCTGAGGCCCCCCACCCCAAAGCACCTTGTCCCCATGTTGATGAGGACAAGGGCCTCTTCCCGACAACCCTGGCCGTTGGTTGTCGGGGTCTGCGGGTGGGGGGCTTATCGGAATCCAGGAGCCCCCCTTAATAAGGGGGCCCCCAGATCCCGGCCCCCCACCCTGTGTGAATGAGTTTGGGGTACATGGTACCCCTACCCATTCACCTAGGGAAAAGTGTCAATATAAAAAAAACACACTACACAGGTTTTAAGAGTAATTTATTAGTCAGCTCCGGGGTCTTCTTCCGACTTCGGGGGGTCTCCTTCCGACTTCTCCCGGTGTTCGGCCTCTTCTCCCGGGCCCCGCCGCTATCTTCTTCCAGCTCTATAGCCAGCGAGGGGCCCGGTCTGCTGCCGCTGTCTCGCCGCCGCTGTCTCGCCGCCGATGTCTTGTCGCCGCTGTCTCTCCGCTTCTTCTCTTCTTTTCTTCTTCCCCGATGTTGACACGACGCTCTCTCCGGCTCGAATGCTGTGTGCGAGCTGCGGAGCCATTTATATAGGCGGTAACCCCGCCCCCTTACGACGTCATGGTCCCAGCATGCGCAGGGACTCTGGGGCCACGCCCCCTTATGACGCCAGAGTCCCTGCGCATGCTGGGACCATGACGTCGTAAGGGGGCGGGGTTACTGCCTATATAAATGGCTCCGCAGCTCGCACACAGCATTCGAGCCGGCATCGTGTCAACATCGGGGAAGAAGAAAAGAAGAGAAGAAGCGGAGAGACAGCGGCGACAAGACAGCGGCGGCGAGACAGCGGCGGCGAGACAGCGGCAGCAGACCGGGCCCCTCGCTGGCTATAGAGCTGGAAGAAGATAGCGGCGGGGCCCGGGAGAAGAGGCCGAACACCGGGAGAAGTCGGAAGGAGACCCCCCGAAGTCGGAAGAAGACCCCGGAGCTGACTAATAAATTACTCTTAAAACCTGTGTAGTGTGTTTTTTTTATATTGACACTTTTCCCTAGGTGAATGGGTAGGGGTACCATGTACCCCAAACTCATTCACACAGGGTGGGGGGCCGGGATCTGGGGGCCCCCTTATTAAGGGGGGCTCCCAGATTCCGATAAGCCCCCCGCCCGCAGACCCCGACAACCAACGGCCAGGGTTGTCGGGAAGAGGCCCTTGTCCTCATCAACATGGGGACAAGGTGCTTTGGGGTGGGGGGGCCGCAGGGCGCCCCCCTCCCCCAAGGCACCCACCCCCCATGTTGAGGGCATGCGGCCTGGTACGGCTCAGGAGGGGGGGGGGGGCGCTCGCTCGTCCCCACCCCCTTTCCTGGCCGGCCGGGCTGCGTGCTCGGATAAGGGTCTGGTATGGATTTGGGGGGGACCCCCACGCCGATTTTTCGGCATAGGGGGTTCCTCTTACAATCCATGCCAGACCTAAGGGCCTGGTATGCCTCCGAGGGGGGAACCCACGCCGGTTTTTTCATTTAAAATTTGGCGCGGTGTTCCCGCCTCAGGATTCATACCAGACAGCTGTCAGCGCTGCCTGTCACTCATCGCGGAAGGAAAACAAAGTTTTCCTTTCCCGATGACTGAGACATCTCGGCGCTGGCTCCTGCGACGGGGCTCGTAGGTGTCAAATCTCGCCGAGAAGTGCGGCGAGATTGACACAATATCGCGGTCACCTACTGTACATGGCGCCTGGAAGAGGGCCCCTAGTGGGCTCGCTGCGCTCGCCACGCTTCGGGCACGGCCTCGCTGCGCTCGGCACTTTTAGATTCCCCCTCTAGGTCCACTTGGATGGTGGAGAAGGAACCTGGACCCAGAGCGCAGGCGCCGTGTACAGCTGATTGAAGCATTTGAGCTTCGTCTATCTCCGGCGGCTGAGAGTAGTATGTACTGCGCAGGCGCTGTGCCTGCGCAGTACAGGGGGGGAACTTATCCGCCGAGGGAACATTCTCGGCAAGACACCGGCTTCAGGCATCATCCCAGTATAACCACTGAAAGTTTGTATGTCGCTGGTTATTAAAGTGGGGTTTCAGCCATTTTTGTGTTTATTAAAAGTCATCAGCTGCAAAAAGTGTAGCTGCTGACTTTTAATAAACACACATTCATCTGTCCCATGATCCAGCAATGTGGTCGCCCGAACCCTCGGTTCTCTCCTCTGGTTCTTTCCCTCGCCTCTCCCCGGTGTCAGCATCACAAGTGTGGACACCCGGCTGTGACAACTTGCAGCTTTACAGCCAGGTGTGCACTGTGCATGCGCGATACGCACTGCGCATGCGCAAGGCATGCTGCACCTCCTTAATGGCTGGACAATCTTCTGGGATCTGTGACATGTCCCAGAAGATTGTAGGCAGGGAGAGGGAGAGAATAACTTCCTCGCGAGTAACCTAGGCAGCCCGAGCGAAAGTAGAAGCAGGTACCTGTCAAAAATTGTACCCACTCCCCCCCTAAAAAAATTACATGGCAAATGTGGCAAATAAGGGGGTGAAGAGTCCTTAAAGCGGAACTTCCACTTTTGGGTGGAACTCTGCTTTAAGTTGATATATTGTTCCAACATTTTTTTTCTATTATTTTGTTTGGCTTTTAATTCAAATAAATACAGCATTCTAGCTCCAAAAATACTGTAATGTAAATTTAGGAGATTATTGAAAAAAGTAGTTACTACTGTCAAATAGATGCATTATTAGTATATCATGCTTACAGTTATTTTCACTTACGTACTTTTACTCTACAGACAGTGAACTCTGCAAGAAGTGTCCAGAAAATGAATGGCCTAACAAAGCTAAAAATATTTGTATTGACAAGTTCATTGAATATTTATCATACAATAAGAATGTTCTAGTTTTATTATTTTCTATAACTTCAGTCATATTTGCTATAGCAACTCTCTTTACACTTGGACTATTTGTTTGGTTTCGGAGCACTCCCATAGTCAGAGCCAATAACCGGAACCTCAGCTTCATTCTGCTCTTCTCTCTCACACTGAGCTTCCTTTCTGTTTTCTTGTTCCTTGGTCGTCCTGTGGATATTACCTGTATGCTGCAACAAGTCTCCTTTGGAATTCCCTTCACTTTCTCAGTGTCTTCTATCTTAGCCAAAACCATCATGGTCTTCATCGCTTTTAAAGCCACCAGACCTGGAAGTTCCTGGAGAAAATGGGTGGGAGTCAAACTTCCCAATACAGTCATGTTATTCTGCTCATCCATTCAGGTTATGAATTGCATTCTCTGGTTGTCCATCTCTCCACCATTTCAGGAGTATGACATTGACTCCTATCCTGGGAAGATCATCATTCAGTGTAATGAAGGGTCAGTTATTGGGTTCTACTTTATGTTGGGTTATATGGGATTTATGGCAGCTGTGAGTTTTGTTCTGGCTTTCATGGTGAGGACATTACCGGACAGTTTTAATGAGGCCAAATACATCACCTTCAGCATGCTGTTGTTCTGCACTGTCTGGATTGCCATGATTCCGGCCTATCTGAGCACCAGAGGGATATACATGGTGGCTGTGGAGATATTTGCCATACTGGCCTCCAGTGCTGGAATATTATTGTGTATGTTTTCTCCAAAACTCTACATTTTGCTTTTAACACCTGAACTGAACACAAGGGAAACAATGCTGGCGAAAAGATTGTTTTAAATATACTGCACGACCCAATGTATAATGCTGTAGACCAGATTAAACAAGTTTGGTCATATTGCTACAATAATCATCATTATTAAAATGAATGACATTATCATCATCATTATGTTTTTTGTGTGTAAATTAACCACTTTCTGTCCACCCAGTATACTTAAATGGATGGAAAGTGGATGTTTCAGGACAGGAGATTATTTTAGAGCTTTATTTTTTTTCTTTCTTTTACATGCCCAGAAGCATACACAAACAAAGTACTGTGACTGCACTATCCATTGGACAGCGCGGATCACAAAAAAATGCTGTGATCAATCACAGCATTACAAAATGTAAACAACAGCTTCAGTTAGCTTGCTCCCAATTTGCTCTCACATACTGATTGGTGTGTGAAAGGAAAGAAAACTTCAGGATCAACGGCCAGTATAGTTGCAATCCTCCACCGCCTCCACCCACTGACTCACTCACTGCACAGGAGATCACTAATCACTTCAAAAACAAGATTGATACAATCCGCAATGAAATCTCAGCTCTACAGGTATCTTCCCCAGCTAAGACCCCCATGACCCAACGCACTTGGGTCAGCTGATAGCCTCTCACGGCTTTCAATATCATTTCTACGCTGACAACACACAAATCTATCTCTCCACCCCTCAACTCACTCCATCAGTCTCCTCACGCATCACTAACTTACTAACCGACATATCTGTATGGATGTCACACCACTTCCTCAAACTCAACTTGTCCAAAACCGAACTTATAAGGCGGTGGAGGACAAAGTAGAGAGCTGAAGGTAGAGAAGAGTTTACGGGGACTAGATGAGAAGGTGTTAATAAGAGCTGTAAAATAGGTTTGCTTGGCAGTGTGGAGGAAAGAATGGTATTTTTGGAGGGCGGATTTGTATTGGTTGAAGTCTTTGAGAGACTTAGTCTTGTGCCACAGACGCTCAAGAGCGCGACTACGTTTTTTGAGAATTTTAGTGTCATCTGTTTGCCAGGGTTATAGGGGTCGAGGCCTGATTCTACGTGTAGTGAGGGGAGCGAGCTTGTCCAGGGTGGAGGACAGGGATTTATTGTAGATGGACGTGGCTTGGTTGGGGCAGGACAGGGGAGAGATTTTGTCATAGAGGTGGTCAGTAGCAGAATAGAGGAGAGAGGAGTTGAAGTTGCAAAAATTTCTACGGGTGATGGTTAGGCGATTGGAGGGAAAGGTGGTGGAAGACAGGTGGAGGGAGAAACTAATAAGGTGATGGTCAGAGAGAGGAAAAGGATTGTTTAAGAAGTTGCATGGAGTGCATAGGTAGGAGAATACAAGGTCAAGGGTGTTGCCATCAGAGTGAGTAGAAGCCTGTACCCATTGTTTTAGGTCAAATGAAGAGGTTAGACTAAGAAGTTTAGAAGTAGCAAGAGTGTTTGTATTAGCAGGGATGTTGAAATCACCGAGAAGGATTGTGGGAATTTCTGAAGAGAGAAAGTAGGGTAGCCAGGCAGAAAACTCATCAAGGAAAGTTGATAATGGTCCAGGGGGCCGGTAGATCACAGCAATTCTTAGGGAAGTAGGAGAGAATGGACGTATACAGTGGGCTTCAAATGATGAGAGAGAAAAAGAGGGAGGAGAGTGAATAACCTGGAAAGTGCATTGGGGGGATAGGAGGAATCCCTCTCCACCTCCCTTGCGTCCATTAGGCCTAGGGGAGTGAGTCCAGTGAAGGCCACCCTGGGATAGGGAAGCAGGAGAAGGGGTGTCATATTCGTGGAGCCAGGTTTCGGTGAGAGCAAGTAGATTGAAGGAATTAGTGACAAAGAGGTCATGAACAGCAGTGAGTTTGTTGCAGACAAAGCGGGCGTTCCAGAGGGCGCAGGAGAGAGGGAGGCTGGTGTTGGAAAGAAGAGGAATGGAGATTAAATTGCATAGATTGCGACTACTGCCAGAGGGTGTAGGGTGATGGGTGTGTTGGGCACAGTTAAATAAGGGAGGCTCAGGGTTTGGGCAAATATCTCCAGCATTTAGGAGAAGCAGAACAGTAAGGGAGGTAATATGAGAATATGATTTGTATGAGGGGACATGCTTCAGTATCCTGGGGGGTTTGTTAGCAAGTGGGCTTAGAGTTAGAAAGAGGTGATGAGTGCAGTAATAGGGGGAGGGGAGAAGTGAGGGTGATATGTACAGATTGTGGGGTGGAGCAGAGGGGTGAAGAAAAGAGAGTTTGAGGAGAGAGGCAGCAATTGTGAAAAGGAGGAGAGGTAAAGAGAGCATGCTTCAGAGAGGAAGGTGAGATAATTTGGAATTGAGGTCATCTGCTGTCTGTTGTAGTTTGCATTGTGCAATTCGCTGAAGTGCAAGAGCAGAAGTGCCACTTATTTAAAGAACCCCACTTCTTTGGAAAAACCCCTGTATGTGCAGCCCCCTGTATATGTTCCCCCGTAAAGAAGGCCTTGTTTTTATACTGTGTGTTGGGTTTGGATAGAATCTGGTAATTAATCAATTAAGATGGCATATTAGGAACACAGCTAGCAGAGCATAACTTTCACACCACAATCAAACTGCAAGGGGACTAAAAGGCCAAAATTGTAAAGATAAGGAAACCCATAATTTAGGTAAGACTTAATGGCTAAATAAACAGTGGTGACAAACAGATTTACCAAATATGCATTTGAGCAGTCAGTCAATGTTCAGTTTAAAGGTATAAACGCAGGCTTACCAAATATGCATTTGAGCAGTCAGTCAATGTTCAGTTTAAAGGTATAAACACAGGTTTACCAAATATGCATTTGAGCAGTCAGTCAATGTTCAGTTTAAAGGTATAAATGCAGGTTTACCTGTGAAGAGAGAAGAAAATGTTCAGATGGATGGTGCAAGAGCAGAAGTGCCACTTATTTAAAGAACCCCACTTCTTTGGAAGAACCCCCTGTATGTGCAGCCCCCTGTATGTGTGTTGGCCAGCACTACAGAGAACAAAGATTTGGGGGTACTTATTTCACATGATTGCAAAATGAGCAAACAGCGTGACCAGGCAGTGGGAAAAGCGAATACAATCCTAGGATGCATCACTAGATGTATCACCAGCAGGAGGAAGGACCGATTCCTTTATATAGATATTTACATTTGCCTCATTTAGAATACCGTGCCCACTTCTGGAGACCTCCCCTACTAAAAGATATTAATAAGATAAAATGAGTCCAGAGATGGTCAATAACAATGGTGAAAGATCTAAGGCATAAAACATATCAGAAGAGAATTTGGGAATCTAATATGTACAGTCTGGAGGAAAGAAGGGAAAGGGGAAACATAATTGAAACCTTTAAATACATCAAGGGGGTGATTAAGGAGGGCAATAACACAGGGACATGAGTTCAAACTAGAAGGGAGGAACGTTCAAAACTCATTTTGGAATGTATTATTTTATGTAAAGAGTACCGCATATACTCAAGTATAAGTCGATCCGAGTATAAGTCGAGGCCCTAATTTACCACAAAAGAATGGGAAAAACTTATTGACCCGAGTATAAGACGATGGTGAGAAATGCAGCAGCTACTGTAAGTGGAAAAAGAGGGTCAACAATGCCCATCTGCAGCTGTGTCCTGTGCATGTGTCCTGTGCATATGTGCATGTGTCATGTGTCCTGTGTATATGTGTATGTGTCCCGTGTATATGTGCATGTGTCATGTGTCTTGTGTATATGTGTCATGTGTCATGTGTACTGTGCATATGTGCATGTGTCATGTGTCCTGTGTATATGTGTATGTGTCCTGTGTATATGTGCATGTGTCATGTGTCCTGTGTATATGTGTCATGTGTCCTGTGTATATGTGCATGTGTCACGTACCTGTGTCCTGTGTACAGTATATGTGCATGTGTCATGTGTATATGTACCTATGTCATGTACCTGTGTCCTGTGTATATGTGCATGTGTCATTTACCTGTGTATATGTGCATGTGTATATGTTCCTGTGTCCTGTGTATGTGTGGATGTGTCATGTGTATATGTACTGTACCTGTGTGCATGTGTCTCTGTGCATGTGTCTGCGTGCATCCTGCCTGTGTCCTGTGCATCCTCCGTGTGCCGATCCGAACCGATCAGAGTGTGTGGCGGCCATTAACTGTTCAAAAGCCGCGCCTCCTCCTCGTCCATGATAGGCAGAAAACTCCATTTCCCAGCAGTCAGCGGTCAGCCTATCACGGACATTCTCTCATCCTCATACCACGGACGAGGATGAGAGAATGTCCGTGATAGGCTGTACACTGACTGCCTATCACAGGCGAGGAGGCGTGGCTTTTGAACAGTGAGAGCCGAAAGCCGCTGCCGAGTGCTATGTAGCACATGCTGGCCGCCGTCTGCCTGCATGACACGCTGATCATGTAGGCAGATGGCGGTGACTCGTGTATAAGTCGAGGGGGGCACTTTTAGCCCCAAAAAAGGGGCTGAAAAATTTGACTTATACACGAGTATATACGGTAGTTGATAATTGTAAAAAACTTTCAGCAGAGGCATTGAGTCAGTTAACAGTAAGTGGATTTAGACATGCCTGGGACAAACATACAGTAGATCTATACTCAGAGAAAATACAAAATAATAAAAATTTGGCAGGCTCAACCACTTGGTCTTTTTTCTAATATCACTCTAATATGTTACTTCTGAAATATTGTTGACAGTCTTCCACAAAAGTGGAAACTGTTAAAGCCACAAAGGTGGAAGGCATTTCCATATTAAAGTCTAGGGATGTGCTCAAACATCGGGTGTTCGCCCGTTCGCCGAATTTAGAACATTATGGGGCGTTCACAGGAAATTTAAGCACCCGTGGAACTCCACATATTGAACTCTGAGATCATCAATGCACTGCGAGATCGCAGTGCATTGACGGCTGCTGCTTGGCCAAAGAATGTACCTGAACTGCATGCTTTGGCCAATCACAGCAAGCTCTGCTGTGAGAGCCATGATTGGCCAAAGGCATGGTGACTTTGTCCATGCCCCACACTATGTAAGGCTGCTTACATAGCGGCCGTACATAGTGTAATGAATGAGAGCATCAAAAAGACATTTCTAAAGGAAAAAATGTAATTTAAAACTGCTCGCGGCTGTAATGTATTGCCGGATCTCAGCAATATACATAAAAATCATTGAAAAAAATGGCGTGAGTACCCCCCCCAGTCCATTACCAGGCCCTTTAGGTCTGGTATGGATATTAAGGGGAACCCCACGCCAAAAAAAAAATGGTTTGGGGGTCCCCCCTAAAATCCATATCAGGATCTTCAGGTCTGGTATGGATTTTAAGGGGAACCCCAAGCCAACATTAAAAAAAAATGGCATGGGGTCCCCCCCCAAAATCCATACCAGACCCTTATCCGGGCATGCAACCTGGCAAGCTGCAGGAAAAGGGGGGGGGCGAGAGAGCGTAGTAAGCTCCAGGTCGAGTGGAGCGGCCTGCTCCCAGCATGGCCATCCACCTGCAGGGAACATGCCACAAACACGTCTGATAAAATAAGGGATCTCTCTCCCCCCTCTACTCCCACCACATGCAGCCCTGCCAAGTTCAGTGTGGGGAGGATGATGATCCCTTCCCTGGGCTGCAGCATGTCTTTTCTTCTGGCTCCACACACAACAGGCAGACTAAGCCTTTCATAGATGCATTCCCAGCCATAGATCAGAAGGTTTCAGAGAGTACCATGAAAAGTATGCTTCTCTGCCTCAGGCGAATGCTATTCAATGACCTTTCTGATATGTTTTTGCCTCTCTAAATGACACTGTTCAAACTCATGCTGACAAAATCCAGCACTTAGAATCTAAAATGGCGGATCTCTACTCTGCGCATAATGACCTAGCTGACACATATACTAACCAAGAAACTGAGGATTAATATATCAGAATAAAATTGCAGACCTAGAAGACTGCTCAAGGCGGAACAATATAAAATTCAGTGGGCTATCTGAATCCATTCCACCAAATGAGCTCACCAACTTTATTCAACACCTCATGAAGGCCCTCATATAATCTTTGAGTGATATTGAGTTCTGTATCGATAGGGCAAACGGCATACCTAAACCTAAATTTCTTCCTGACACAGCACATAGATACCTTAGCACATATCCACTACTCCCACGTGAAGGAGAGAGTCATGGCAGCAGCCAACAAAACCCTGTGGTACCAGATGAATTCACTGGTATTTCACTCCACTGATGAAAATTCTGAGAAACCACAATGTCACTTACTGCTGGGGCTTTCCCACAAAATTACTTGTCACCTGGAATGCAAAACGATCCCTATATATACTGTGGAAAAAGGCATCCAAATCTTCAAGCAATGGCAACTGCTCCCCATGGATGCGCAGCTTCCTACCCTATCTACTCCAGCATCTGGAAACAGAATGGACTTGAGCAGGATACCCTTAGCAACAGTACCTGACATCATAGCACTATTAGTAGCGTGAGGCTCGGAGCTCAATTGCATTGTTTTCTCTTCGAGTTTTTTTTTTGCCTGTTTAGCGCATTGCACTGTTAGTGGTTCTACCCCCACAATACCACTGCAGCCTAGGCTGCCCATTGTGTAGGAGTTTCTTAACTATGTTGTTTCTATTTTTTCTTTGTTTATTTTTCTATGTACTCTCCATTCCCTGCCAATTCACCAAGTATGGAACTTTCTCTACAATGGATGGGGCCGGTTCACTGTGTACTTTGCTTGCAGCAACTATCAACCCAAAGACTGTCTCAACCTCCTCACCAACTGACTTCCATCTGAATCTCCACAATGTGACCAGGACCACTTTGCGTAAATCACAGTCCTCATATATCAGGTACTCCATTTCATATTTCTATCTGTATGCTCTATTAACTCACCTCAAAGCCTTAGCGTATACCTCGATCTAACTATTCCTCTGAAGTTTTTGTCCCTGAACTCAAAGGGTCTCAACAGCCCTTTTAAGAGTGCATCTTTGCTGAAGGAGGCTCGGTTCCTCAAAGCAGTTGTCATATTTCCCCATCAAACTCATTTTGCTGCCAACAAATGTCCACGACTACATTTACATCACTTCCATCCCCTGTACATGGCCAACACCCCAAAAAAGGCTTGCAGAGTCTTTATTGCTATCAAGGACTCTGTTTTGTTTCAGTACATTCAGAATATTCAAGACCCCCAAGGCCAGTACTTCATACTTATCTGTGAACTAAACCAAGCAATTTATATACTAGTAAATGACTACGCTCCAGATACCAAACAGTGGTAAATTTTAGCTCCTATCTTTGCCACAGCTATTGAGGTTTTGCAAGGCACCCTCATCATTGGAGGGGACTTTAACACAATTTTGAACCCTACCATGGAAATACAACCTTTACGATGTCTGACGATGCTTTCATGGTTCTAAAAAGACTTTACTTTCTTGTCTGCTACACACTTGTCTGCTACACTTATTCTCGTATTTATTTCTTTTTTACTATGAAAATGTCCTTTGACATTAGTACAACTTCATGCCCCACTTACTCTGGAATTTAATGACCATTTCCGTAATCCCCCCCCCACTATTGCAGATACTAAATTTTTCTCTTCTGGCGGACAACACATTGTACCAAAAGATTGTGCAGGAACATCACAACTTATTTATGTACAATGATAACCCTGCAGTGAATAGATTTGCTTTATGGAATACATAATACTTAAAATGGCTTCATACTGTATGTTAGAAAACAGAGGATGAAGAAGATTAAATACTTGCTCAACTCTATATCCTTAAAAGAACAGGACATTAAAAAGTTCCCAGAGAAGCGTTAAGGTCCCTGCTTCTCTATAAATATGAAAACTACCTTAAATTCCTAAAAGCTAACTACTATGGCCTCCACAACAAGGCAGACGCATGGTTGGCTAAAAAAGTAAAGGCAAAACAAATTTAAAAAAAAATCGCCTCTGTTATCCCCCTTTATCTCACTGTACACTGTTTAACCTGAAGGACATAGCTAACGCCTTTGCGGACTATTACCAAACCCTCTATGATCTCTGCAATGACACGACTACTCCCCAACCCTCTCCTGTGCTTACTAATACATTCCTTCGGAGAGTAAATTTACCTACCCTCTTTGCTGACCAACTTAATTCTATCTCTCAACCCTTCACAACACAAGAAATTAAGTAATTTCCCGCCTGAAATGTTAAGAGTGGGGAAAGTAACAATTCTCAAATCTAAAAAACACCCCACTTAACCTGCAAACTATAGGCCCATATCCCTTCTCAACAGAGACATGAAAATCTTTGCCAATACTCTCAGAATGCAATGTGTCCTACCGCAGCTTATCCACCTGGACCAAGTGGATTTTGTCCCTAGTCGTCAAGCCTCTGATGGTACTAGATGGCTCATTAATACAATATCCCAGGCTGCTTCCTCTCAAACACCTTCTCTGTTTCCCTCTTTGGACGTGGAGAAGGCGTTTGACAGGGTCCACTGGGGATACCTTAAGGCAGTATTTGATACCTTTGGGATCACAGGATGGCTACAGACAGCTGTTCTATCCCTTTACTCCACTCCACTGTTCTTACCTCAGGGATTAAGTATAAGCCTATACAAATATTCAATGGAACCAGACAAGGATGTCCCCTATCATTTTCACACTTTTAATGGAACTGTTAGCAGAAAGTATTAGATCCCACCCCAGCATCACAGGTCTTTCTATAGCTGGCTCTGAGCATAAAATTGGTTTGCTGACAATGTCATGCTCATCCTCTTTAACCCTATGACATTGTTGCTTGCAACCCAGAAACTGTTGGACGAGTTTAGTGCTGAGTCCTACTATAAACTGAACACCGCTAAGTCAAAAATCCTAGGAATCAACAAGCCTCTAGGCAATCATTCTTAAGCAAAGAATTCAACTTTAGCTGGTCCTCTACTTCTTTGACTTTCTTAGGCATACAAATTACCGCACATTCCTCCCAACTTTATCGATACAACTTTAAGCCCTTTTTGGACTCCTTATCCCAGCAGTTATTGAATTTATAAGCCCAAGAGTTCTCTGTAGCTCTGAAAACATTGCTCTTTCCCAAACTCCTCTATTTATTCTGTACTCTCATAATCCCTATCTGACACACCTTCCTCTCTATGGTCCAATTCATTTTTTCTCAGTATATATGGAATCACAAACCTCCTAGATGTTCCCTCACTATTATGATTAAACATAGAACAAACAGAGAAATGGATCTGCCCAATGTTTTTTTTTTTTTGGTTTAAATTTCTTTATTGAGAAAAGCAATAAGATGATGTACAGTAACTCAAAAGACAAATATAATTGGCAATTGACATCAACATTAAAGGTAGGGATTACAGTACTGGGCATATATCAACATGTGTAGTACTGACCCCTTGTATACTCCCAAAGAAAAGAGCATAAAAAATAGGAAGGAGTAGAAGTAGGTAAGGGGGGAAGAAGTAAGAGGGGAAGAAGAAAGGAGATAGATGATGAGCAGGCTAGTGCTCAGTAGTATAAGGTGAAGTAACATAGTGAGCTTATCAGTAGTCAAACCCAAAAGGCTCAGTTCATTCCAGGAGATGGACCGTCATAGTTATTACCTGATAATTTAGTCAAGGAAAAGGCAGAGCTCTATGATCTGATAGTCAGAATTGCCAGTGGTAATAGAATTTATCAAGTGTCAGCTGTGCCTTTGCAAACAGAAATTCCATTGTTAGGTGGTCGTTGAGGATATCAATGGTGTTCTGGAGAGTAGGTGGACAGACCTATTTCCAGTGCCGGGCAATAGATAACTGGGCAGTAATGATGGGGTGAAATTTTGAGGGCCAATTAGAGAGGCCTAGTCCAAAGAGAGCCATTTCTGGGGTTAACTCAATGGGTAGGTTAGTAACATCCCGAATAAGTGTGGAGATGCCCGTCCAGAAAGCGCCCATAGACGGACATGCCCACCATATATGGAAAATATGTCCATCCATATCACAATTTCTCCAACATTTGCTAGAATGGGTCGGGAACATTCGAGCCAATTTCACAGGGATGTAGTACCACCTATACAAAATTTTCGTTGAGGTTTCCCAGCGGGAAATGTTTTTAGAGTACATGGTGAATGAGCCAAGTGCTCTATATCAGATAGGGAAAGGGATCTGGATTTGTTCCTCCAGATTTGGTTTTGTTAGCAGGCCATAAAGATAGGATATGCCATGAGTTTTGTTGCTGGTTGAAGTAAGAAATTGTAGTATGTCCTTTTGTGCAAGTGTTGTGTGAAGTTGAGATGTCGGTGAGTATATGACGGAGCCTTAGGTACATATAGAAGTCCTTATTGGAGATGGCAAACCATCTTTAATTTGGAGAGAGGATAAGAGTTGGTTATGTTGGAACAGGTCTCCAATATTTCGAAGAACCCTGTGAAGACCAGTTCTGAAGTGGAAGGTCTAGTGATAAGAATGACAAGGCTGATAATGGTAGTTGGTGAAGGGCAAGATGAAATGATTGATGATCCGCTGAAGTATGGCTATTTCTGATTGTAGGATCTGTATTGGCAAAGTCCTAAAGAAATTCAGAACGTGTGGCAGGAGAAACATCTTGGACAGGGCTATTCAGCCTGCCCAAGAAGTGTTGGTATAAAGAAGTGATTTGACAATATCTTGTAATTTCTGTCTCAGAAGAGAAATGTTGGTACGGAGAAGTAGAGTAGAAGGGGAAGTCAGCTGGATACCTAAGTAGGTAATGGAAGAGCTGGGGGCCCAGGAAAAGGGGGAAGAGGTAGTAATAGTTGCTTTAAGCTGTAGGGATAGGAAAACTCCTAGCATAGCTGATTTAGAGTGATTTCATTTATACATGGATACCTGACTAAACTGTTGTAGGGGATCACACCGTGGGGGTAGGGAATGTAAAGGATCGGTGATCCAGATGATTGGCATAGAGGCCAATCTTGTGGGGGATTTGATCAACTGAAAGGCCAGCAATATTTGTTTTCAATCTTCTTTTATTCATTTTAAAACAATTATACAAATACATATAAATTATTCTCATCACAAAATTAAATGTTATATTATTATATTGCATCCTCGCCATGAGATATCAACATTCCGTCATAATTTCTAACATCCAATTCTATACTAATTCATCTGACATATATTTCTATACAATGTCCATCCTCCATTCATATCAACCATTCATCACTAAATTACATTTCAAAACATACAATCTATACAGATACACATACATACCCCCCCCCCAAAATAAAAGGGGGGATGGTTTCTCCCTACTCCACGGGGTGTTCTGTTCCTTTTCATAGGTATTGCATGATTTTTATTGAGGTCCGAAACTCTTCTCATTGAAGCCATATTTTGGACTTTTGATTCTTTTCAGTCCCTTCTCTCCTTATCTGTTCCTCCATAAGTTGTATCTCATTGATTTCACATATCCATTCCACTATAGAAGGAATATTTATTTTTCTCCATTTTCAAGCTAATATAATATAATATAATATAATATAATATAATATAAGCTGGCTGCATTTATCATATGGTGAAGAATATCCGTCTTTATAGATTTCAGTGACCCAGGTATTATAGACAATATCGAGACCTTAAGCTTCTGCTTACAATGCTTCAGAGACAACACTCCTACCCCAGACTCTGCCAGATCCTGACGTGGAAACTTCTAAAGCAAAAATCAGGTTCCAGGTGCTCATTGATCAACCGTAGGTTTAATTATAAAGAAGACAATAAACATTCTTTGGTTGGAGGGAGAGGGGATCACAACATCACTGCCTTGCCTCTCCCTTCATCCAACCAGAGAATGTTTAGCATTCAGTGAGAAGGATACAAGGTGCTCTGTGAATGGCACATGTTCCAAGTGAGTGTCCCCTTGTGGTTACTTGCATGAGACCCAGAAGACAGTGGTGATCATTCTAGTATGAGTAAATTATACAGGCATTCTCCACTTCCACAGTGGTCCCACAGGTAAGGCATTCACATACTTACATTGGTCCAATGTCAATACCTGGAGTTCAGCTTTAAATAGACCCTGTCACCAACTTAAAAAAAATTCAGGGAAAAGATCAGAAAAAAATTGCTATTTGAAATGCTTGCTTGCACATTTTTTTGTTTCCAAAAATATTTTTATTGACCTGCAACATGCCTTTGAACTTCAAACATGAAATGGAGGTCTCACACTAATGACATCATAATTTATTCAACCAAGCTGGCTTCTTTTTTTTAATCTTTCAATAGATTTTTATTAGAATTTGAAAAGAAAGTTATATAGTGTATAGGGTAATAAGGTAACAAACAAGAGAACTGCAAAATTTGGCAATAATAACTCTGCATTAAACTGCAATAACAAGCATTGGCATAAAAAATTTACTAGAAAACTCAATTAGAAATTAAGCACCGGCAGTTAGAGTGATATCAATGGTAAATATCAATGCAAAGTGGGAGATAAAGTTTAATATAGACAGAAATAGGACCTTATTTGTTAGTCCAAGTGGCCCAAGGTTTCCACATGGATTCAAAAGTAAATGCTTTTCCATTCCTTAACCACCTCCCGCCTGTGCTATAGCCGAAATACGACTACAGCGTGGGCCTTAATTGCCGGGAGGGTGTACAATTACATCCTCCCGAGAATGCGCTGCCTGCGAGACCCCTGCAGGGCGCACGCCATGCGCTCTGTAATCAGTGAGTCAATGAGACTCGGCTGATCACAGATCGTGATCAGCCAATGACAGCTGATCACGTGATGTAAACAGAAGATCATGACCGGCTTTTTTTTCCTCATGCCTAGCAGCGTGAGGAGAAAAAAAAGACCGGTAACCGGCTTCTGTCAGAGGGACATCGATCCCGCACACGGACACCCACTGCCGCTAAGCAGTGCCCACCAGTGCCACTTACCAGTGCCCACCAGTGCTACCTACCAGTGCCCCATCAGTGCTGCCAATCAGTTCCCATTAGGGCCTTATCATACAGTATCTCACAAAAGTGAGTACACCCCTCACATTTTTGTAAATATTTTATTATATCTTTTAATGTGACAACACTGAATAAATAACACGTTGCTACAATGTAAAGTAGTGAGTGTACAGCTTGTATAACAGTGTAAATTTGCTGCCCCCTCAAAATAACTCAACACACATCCATTAATGTCTAAACCGCTGGCAACAAAAGTGAGTACACCACTAAGTGAAAATGTCCAAATTGGCCTCAATTAGCCATTTTCCCTCTCAGGTATCATGTGACTCATTAGTGTTACAAGGTCTCAGTTGAGAATGAGGAGCAGGTGTGTTAAATTTGGTGTTATCGCTCTCACTTTCTCATACTGGTCACTGGAAGTTCAACGTGGCACCTCATGGCAAAGAACTCTCTGAGGATCTGAAAAAAAAAACATTGTTTCTCTACATAAAGATGGCCTAGGCTATAAGAGGATTGCCAAGACCCTGAAACTGAGCTGCAGCATGGTGGCCAAGACCATACAGTGGTTTAACAGGACAGGTTCCACTCAGAACAGGCCTCGCCATGGTCGACCAAAGAAGTTGAGTGCACATGCTCAGCATCATATCCAGTGGTTGTCTTTGGGAAATAGATGTATGAGTGCTGCCAGCATTGCTGCAGAGATTAAAGGGGTGGGGGGTCAGCCTGTCAGTGCTCAGACCATACGCCGCACACTTCATCAAATTGGTCTGCATGGCTTTCGGCCCAGAAGGAAGCCTCTTCTAAAGATGATGCACAAGAAAGCCTGCAAACAGTTTGCTGAAGTCAAGCAGACTAAGAACTAGGGATGAGCTTTGAGTTCGAGTCGAACCCATGTTCGACTCGAACATCGCATGTTCGACCGTTCATCGAATTTCGAACATTATGGGCTGTTCGCGCCAAATTCGAGTGGCGTGTCACGGCCAAAAATTCACTGCGGCATCGCAGTGCATTGCTGGATGATGATTGGCCAAGCATGCACTATGACCCACATGCTTAGCCAATCACAGCGCCGTCTCCACAGAGAGCCGTAATTGGTCAAAGCCAGCATTATCACTTTTTATACATTTATCTGGATGTTATTGAGTTATAGCACATAGTAGCATGGGGGATCAAGTACGCAAGACTGGACATATATATTATATATTTTTTTTCATTCAATTAGTGAGTTGAATAATCCCTTTCATGGAGTTACTGTATTTTTACAGCAGGGAGAGCTCTCCGCCCTCAGAATACAATTATCAGTTTTTTTTCCGGCTATTGCCAGCGCCACTGATTGAGCTAAAAAAAAAAAAAAATGACAGGCTGGTTATACACAAGTTGTCCTAGAAATTGAGTACAAGCAGCCTGCCCATACAGTACATTCATTGAAATTTGGCCGGTCCCTGCTGAACTGTCTTGTACATGGGCAGGGCAATTACAGAACCGAACCATATAATGTATAGATGTGATAATTGTGCAGAGGGCAGACATAGTTATTTCAATGTATCTCATATCCCCTGGATTAAAACAGTTTCATGCTGTTCTTTAATCATTGCTACTTTAGAAAACATTAGTTGTAAGAAAATCATTCATTTCCAAATTCAGTTACTGATTTTTTATTACTATCTCATGAAATGCAATAATAAAAAAACAGAAAAAAATCCAGTCTTCAAAAAAAATCTACATCCAGGCAAAGTCCTCTTTTTTTCCATTTTTCCATTGCATTTTCATTTTTTCCATTTGCAAGTTTTCCTTCGTATGCTCTCAGATTTCTCATTTTCCAATTAACCTTGAAATATACTGAATAAGTAATCTGTACAATGTTTTTGTCCAATGTGCTGAGAAGATATAAACAACAACAACATTTGCCAAAATATATTGTCACTGATGCTGTCCCCAAAAATATTTCCATCACTCACAGCTTTATAGTATCCCCAAACTTGTAATTTAAAGGATTTATTTAAAGAATGTCTGTATTTGCTTTGTCACTCTTGAAGCCGCATTGAAAGGCCCCTCTTTCTGATGTACCCTTTTGTTTTTAAGAAAAGGTCGCCCAAAGCTGTGCCCGGCTTCCAATGCCATTTCAATGACAATAATTGTCATCCAAAGGGCCAGTAGTGACCATCAAACATAATTCTCCATGGACTTTATAGCTCTTTGAAATTGAATTTGTCTAATATTTCTTGCACTTAAAACATATTGATCAAACCACATTTTGGGAGATGTAACACTCGTTATTATGAGTCACCATGTCCATTTTTTATCTTCTCAATATATATTCAATGAGCCATATTTACATTCAAGCTCACTGTTTAGGAAATCTATTCATACAATTCTTATTATTAATTGACGTTTTATTTTAATTGCCGAAATTTTAAATTTAAACAGATCTCAATGAATACACTCTAATGTCCTGTACACACGATCGGACATTGATCAGACATTCCGACATCAGACATTTTCTGACGGATGTTGGCTCAAACTTGTCTTGCATACACACGGTCACACAAAGTTGGTCGGAAATTCCGATCGTCAAGAACGCGGTGACATACAACACGCATGACGAGCCGAGAAAAATTAAGTTCAATAGCCAGTGCGGCTCTTCTGCTTGATTCCAAGCATGCGTGGAACTTTGTGCGTCAGAATTGTGTACACACGATTGGAATTTACGCAAACGGATTTTGTTGTCGGAAAATTTGAGGACCAGATCTCAAATTTCCAGATCTCAAATTTTGTCCGACGGAAATTCCGATGGAAACTGTCTGATGGAGCCTACACACGGTTGGAATTTCCGACAACAAGCTCAGATCACACATTTTACGTTGGAAAGTCCGACCGCTTGTACGGGGCAAAAGAGAATAAAATGAGGACATAGCACCTCTTCATTGTGTCATATTTTCAAACTGAATACAAAAAAAAGTTCTTGCCAGGTCAAGTATACTTACTCCAACTATGCTTCAAAAATACGCTATAACAGTCAACAAGCCATGCTTTATATAATGTTTAAACCAGTATATTATAATTTGACTTTGGTCAATATATGTTTTCTGGAATTTCTCTCTGGTTTAATGATAATGATGTAGCATTTAGGAAAAAATATACATCCCAATAATCCAGCACTGGAGGTCAGTATGGCGAATATCTCTACAGCCACCATGTATTTTCCTCTGGTGCTCAGATAGGTGGGGATCATTGCAATCCAGACACTGCAGAACACCAGCATGCTGAAGGTGATGTATTTGGCTTCATTAAAACTGTCCGGTAATGTCCTCACCATGAAAGCCAGAACAAAACTTACAGCTGCCAGAAATCCCATATAGCCCAACACAGAGTAGAACCAGATAACTGACCCTTCATTACACTGAATGACAATCTCCCCAGGATAGGAGTGCACGTCATACTCTTGGTAGGGAGGAGACACTGACAGCCAAATAACACAGATCAGAACTTGGATAGAGGAGCAGATTATGACAGTAGAATTAGAAATCTTCTCTCCCACCCACTTCCTCCAGTAGCTTCCGGGCTTGGAGGCTTTGAAGGCAATGTAGACTGTGATAGTCTTGGCCAGAACAGAAGAGACAGCGATGGAGAAGAAGATCCCAAATGACATTTGTCTCAGCATGCAGGTTATATCCACAGGACGACCAAGGAACAAGAAGACACAGAGGAAGCTCAGCAAGATGGAGATCAGGAGGATGAAGCTCACAGTCCGGTTATTGGCTTTCACAATTGGAGTGTCCCGGAATAAAATAAACAATGCCAGTATATATAGAGTTACAGCAGAGCATAATACAGAGATAATATAAAAGGCTTGAGACAGTATGTCCACCTCATAGGAGAGATAGTCATATGTTTTAGGAATACATTTCACTTTTCTCTCATCTGGCCAATAGTCATCAAGACATTTATGGCAGATCTCACTGTCTGTGGGAGAAAAACTGTATGTTAGAAACTTTCCCAATTATAAAACATCAATAACATAACACATACCAGACATCAGTCCTTATATAATTATGCATTAATATTCATTACCTATTACATTGGATATTTCCCCGTCAGAACACGGCACACAGTGATAGCAGCAGGCATGGATTCCTCCAGATGGACCTTTTCTGTATCCTGGAGGACATGGCTCATTGCACTGAGCTTGGGGAGTCTAAAAGGAAAATATTTTTTTCTAGGTAGAACCTTTAGTTTTTAGATATGCAAGAGAAAAAAAAAATGATGTGGCTGCATTTACACATGCACGCAAATGTTTTCTATAACAAAACATCCTACAGAAGACCACAAAATAACATTAAATATTAATACAAACTTACAAAGTAATTACAGTCAAAACTGGAATAATGATAAATAGAGGGAAAAGTTAACAATCATGCCGTAATATAAAGCTGATGAGGGGTCTAGCTTACCTAGATTTTCTGACTGTTGGAGATTTGCCCACTTCCAGGAATCATTCAATGTCGTCTTCCACTGCTGCATCACAACCTTGCCTGTCACAAGTCATACAGTGCCTTAAAAAAGTATTCACACCCCTTGAAATTTTCCGCATTTTGTCATGTTGCAACCAAAAATGTAGATGTATTTTATTGGGATTGTATGTGATAGATCGACACAAAGTGTCACATAATTGTAAAACGGAAGGAAAATGATAAATGGTTTTCAAAATATTCTACAAATAAATATCTGAAAAATATGACGTGCATTTGTATTCATCCCTCTTTACTCGGATACCATTCACAAAAATCTATTGGAACCATTTGCCTTCAGAAGTCACCAAATTAGTAAATAGTGTCCACCTGTTTGCAATTTAATCTCACTATAAATACAGCTGTTCGGTAAAGCCCTCAGAGGTTTGTTACAGAACCTTAGTAAACAAACAGCATCATGAAGGCCAAGAAACACACCAGACAGGCCAGGGACAAAGTTGTGGAGAAGTGTATGGCACAACTGCAAACCTACCAAGTCATGGCTGTCCACCTAAACTGACAGGCCAGGCAAAGAGAGCATTCGTCAGAGAAGCAGCCAAGAGGCCCATGGTAACTCTGGAGTAGCTGCAGAGATCCACAGCTCAGGTGGGAGAAACTGTCCACAGGACAACTATTAGTTGTGCCCTCAACAAATCTGGCTTTTATGGAAGAGTGGCAAGAAGAAATCCATTGTTGAAAGAAAGCCATAAGAAGTCCCGTTTGCAGTTTGCGGGGAGCCATGTGGGGGACACAGCAAACATGTGGAAGTAGGTGCTCTGATCAGATGAGACCAAAAAACTAACACTGCACATCACCCTGAACACACCATCCCCACTGTGAAACATGGTTGTGGCAGCATTATGTTGTGGGGATGCTTTTCTTCAACAGGGACAGGGAAGCTGGTTGATGGGAAGATGGATGGATCCATATTCAGGGTAATCTTAGAAGAAAACCTGTTGGAGTCTGCAAAAGACTTGAGACTGGACAGTGGTTCACCTTCCAGCAGGACAACGACCCTAAACATACAGCCAGAGCTTCAATAGAATGGTTTAGATCAAAGCATATTCATGTGTTAGAAGCCCAGTTCACAGACACTCTCCATCCAATTTGACTTTAGCTATTTTGCAAAGAAGAATGGGCAAAAATGTCACTCTCTAGATGTGCAAAGATCAAAGAGACATACCCAAAATGATTTGCAGCTTTTCAGATATTTAATTGTAAAACATTTTGAAAATAATTTATAATTTTCCTTCTGCTTCACAATTATGTGCCACTTTGTGTTGGTCTATCACATAAAATCCCAATAAAATACATTTACATTTTTGGTTGTAACATGACAAAATGTGGAAAATTTCAAGGAGTATGAATACTTTTTTAAGGCACTGTATACAGTATATCCTGACAGCGCACTTTCGCTGCTCTTTACCTACTTGCCGACAGCACTATAGCCGGGTCATTCAGTTCTGGGAGGTCATCATATAAAGGCTTGGCACCGGGCGACACACTCTGTGTTCACGGTGACCCCCAGACACTGCAAATACAGGGTGTGCGGCCCGTGCCCTTGCCCATGTCCAGCAGCGGTGTCCTCCGGACACTGCGGAACACAGTTTGAGGTAAAGAGCCAATTAGCGGCTCTTTACTACGTGATCAGCTGTTTCCAATCACGGCTGATCACAATGTCAACAGAAGATAATCGGACTCTACCAATCTGTGTCTGCCAGTTTGTGCCCACCACTGCTGTGAATTAGTGCCCACCATTGATGCCAATTAGTTCCCACTAATGCTGCTAATCAGTGCCCACCACTGCTGCCAATCAGTGCCCACTACTGCTGCCAATCAGTACCCACCACTGTTGCCAATCAGTGCCCACCAATGTTGTCAATCCGTGCCCACCAGTGTCTCCTCATCAATGTCACCAATCAGTGCTACCTACCAGTGCCCATTAGTGTTGCCTACCAGTGCCCATCAGTGCCACCTATCAGTGCTGCCTATCAGTGCCCATTAGTGCCACATATCAGTGCCCATCGGTGCCACCTATGAGTGCCCATCAGTGCCGCCTTATCAGTGCCCACCAGTGCCACCTCTTTATTGCCCATCAGTGCAACCTATCAGTGCCCATCAATGCCGCCTCATTAGTGCCAATCAGTGCCCATCAGTTCTGCCTCATCAGTACACATCAGTGAAGGAGAAAAATTACCTGTTTGCAAAATTTTATAAAAAACTGTTAAAAAAAAACTGTAAAAAGTCGGTCTTCATTTGTTTATTTAGCAAAAAATTAAAACCCAGTGTTGAGTAAATATCACCAAAAGAAAGCTTTATTTGTGTGAAAAAAATGATAAAAAGATTTGTTTGGGTTCAGTGTTGCATGTACGCGCAATTGTCATTCAAAGTGCGACAGCGCTAAATGCTGAAAATTGGCCTGGGTAGGAAGGGGGGGGTGAAAGTGCCCAGTGGGCAAGTGGTTAAATTGCTTTACACAATAAGTTCTGCAGGGTGTTTTGGGGTGTGAAAATATTTTAATGCTCATAAACCGTTATATATTTGAAACATCCTTCTGCTTAGTGTATTTACAGTTTTGCAGCCGAATTGGGATAACACCTACATGTATTTGTTACTTGTTTCCAATAATCTGAATTGCATTTAAAAGAAATAATTTAAAAAAGTCTTACTTTGCCATGTCTCCAGTGGAACGCTCCATTAAAACCTTCTGGTTTGCTTACTTTTTCTAGAGTTTTACTGGTTGCAAAAGAGTATGCCTTGAAAAAAAACTGCCCGGGAGTAGGATCATCATAGATAATGTTTGTTAACAGCATATTGGAGGGTAATTCTCCTCTGTCATTAAGGAAGATCTCCTCACCACTGGGGCTGGTGTAGAAAATTGTCCGGATGTATCTGTTTAGCTTTCAAAAGGTAAAAAAAATAAAGAAATTGATTTAAAATAATTCATCTGAATTCACCAGTTTGCAGTTAAAGTTTCCCATTCTTAGGTTTGCAGGTCTCATCGACATTTGCTGTACTTATAATTCAGGCCTCATGCTCACTGGGCATTTTTGCAGCCGCTGTTTTGGGCATCAGACATTTTTTTTTTTAACTGCTGACTCGGTTAAATTGATGATAGGCAACTCCTATCCTCATATTGATTAGTGGTTCCAAATTAATAATAACTACTGCAGTAGGGAACAGACACAAAAGATACGCTCTGCATCTTTCCAAATAACTGTTCTGCTTTATTATGACGCAATTGAAGGTTTTTATGCACATGATTACGTAGGTATCACATTAATATTACAATTGTACGTTTATGGTAACAAGGGGCGTTACATAGGCAGGCTAATTCTAATCAGGACTTGAAAGAATGTAAACATTTACTGAAAACATTATTAGTGCTGTGTGCACAGTGAGGGCAGTGTGCAATACATACAAAATACAATACAATTATATACAAAACATACAAATTTCCATTACAGTCTCCCCTCTTTTGATCAATATTTTGATCACTAACCATACCTGTTATCACCTTTAACCTGGAACCTCCACATGCTTAGGTGGAGGTAGTTCTGGCCAAAGAGGCAAAAAAAACTCCATTGTGGAGAAAATAAATAACTGAGCAGCTTTTTTTCATTAGCAAATGACTTTTCATTGTGAAAAACAAATGATTGATAAGAAATATTTACAGAGTACTGGCTGTACACTCCTGTAGCCAAAATGGCCTTCTAGCTGAATTGTGGGCATGCTGACTTATCAGCATATGTAAACACAGACAATTCTACATAAAATGGAAGACGTACAAAAGACAAATATGACTTCAACATGGCTAAACTACTTTTCAAATATATATCCCTTACAATTAAAGTAATTGAATCAAAAAGTACCCTAGACTGTGATCACAAGAGGGAAACAAATCAAACAGAGATTTCTTTAATTTAGTCATTTTTGCAGTGTCTGGTGTGGATCCAGGTGACTTTTCCTTCAAGTTTTGCACAACTGTACATGAAATAGATGCTGTATTGAGTCTCCAAACATTTCCTTATATATAAATGTCTCTTAACAATCCAAAAGTCACCTGGCTTTAGTTCCAAACTTTTAGGAACTGGAATTGGGGAAAAAACACATAAATGAGTTTGTCAAAAACCTTAAAAGATCAGCAACATTCTCTGTGAGATCCGAATGGAGGACTTCAGCTGCTGAGACAAAATATAAGCAAGCGAGTAACACACTCCCAAACAAAATCCCATAGAGAGAGAGTCCAACATCCCCCTTAGGGGCTTGATGAAATATAAGAAAACATTCAGGCAAAAGTTTTCTAGTTTCTTACTCTACTTTGCCCACCACATTGTAGACAGTAGGGGGTGTAAAAATAAAACCTCAAAACTTCTAGTAAGGACTCTCCTATAAAAAATGATTTCCTCTGTTACTCTCTGTACTTTCTGCACTCTGTACTTACAAACTACTTCTGATAACACTTTTTACTGTGGCCTTTGCAGTAGCATTTGCCACTGGACATACAAAAAAACATGTCCATACAGACAAAATGCATACTCGTAAGATCCTAACTTGGGCATCTGGATATATCTTTTTGTAATCTCTGGAAGGGATGTTCAGCTTTTGGTAACACCTTTGGTAACAGGTAAAACAAGAAGTGGTATGTTATAAAAACAACTGTGGAGAACCCTGGCTCTATCCCAACTAAGGCAGCCATAACTTCTTGTGACTGATGACACGGTCCATGTGTCAAGCTGGAGGGAAAAGAGTGGCTGGCAGACATAAATGATCACCTTTTCCAAAGTCCTGTTTCATAAGAAGTTGCCCCCTGTGGACCACTTGTTCTTCTCGTTCTGGGGTCCTTAAAGTTGAATTATTAATCCCAGCTATACTGGGCCAGAACTAGGGTGGAATCTGTGAGTTGCACAGACCCATCAAGTGCCCGGGGCTGTAAATGCAGCATCCTTAGAGTCACCTGGTCTGCTTCCATGTGTGAGTTTTAAAGTTAATATGGCTACCTCAGCAAGAACCTGGAAGGCTGAAAACAGCCGATCAAATTAACTTGGCATGCTTGGTTAGTTTACCTGCCGAAGTAAAAACAAACTTCTGGCCCTTTTAAATGGAACCAAAAGCTCTCTATATCTTCACTATCTATATAAATATACACTTTTTATAGCTCACAGGCTTTGCTAAAACATGGAGCTCTGCTTCTTGAGCTGGGGAAAAAAGATCCAATGACTTTGAATACAGAGTATCCTTCTGGGTGATAAACTGCATACTCAAATCTACAAAAAATGTAATATCTGGGTCTTCAGGGAGTGTTTCCTGCACGGGGCTCACAGCAGCTGATTCCTACACCATCAATTTAACGCACGTGTCTTCCTTTGTCTTCAGCCTCCTCCAATAGAGGCAATAAGGTGGCTGAATTCAAATGTACACATTTTTCATTGTTAGATTTGTACATAAACAAACTCATATTTTAAACCTTTCATTAGACAAACATTTAGTTAGCTGTATATTTGCTGCACAGAATGTCGGACCATTAAAAATTAAATGTTTGACCAAAACAATATTTAACTTTGTCTAATAGCACTTTTGCATAAAAGCTGCAGCTCTGATATATCGGGATGAACCCTTCATTACTGGGTCCAGCTTCCATAAATATATTACAATGGCTTGTTTTCTATCACGCTGTTTGTGTAAGAACTCCAGTTTCATGTTTCAAAAGACAACTTTTTCCTGGCAATATTATAATAAATGATAACAATACCCTGCGGTCATGCAGAGATGCCCATAAATCCAAAATATTCTTCTGCTTATACCACTGCACTTACAAGAAAAAGGGGCACATCATTTCACAATCCACACATTTTGCTTTGGATTTCAAAAATAAAAATAAATAAAAACAAAAGGACCAACAATCTGTATGATGGACCAGAAAGCATCAAAAACTATAAAACAACTGGCTGCAGGTGGCATCTATCCTAACAGGGTGTGTGGATTTGATGTGATGGGTCTGTTATATTTAAATTTTATTTATTATAACTCTCACATCATGGACCTCACATCAAGTACTATAAAATTTCATTTTTGTAGAAAAACTTCTTATGTATTCCATCCAACTTGGCTTTGTTAAATATTATGGCAGCTGTATTCCAAATAACAACCTAATCTTAATCTTTTTTTCTCTCAATAATGGCTTATTGTATAAATGTAAAATTACAAAAATTGTTATCTTAATCTAAACTAATCCCATTTTTACAAATTTCCCCAACAACATGGATTTCATTTCCACCCAAAGGTTGTCTAAACCAGTTTCAATATATCTATATTATTAATAAAATTGTTAAACTCATATTAGAAATGAATACTCATTACTTAATTTTACTTAATTTCCCTTTTTTTTAATGCACTCTTTCCACTCTCAAAAGATTTTCAATTTGTATAATACAGGGTTAAATGTAACCTTCATTTTACCATGTTTGGAAAACAGATTCAAAAAATAATTGTGATCACATTGTTTACCATAAGATTCGTTAACCCGGCACATTTTGTTATAAATGTTTTGTCTAAAAAACAGAAATTGGCATGGTGTCCTTCCAGCTTATCACTGACCTCTCATTCCAGCCACATTTCTTTCATGAGAGCGCAAAGGAGGGGGTCACATCTGCGTACATGACACACACAAGCAATAGAACTAAAGGTCCCAGCATTCGCACACACATACACCAATATCTCTCTAAAATCGCTTACATTTTTTCCCATTTGTACACAACACATGCATATCATTCTCTCACTTTCTTTTAACTCTTTAATATTTCCCTGCCTTAAATTCTGCATTCCTTATTTTGTTCAGAAATCCTTTATAACTAGCTTCTATGATTATATGATCAGACGGGCAGCCACAGTGCTCATCCCATCTTCCCTCTCTGACAACATATAAAGTATTCTATTTTACCCCTCATTTCTCTGTTTCTGACTCTAATAGTTGTAGTGCCTGACCCCAAATTCATCCCACAACTTAACATGAAAATGTCCCTTTCTGTTTAGTGTTAACGTCACCCTTGATCTATCCTGCTCACATAGATAGCTGTTTCTCTAGCTGTTTACTCTGCATGATTCTTAGCAGTGGCGTATCCAGGGTATGGCAGATATGGCAAGTGCCATGGGCGCCATATGAAGGGGGCGCTCCTGAGTGGCTGGGCAGCAAGGCACTTGCAGTGATCTCTTCTTAAAATGGCCCTGATATCACCACTGTTACTCACTGTCAGCCTGGGGTGGGATCCTGGCCAGCAGAGAGTGCTTTAGGTCGTTCACCACTGGCCCCTGGCTCACTGCCCAAACTGGTTGCTAGGCACGGCCCGCCTGGCGTCTAACAACCAGTGACTTCACGGAGGAGAGAGGCAGAGATCAGCATTCAGAGTGCCACTGCTTAGCTCCGCCCACCTCCTCCCTGCTTCTTCTCCGACATGCACAATAATCATGTGAGGCACTGACTGCAGTGCACAAAGGGAGAGAGGAGTTTAGGCAGTGGTGTCCTCCTAGGTTATTTGCAAAATAAGCTGCCGTGCAGGAGAAGGGAAGGAGCCGGGAGGTGCGCTGTGCTCTCCCTCCTCTCCATATTCACAGTCCTGACACTGCAGCTCTTCTCTTCCAGTGGCTCTGTGTATGTATAGGAGCGCCCTGCAGCTCCCCCCCTCCTGTTCTGTCATTGAAGCAGCAGAAAGGAACCAGCAGCCTCATATTATAGGAAGGACAAGAAAGAGTTAACAGCAGGAGCTGCTCCACCTCCTGCTGCTTACTGAGCACTGCTGTAACACGCCCCTTTCTCAAGCCACCCCCTTTGATTAAGAAGTGCAGCGTACTGGAGCCATGCTGGAGCCTGGAGATTGAGAAAGAGAGGAGCTGCTGTGGGGACTGGGGAGGAGGCAGAGAGGGAGGAGAAATAAGTAAGAGAAGCAGAAGAATGTATTTAGGTGAAGGTAATGAGGAGAATGTGCACAGGAAGAGACATTTACTACAATGCTCCTCTCTTTATTCTCTCTGTACTTTCTGATGTATTCTGTATTCCTCTTCTCCCTCCCTCCCCAGTGCCCCCCTTCTCTCTCTCTCCTCCCTTCCCTTTCCTTCCCCCCCCTAGTTCTCTCTCTCCCCCCCTCTTCCATCTTCTCTCCCCCCCTCCCTCTTTTCCCCTCTTGCCATAACCAGTATAAACACTAAATATTACAATAAAATACAATGCTGTGCTTCCTTCTTCACCTTAGTGTTTCAATTTAAATGTAATTGCATAATTTAAAGCGGTTGTATACTGCTGGGCTTTTTTTTTTACCATGCAAAGTAAAGGTATAATCTTTTAGTATGGATCGCATACTAGCACATTATGTTAAACTTACCTTAAAACAAATCCTTCCACACCCAGAAGTCAGCGCAGAAGGTGCTCTCATTTTTACTCATCTCGCTTCCGGGTTCGCAGGCTCTGTGACTGGCCTGAAGGCCTGAAGTCACTCCCGTGCATGCACGCGGGAGCCACCATTTATGGCACAGGGTTCTGGTCTTCTTCGAAGCGCATGCGCCAGTGATGTCACTGGCTCCATGTAATGTAAATATCTATTAAATTGTACATGTTTAGGAGATATTTACTGTACCTATAGGTAAGCCTTATTATAGTCTTACCTATATGTAAAAGGCAGTAAAGGAAGTTTACTTCCACTTTAAGTGATGGTGGAGCCCTTCCTCTGAATACCATATACTGTATATGTGGTGTCCTGTAAACCAAATATACAACTTGATATCTTTCCAACAAATAACAATATCAAAATATAAAATTGCAGCATATTAGTGACATTGACACCCTCTCAAAAGAATTTTGATAACAAGTTGCAATATATAAGTGATGGTAACACCCCCTCAAGAAATAAAATAACTCCACTTACAATAGAGGTTGTCATCATCACTAATATACTACAATTTTATATTTTGAAGTTTTGCCTTGTTAGGTGTTTTTTTGGTTAAGGTTATCTGAAAGATGGGTTTTTGAATGTTTTGACAGTGCTTGCCATAGGCGCCATCTTCACTAGATATGCCTCTGATTCTTAGTCCCTGTGGACCTTGGTAACCCAGTTAACCATTGTGGATCCCTGTCCACTTTAACCATTAATCTAAGGGCTCAGTATAGGCAGAACCGCACCTTCGGTTCATATATAGCGCTTCTCTTGCACTTGGCATTTTTGAGGGTCTCTTACCCTTCATTCCCTTACTTAATTCAATGCCCATAATGACTGGCCAGTCTTCTCTCTTCTCTACTTGTGCCTATACCCTCTTGCCTCTAAACTACTTTATCTAGCAGATGTAGTACATATACCTGTGAACAGCACTATTCTTCCCTTTCTTATCTATAACACTCCGATGGACAATAGACAGGGACAACATAACATATAACCACCAATCAATACAGTTCGATTAGGGGGAGTAAAATAGGTACCCTTTGTCCCGAAAATGCCTTACCGATCAAGGAAGTCTGATAACTCAAATGTAAGCAAAAGGCTTACCTCAGCCGGCTGATTATCAGAAATTCCCGGATCGTCTCAAGCTCCTCGTTTCGGATACTCAGGGTCACCTGGAATCCCCTCCTAAGGCAAAGCTCGCCATGCTGACTCGGTTAAATTGATGATAGGCAACTCCTATCCTCATATTGATTAGTGGTTCCAAATTAATAATAACTACTGCAGTAGGGAACAGACACAAAAGATACGCTCTGCATCTTTCCAAATAACTGTTCTGCTTTATTATGATGCAATTGAAGGTTTTTATGCACATGATTACGTAGGTATCACATTAATATTACAATTGTACGTTTATGGTAACAAGGGGCGTTACATAGGCAGGCTAATTCTAATCAGGACTCGAAAGAATGTAAACATTTACTGAAAACATTATTAGTGCTGTGTGCACAGTGAGGGCAGTGTGCAATACATACAAAATAAAATACAATTATATACAGAACATACAAATTTCCATTACACTGCCTCTAAACTCCTCTGCATATTATTCTGTGTTCATGCACACATAGGCTTTTATCAGTGTTTTTTGGCAGGAGAGTTTAGTGGGAAAAAAAAAAACCCTGCCAGCACGTTCTGGAGCAGCAGCCTTTTGGCAGAAAAAAACGCTAACAGCTCGTAAACTCTATTAAAACTCTCATAAGAATTTTTTTTCTTTTCTTCGACCGTCATCTTCCTTAACAACCAGTGAATAGGATGGGCCAGGAAGCCACCACCGCATCCTTAACAACAGATGAGTCATCAGTAGGGATGAGTCGAACACCCCCCCGGTTTGGTTCGTACTAGAACATGCGAACAGGCAAAAAATTAATTAGAACACACCAACACCATTAAAATCTATGGGACACGAACTTGAAAAATCAAAAGTGCTAATTTTAAGGGGTAATATGCAAGGTATTGTCATAAAAAGTGTTTGGGAACCCGGGTCCTTCCCCAGGGGACATGTATCAATGCATAAAAAAGTTTTAAAAACATCCATTTTTTCGGGAGTAGTGATTTTAATAATGCTTAAAGTCAAACAATAAAAATGAAATATTCCTTTAAATATCTGCCTGGGGTGTGTATATAGTATGCCTGTAAAGTGGCACATTTTTCCCGTGTTTAGAACAGTCCCCTGCACAAAATGACATTTCTAAAAGGGAAAAAAAGTCATTTAAAACTACTAGCGTCTATAATGAATTGTCGGGTCCTGGCAATACAGATAAAAGTCATTGAAAAAAATGACATGGGATTCCCCCAGTCCATTACCAGGCCCTTCGGGTCTGGTATGAATATTAAGGGGAACCCCAAACCAAAATTTAAAAAAAAATTGCGTGGGGGGGCCCCCAAATTCCACATCAGGCCCTTCAGGTCTGATATGGATATTAAGGGGAACCCTGCGCCAATTTTTTTTAAAACAATGTCGTAGGGGTCCCCGCAAAATCCATACCAGACCCTTCATGCCTGGTATGGATTTTAAGGGGAGCCCCGTGCCAAAATTTAAAAAAATGGCATGGGAGCCCCCCAAAAATCCATACCAGACCCTTATCCGAACACGCAACCTGGCAGGCCGCAGGAAAAGAGGGGGGACAAGAGAGCACCCCCCTCTTGAACCATACCAGGCCACATGCCCTCAACATGGGGAGGGTGCTTTGGGGTAGCTCCTCCAGAGCACCTTGTCCCCATGTTGATGGGGACAATGGCCTCATTCCCACAACCCTTGCCCGGTGGTTGTGGGGATTTGTGGGTGGGGGGCTTATCAGAATCTGGATCCCCCTTTAACAAGGGGACCCCCAGATCCCGCCCCCCCTTTTTGAAATGGTAACGGGTACATTGTACAAAATGTTAAAAAAAAAACAAGACACAACTTGGAACAAGTCCTTTATTAAAAAATAAAAAAATAAAAATGTCCCACAAAGTCCATTCATCTTCTTCTATGACTCCACTTATGAACCGAAAAATAAAATACAAAATATCCACCTCCATGGGAGGCACCCGCTGTATGACAATTCAGCGTGATGACAGTTCTTTTATAACTGAGGGTGGGGCCACACGGTGACGTACCCGAGTGATCCCGCCCCCCTCTAACGCATGGGGACTTCCCAATGGCTTCCCCGTGGCGTCAGAGGGGGCGGGGCCATCTGATTATGTAAACGGGTGGCCTCACCTCCCTCTGATGCCACGGTGATCACGCTGATCATAACGTGAACCAGGAAGTGCCAGTAAACGGCATTTCTTGGTTCTCGCTGACAGGGAGAGCCGATCGGCAGCTGTCCCTGTCAGAAGGGGGTCTGTGCTGAAAATCAGCACATTGATTATCAGCACAGCCCCATCAAATGTACCCATAAGCTGCCAATCAGTGCCCAGTCAGTGCCCCATCATAACCCCCTGCCAGTGCTCAATAAAGTGCCAATCAGTGCCCAACCACAGTGCAAATCAGTGTTCACCATAGTGCCAGTGTCCATTACAGTGCCAATCAGTACCCAGCATTAACACCTGTCAGTACCTGCCCAATCAGTGCTGCCCATCAATGCCATCTATTAGTGTCCATTAATGTCACCTTCAAGTGCCAATCAGTGCCGCCTATCAATGCCAATCAATGCCACCTGTCAGTGCCCATCAATGCCACCTGTCAGTGCCCATCAGTGTCGCCTGTCAGTGCCCATCAGTGCTGCATATCAGTGCCACCTATCAGTGCCCATCAATTCTACATATCAGTGTCCATGCCAACTCATCAGTGCCCATCGGTGCCGCCTCATCAGTGCCCATCAGTGCCAACTCATCAGTGCCCGTCAGTGAAGGAGAAAGCAAAATTTTATAACAGAAACAAAGAAAAACTTTTTTTTTTCAAAAATGTTGGTCTTTTTTAGTTTCTTTAGCAAAAAATAAAAACCGCAGAGATGATCAAATACCACCAAAAGAAAGCTCTATTTGTGGGAAGAAAATGATAAAAATGTAGTTTGGGTACAGTGTTGTATGTCCGCGCAATTGTCATTCAAAATGCGACAACGCTGAAAGATGAAAATTGTCTTGGGCAGGAAGGGGCGAAAGTGCCTGGCATTGAAGTGGTTAAAATGAACACTTTTGATTTTTCATGTTAATGTCCAATAGACTTTAACGGTGTTCCAGCGGCTTTCGAATTTGCACCAAACACCGCATATTGTTCGGTGTTCGCAGAACATCCGAACAACCAACGTTCGGCCCGAACTTATGCTCGGGCCGAACCGTTCGCCCATCCACAGTCATCAGCTGTCAGCAGGTTTCCCCACTGACAGCTGCAAAAAAAAAACATTTCTGGCAATAAAAAAAGTGAAAAAAAATGCCGTGGCAGTCCCCCCTAAACCATACCAGGCCTTTTGGAAATGGTACGGATTTTAAGGGAAACCCCATGCCACAATTAAAAAAAAAAATGTGTGGGGTCCCTCCCAAATCCACAAAAGACTAGTATATATTTTGAGAGGAACCCCATGCCACAATTGTTTTACAAAAAGGCATGGGGTCCCCCCAAAAATCCATACCAGACCATTATCTGAGCATGCAGCCTGGCAGGCCAGGAAAAGAGGGGTGAGCTTCCCCCCAAAGCTCCTTGTCCCCATGTTGATGGGGACAAGGGCCTCTTCCCCACAACCCTGGGCAATAGTTGTGGGGGTCTGTCGGTGGGGGGCTTATCGGAACCTGGAAGCCCCTTTTAACAAGGGGGTGCCCAGATCTCAACCCCCCATGTGAATGAGTAGGGGTACATAATACCCTTACTCATTCTCTATAAAAAAAAAGTGTAAAAAGTAAATAAAAACACAACACAAGTTTTTCACAAGTTCTTTATTAAAAAAACAAAAATAATGTCCCCTGGTGTAGATCCATCGTCAATTATGACGCCACCACCGACCCGAAAAAAAAACAAAAAAAAACGCTGGTCCCGACGAAGGCTGCCACCATTTGACAGCTCTTGAAAAACTAAGGGGCAGTGCCCCCTGGTGACATCACAGGGTGGCCCCCACCCCCTAGTAATTTAAGAGCTGTCAGACGATGTAGCTGTCAGATGGCAAGAGCCTTCATCACAGTTGGAGGGTTTTGTCTTTTTTTGGGTTGGTGGTGGAGGCAGGCATTGTGATTGATGATGGATCCCTTGTTAAAGGGGGCTTCCAGATTCTGATAAGCCCCTCACCCGCAGACCCCCACAACCACCGGGCAAGGGTTGTGGGGATGAGGCCCTTGTCCTCATCAACATGGGGACAAGGTGCTTTGGGGGACTACCCCAAAGCACCCTCCCCATGTTGAGGGCATGTGGCCTGGTACGGTTCAGGAGGGGGCCGCTCTCTCATCCCCCTTCTTTTCCTGCGGCCTGTCAGGTTGCGTGCTCAGATAAGGGTCTGGTATGGATTTTTGGCACGGGGTTCCCCTTAAAATCCATACCAGACCTGAAGGGTCTGGTATGGATTTTGAGGGGGACCCCTATGCCATTTAAAAAAAAATGGTGCAGGGTTCCCCTTAATATCCATACCAGACCTGAAGGGCCTGGTATGAAATTTGGGGGGACCCCCACGCAATTTTTTTTACATTTTGGTTCGGGGTTCCCATTAATATTCATACCAGACCCAAAGGGCCTGGTAAAGGACTGGGGGGGATCCCATGCTGTTTTTTTCAATGACTTTTATCTGTATTGCCGAGACCCAACAATTCATTATAGCCACTAGTAGTTTTAAATGACTTTTTTTCTTTAGAAATGTCATTTTGTGCAGGGACTTTTCTAAACACGGAAAAAATGCGCCACTTTACAGGCATGCTAAATTTAAAGTAATATTTCACTTTTATTGTTTCACTTTAAGCATTATTAAAATCACTGCTTCCGAAAAAACGTCCGTTTTTAAAACTTTTTTTTTGCATTGATACATGTCTCCTGGGGAAGGACCCAGGTCCCCAAACACTTTTTATGACACTAACTTCCATATAAGCCTTTAACCACTTCCCGCCTGGCCTATAACAAAATGACGGCCGGGAAGTGGTTCTGTTATCCTGACTGGGCATCATATGACATCCAGCAGGATAACATGCCAGTGCACGCCCGCGGGGGCACACAGCTCAGCGATCGTGAGTGCAGAGTGTCAGTCCGACATGCCACATCTCCAAATGTGATAAGAAGCCTCTTACAGAGGCTTCTTATGACGTGATCAGCTGTGACCATTCACTGCTGATCATAGCGTGAACCAGGAAGCGCTGGTAAATGGCATTTCTCGGTTCTTGCTGACAGGGAGAGCTGATAGGCCGCTCTCCCTTTCAGAGGGGGGGTCTGTGCTGATAATCAGCACATTGATTATCAGCACAGCCCCCATCAAATGTACCCATAAGCTGCCAATCGGTGCCCAGTCAGTACCTCATCATAACCCCCTGCCAGTGCCCAAGTGCCAATCAGTGCCCACCACAGTGCAAATAAATGCCCACCATAGTGCCAGTGTCCATTACAGTGCCAATCAGTGCCCAGCATTAACACCTGCCAGTACCTGCCCAATCAGTGCTGCCCATCAGTGCTATCTATTAGTGTCCATCAATGCCACCTGTCAGTGCCGCCTATCAATGCCAATAAGTCCCGCCGGTCAGTGCCACCGGTCAGTGCCCATCAGTGCCACCTGTCAGTGCCCATCAGTGCCGCCTGTCAGTGCACATCAGTGCCACTTGTCAGTGCATATCAGTGCCGCCTGTCAGTGCACATCAGTGCTGCATATCAGTGCCACCTATTGGTTCCCATCAGTGCTGCATATCAGTGCCACCTATCAGTGTTCATCAATTCTACATATCAGTGCCTCCTCATCAGTGCCCATCAGTGCCACCTTATCAGTGCCAACTCATCAGTGCCCATCGGTGCCGCCTCATCAGTGACAAAGAAAAACTTTATTTTTTCAAAAATGTCGATCTTTTTTAGTTTGTTTAGCACAAACAAAAAAAACGCAGAGATGATCAAATACCACCAAAAGAAAGTTCTATTTGTGGGAAGAAAATTATAAAATTTTTTGGGTACAGTGTAGTATGACCGCGCAATTGTCATTCAAAATGTGACAACGCTGAAAGCTGAAAATTGTCTTGGGCAGAAAGGGGCGAAAGTGCCTGGTATTGAAGTGGTTAAAATGATTTTTCATGTTAATGTCCAATAGACTTTAATGGTGTTCCGGCGGCATTCAAATTTGCCCCTACCACCGCATATTGGTCGGTATTCGTAGAACATCCGAACAACCAGAGTTCAGCCCGAACTTATGCTCGGGCCGAACCATTCGCCCATCCCTAGTCATCAGCTGTCAGCAGGTTTCCCCACTGACAGCTGCAAAAAAAAAAAAAAACATTGCCGGCAATAATAAAAGTGTAAAAAATGGTGTGGTAGCCCCCCCTATTCCATACCAGGCCTTTTGGAAATGGTATGGATTTTAAGAGAAAGGCCAGGAAAAGAGGTGTGAGCTGCTCCCCAAAGCTCCTTGTCCCCATGTTGATGGGGACAAGAGCCTCTTCCCCACAACCCTGGCCAATAGTTGTGGGGGTCTGTCGATGGGGGGCTTATCGGAATCTGGAAGCCCCTTTTAACAAGGGGGTCCCCAGATCCCAACTCCCCATGTGAATGAGTAGGGGTACATAATACCCTTACTCATTCTCCATAAAAAAGTGTAAAAAGTAAATAAAAACACAACACAAGTTTTTGACAAGTCCTTTATTAAAAAAATCAAAAATAATGTCCCCTGGTGTAGATCCATCGTCAATCATGACGCCACCGCCGACCCGAAAAAGAAAAAAAAAAAACGCTGGTCCTGACGAAGTCTGCCGCCATTTGACAGCTCTTAAAAAACTAAGGGGCAGTGCCACCTGGTGATATCACAGGGTGACCCCATCCCCTTGTGACATCATTGACCAAGGGCATACTGGGTTGATGACATTTCAAGGGGACGGTGCCACCCAGTGACATCACAGGGTGGCCCCCACCCCCTAGTAATTTAAGAGCTGTCAGATGATGTAGCTGTCAGATGGCAAGAACCTTCGTCAGGATTGGAGGGTTTTTTCTTTTTTTTGGCCGGCGGTGGAGGCAGGCGTTGTGATTGATGATGGATCTACACCAGGGGACATTTATTTACTTTTTACACTTTTTTGGCAAATGAGTAGGGGTACTATTTAAAAAAAAATATTTGGCATGGTATGCATTTGGGGGAATCCCACCCCATTTTTTTTTCACATTTTTTTTATTGCCGGCAATGTTTTTTTTTTTTTTACATTCAGCTGTCAGCAGGGAACCCTGCTGGCTTCCCGGGATGCTCTAGCTATTCACTGGTTGTTAAGAACACTGGTAGCCCCACTCCTTAACGCTGAAGCTATTAAACATAGCTTACACACTAGGCTAAACACTGCTAAACGCCGGCAAAAGGTGCTAAAACATTTGTCCAGAGTTTCTAAAGCAGTTTTTTTGTTTTCTAGTGTGCATGAAGCCTCAGTGTTTCTATCAACTTCAAAGATTGTTTTAAAACATCAGCTGCTTTATTGGATTAGTGTCCCAAGGGCCAGATAAAGGCAAGCAAATAGTCTCATCCGGCCAATGGACCGCAGTTTGGAGACCACTGCTATAGAGTCTCACTGTGCTTGGAAGTACACTGGTATCTAAATCCATATTAGCTGCACCAATGATTCCCTGAGATGCAAAATAATTGATGGGTCTTAATGTATGACCTATCAAACTCAGTCTTATGCCCCGTACACACGATCGGTCATTCCAACAACAAAATCCATGGATTTTTTCCGACGGATGTTGGCTCAAACTTGTCTTGCATACACACGGTCACAGAAATCTTGTGGAAATTCCGAACGTCAAGAACGCGGTGACATACAACATGTTCATCGAGCCGAGAAAAATGAAGTTCAATAGCCAGTGGGGCTCTTCTGTTTGATTCCGAGCATGCATGGAACTTTGTGCGTCGGAATTGTGTACACACGACCGGAATTTACGACAACGGATTTCGTTGTCCGAAAATTTGAGATTCAGATCTCAAATTTTGTGAGACGGAAATTCCGATGGAAAATGTTCGATGGAGCCTACACATGGTCGGAATTTCCGACAACAAGCTCCTATCGAACATTTTACGTCTGAAAATCCGACCGTGTGCACGCGGCATTAGAATAAACATATTTTAATTGGGAGGGTCAATAATTACCTAACAGCATGAATTATGTGGCTTAAAAGGTCATTGCATAAGACTAGGTAAAATATAAAAATATCTGAGTCGTGATAGGGTGCTGTGGTGTCCTGTAAAATGTTGTGATTGGGTGTACTAAACAACAAAACAACACCTCAATGATATGCGGTGCTCTGCTGCAAATGAGGGGGAGCTGTTGTGGTGACACCAACAGGTTCATGCTGCCGCTGTTGACCTCTTTAATAGAATACAGCCCCAGACCATGACACTCCCACCATGCTTGACTGCAGGCAAGACACACTTATCTTTGTACTCCTCACCTGGTTGCCGCCACACGCGCTTGATACCATCTGAACCAAGTAAGTTTATCTTGGTCTCATCAGACCACAAGACATGGTTCTAGTAATCCATGTCCTTAGTCTGCTTGTCTTCAGCAAACTGTTTGCGGGCTTTCTTGTGCATCATCTTTAGAAGAGGCTTCATTCTGGAATGACAGCCATACAGACCAATTTGATGCAGTGTGCGGCGTATGGTGTGAGCACTGACAGGCTGACCCCCCCACCTCTCCAACCGCTGCAGCAATGCTGGCAGAACTCATACATTTCCCAAAGACAACCTCTGGATATGATGCTGAGCACGTGCACTCAACTTCTTTGGTCGACCATGGCGAGGCCTGTTCTGAGTGGAACCTATCCTGTTAAACCGCTGTATGGTTTTGGGCACTGTAATGCAGCTCAGTTTCAGGGTCTTGGCAATCTTCTTATAGCCTAGGCCAGTGATGACGAACCTTGGCACCCCAGATGTTTTGGAACTACATTTTCCATGATGCTCACGCACTTTGCAGTGTTGCTGAGCATCATGGGAAATGTAGTTCCAAAGCATCTGAGGTGCCAAGGTTCACCATCACTGGCCTAGGCCATCTTTATTTAGAGCAACAATTCTTTTTTTCAGATCCTCAGAGATTTCTTTGACATGAGGTTCCATGTTGAACTTCCAGTGACCAGTATGAGAAAGTGAGAGTGATAACACCAAATTTAACACACCTGCTCCCATTCACACCTGAGACCGTGTATCACTAATGAGCCACATGACACAGGGGAGGGTAAATAGCTAATTGGGCTCAATTTGGACATTTTCACTTAGGGGTGTACTCACTTTTGTTGAAAACTATTTAGACATTAATGGCTGTGTGTTGAGTTATTTTGAGGGGACAGCAAATTTACACTGTTATACAATCTGTACACTCACTACTTTACATTGTAGCAGAGGGCGGCACAGTGGTGTAGTGGTAGCACTCTCACCTAGCAGTAAGAAGGGTCACTGGTTCGAATCCCAACCACGACACTACCTGCTTGGAGTTTGCATGTTCTCCCTGTGCCTGCATGGGTTTCCTCCGGGTACTCCGGTTTCCTCCCACACTCCAAAGACATGCTGGTAGGTTAATTGGATCCTGTCTAAATTGTCCCTAGTATGTATGAATGTGAGTTAGGGACCTTAGGTTGTAAGCCTCTTGAGGGTAGGGACTGATGTGAATGTACAATGTATATGTAAAGCGCTGCGTAAATTGACAGCGCTATATAAGTACCTGAAATAAATAAAATAAATAAATTGTAGCAAAGTGTCATTTCTTCAGTGTTGTCACATGAAAACCTTATATCTGTGCAACCACACACTGCCAATGAATGAAGCCTCTACTACTAGAATGTACATGGCCTAGAATTTAAAATGACAACTAGATACCACTATTAGCGCACAAATAGACGATAACTTCAGTTGTTATTAAGATAGATGATCTATGCAACAGAAGGTGTTTTGTGTTCTCCAAATTAGCAAGACTGTGTCCGTAATAACGGTGCAGCGTGCGTTTCAACAGCATTTTAGGATTGATCCACCAGTGGCAAAGAACATTAGTTGTTGGTATAAGCAATTTGAAGAATCAGGGTGTTTATGTAAGGGAAAGATTCCAGGGCAACCACGCACTTCAGAGGAAAATGTGTAACAAATTCAAGAGGCTTTTTCAGCTGAAACCACACAAGTCTGCTTGTTGTGCTAGCTGAGAACTTGTGATCCCTGGCATGTGTAAAGACAACGTTTGCTTCTGAGGCCATACTGATTGCAACTGGTGCAAGCTCTTTGTGTAAGTGACAGAAGAAAACATTTAGATTTTTATCATATGCTCTTGGACGACATGGAGGATGACAGATTCTTATCAAGGTTGATTTTTAGTGATGAAGCAACGTTTCATTAAAGCAGTAACCTTTTGCATCACGATTTCTCGTACAGGGACTTGAGAAGCCACAAGAACTTTTACAGCATGAACGAGATTCAGAAAAAAATTGTGTGTTTTGTGTTTCATCTCCAAAAGATTTATGGCCCTTTCTTTTTTGAGGGACAAACTGTTTCGGGACATTCCTATCTTGAAATGCTGAAGGACTGGATTTTCCCACAACTTAATGAAGACTCTGAAGATTTCATTTTTCAGCAAGTTGGAGGACCACCACATTGGCACAACCAAGTTCATTGGGTTCTGACCCTATCCATCCCATCCAAAGAAACACTATTATAAACAAATGATGGTCAATAGAATAAGATGAGAGTTTAACAATAGCACTGGGTGGTTGCATGCATTGCACAGACTATAATTCATACAATACCTAATAATTCTTAAGAATATCAAATAAATTAAACAGTAATGGTCATGAAATTCATGAAGTCCATGTGCTAATGTTTAAGCAAAAAAAAGGAAAAAAAGAAAAAGAAAAAGGAAAAAAATGTGGAAAAATCTGTCCCAATATAAATAGCGATAATTATATAAAAAATGCACCAGTCATGCGCAGAATTCTTGCACTTCTGGTGATCATCTAACAGTATTCCACCCAAAATAGATATAACTTGGGATAAAGCAATACGGCTCCAATCTGAACACCAATCAACGTTTCAGATAGCAGTGTATAGATTCTCAGTGCATGCTTTCTAGACCACCTTCCACAGAAAGGATAGAGCAACATACTCAACGTATGGAGCAAGTTTTACATAAAAAAGAGGAAGAGGGACACTCATTGACCAATGTCTAAAATAAAAAGAAATATACTTACAAGCACAAAGAGAACACAGGCATGATGTACATAAAATCATCCAATGACCCAGGAAGGCATGCTGGCATCACCACTACAACCTCTGCCCTATGTACATTTCGTCCTAATGGACGTTGTCACTGGAGCAATGGAGATGTCCATTGCCAAAATATCTTTTTTGGGTGGAGCACTGTTGGGTGATCACCAGAAGCACAAGGATTCTAGAAGGTGCACGAGTGGAGCATGTGGATTTTTTTTATTATAAATATCATTATTTATATTGGGACTGTTTTTTCAACTTTATTTTTCCTTTTTTTGCTTAAACATTAAAACATGGAATTTTGTGATTGTTACTGTTTAATTTATTTGATATTGTTATGAATTATTAGGTATTGTATGAATTATGGGAATAATGTTATATGTTTATATATAATGAATGTACCGTATATACTCGAGTATAAGCTGACCCGAATATAAGCTGAGGCACCTAATTTTAGCACAAAAAACTGGGAAAACTTATTGACTCGAGTATAAGCCTAGGGGGAGAAATGCAGCAGCTACTGTAAGTGGAAAAGAGGGTCAACAATGCCCATCTGCCGCCTCACTGTGACCATTTGCAGCCTCACTGTGCCCATCTGCAGCCTTACTGTGCCCATCTGCAGCCTCACTGTGCCCATCTGCATGCCTCACTATGCCATCTGCATGCCTCACTGTGCCCATCTGCATGCCTCACTATGCCATCTGCATGCCTCACTGTGCCCATCTCCCTGCCTCACTGTGTCCATCTGCAGCCTCATGTACCTTGATCTCCAGAACACCTGTGCTGTGACATGCAGTCTAGTCGGCAGCCATCCAGTGTAACAAAGCCCCGCCTCTTTTTTGTCCTCATCCGTGACGGAAAACTGATTCAGTTTCCCAGCAGTGATTCAATGTTCTGCCTATCACGGACAAGGACGAGGAGAAGGTGGGGCTTTGTTATAGCCACCGACTAGACTGCATGTCACAGCACCGGGAGATCAGGTGCATGAGGCTGCAGATGGGCACAGTGAGGCAGGGAGACTCGAGTATAAGCCGAGGGGGCTTTTTCAGCCCCAAAAAAATGTGCTGAAAAACTCGGCTTATACTCAAGTATATACGGTATTTGTTTGTTAATCTACTTTTGATTCACTTATTAATTATAAGGCACTTGCATGCACTTTAAGAGCTAGTGCAGCATACTCTTTTCTCTTTTAAATTAGTCATGTATTGTTATATGAAATACAGTGAGTGTAGCTGTTTGGATTGATAAGAATTGTTATACTTTGAAGGAGATTTACACTGAGTGCAGAATATTTTTTATACTTATAGCACAGACTATATTGAAAAGAAGTAAAAGTGAATGAGGATTTCACAGCACAAGCACTGTCCACCAGGATTTTCTTCACGGATTTTCTTCACGGATTTTCTTCATTTGGACTATATTATATGGATGTTTTATTGAGGTATCTATTTACTTGACATAATATCATCTTTTTTTTGCCAACAAATTGTGTATTATATTGTGTCTGCACTAAAGTTCATCAAAGTGTATTTTTTCCTGAAAATGTGCATTTGATTAACCGCTGTACAAATATCGAACGATAATAATTGCAACAACAGCCATTTTTATCTCTATTGCCTCTGCTTAAAAAAATTAAAATAAATAAATCTATCTATCTATATAGAATTTTTTTTTCTCTATAATAATATGAGGAAATTGTCTTACTTTTTGTCCTATTCCATTTCCACTTAGTTTCATATTGTTTAAAGCATGAGCCAACACATATACTGCCGTGTAGATGAAATAATATTTTGGGTTATGCTTGTTATTAAAGTGCCCGGGAGCTGCGATGGGCACTGCCGGCCTTTGGGCCCCCCCCTTCCTCCCTCGCCCGCCTCCCTTGGCGGGCTTGTGTGTGGGGGCGGGGCTTGCCGCCACTGCCCATCGACGTCACGTCACCAGCGGTGGACGTGCGCCGCGCCTTCTGGCGCCGCCACGCCCTTCACGCTGTGGTTGCTATGCTCGCAGGCTCGGTGGGTGGGTCTCAGCGGCCGCCGACCATTGGTCGGCTTCTCGCCCTGGCTCCTCCCACTTTTGGCCGTGCGGACGTGACGTTGGCGGGCCTCCTCGCGGCGGCGCCTATATATGGGCGTCCTGTTCACCTGGGGCGGTGCGGCGCTCGAGGTACACTACAGCTACACTTCAGCACAGTGGTGTTCGCTCCACACCACCCTGTCACACAGGTAAGGCCACTCCTTACCCTGTTTGCGCACATGTCACCCTCTAGCTTTCCCATTCCTCTTTCCCCCACTCCATTCCTCACTCTACCCATTCATTCACTCACCCTTACATCACGCTCACCTTCCTTCTTTCCCCCCCCTTCTCTTGCCTCCACTCTTCCCACCTTCCTCTTCCCCCCCCCCCCCCCGCTGCACACACACTCCCTGCATTATCACTCATCTTCCACTCTCAACTCTAGGGTGCCTCGTGGCTCTGCATCGCCCTGGGGGGGATTGCCTGTTTTGGTCGCCGCGGCGGGGGGGCCCGCCTCAGCTCCCGACCTGGCACTAGTCCCGGATGGTTGCCGTACCTGGCCATTCACCATTTACCCACAATTTCCGTGAGTACTATTCAATTTTTGGGGGATTTTTTAGCCCTCTGTACCCATTGTTACCTTGGCCCTTGATATTATTATCATTTTTTTCCAGAAACATGACATGTCTGCTCCTGATGAGTGGTCTTGAACCACGAAACGCGTCGAGCTACCGGTTGTCACTTACTGTCCCAACCCATGCTATACAGAGTTTTACCCCCTAACAGGAATTTGAGGCCAGCTATCAGGCAGGCATTACCTTGTTTTAACTATTTACGCATTCTGACACCTGGTGATCCCTGGTCTATCTTCAATAATATTGCTTATACCCATGTTATTACCCATGTTATCTGTATACCTTTTATATCCTTGATAACTATACTAATGGTCCTTATGTTGATCTCTGGTTATCATTTCTAACATTTTACCAAGTGTTATATTGATATTGTCTGATACCATTGTTTGTATGAACATGCAAATAAAGAATTTTATTGACCCACCGTTTGTGTCGGCTTGCAAACCATTGGCTTCATATAAAGTCCCACCTCCTCCTCCCTCACCCACTGGCCTTTGCTTGCGGGTTTTCTAGATATTGTTATTAAAGTAGTTATCCATCACTTCTGCCCCAGTGCAGGTGATGTTAGGGACGAGGCCTAATAACCGGAATATCTTATTTTTGATTGGGTTGGAAGAAAGACAATGAAACCTCCTGAGCCAAATATCTTCCAACAATGGATCAGCTGGACGTTTGGATGGATGTACACTTTTCAAATAAACATCTAATCCAGGAATGTAGCGAAGAAGATGAAAAGGTATTATGCTGCCGTTAAATGTTTTCCTCAGGCTGAAGTCTGGATATGAAAGGACGTTCCATGACTCATTGAGGATGAATGTGATATTTTGTCTGAGAGCATTAAATTCCTCAAAAAAACTGATATATGTGAAAATAAAGTGGCCGCATACTACAATGACATCAGTAGTTGACTTCTTGATGGCCATTATTCTCTGTCTGTTAATGTTCACATCGAGGGTCAGGTAAATGACAAATTCTATACAGATCCCATGTCTTATCATCTCCTTTCTCAGCTCCTGCAGTTCTGTTTCTCCAGTGCCATCACTTGATGTGATGATTCCAACCCAATTCCATCCCATAATATTCAGGATCTTTACAACCATCTCATACCAAACCAAGCTATTCTGAACAGTGCGATAAAAGTTTGGGAATTTTTCTCTGTCACTCAGGAGAGGATCAGTAACTCGATGATTGATCTGAGGAAACACAATGTAAGAGGTTTATACACACTGGGGTTTTTTGCTCAACTCCTGTCCATAACCTTATCTGCTTGGAGTTTGTAAGTTCTCCCTATGCTTGCATGGGTTTCCTTTCACACTCCAAAGACATAGACATGTGCAATTCGTTTTGTTCCGAATTTGTTTTTTAACAAATTTAGACAAATTCATTCATTCAGAAATAAATATCCGAATGAATGAAAACCCATTTAAAAAACGTTTCTGAATATTCGTAAATTTGAATATTCAAAAAGAATTTGAAAATTCATAAATTCGATAATTAAAAAAATTTGTAAATTCGTAAAAATTCAGAAATTCAGAAATACGAAAACCTGAAAGTTTGAAGATATGAAATGAAATGATTTATACTGAATAGGGATGAGCTTCGAGTTCGAGTCGAACTCATGTTTGACTCAAACATCAGCTGTTCACTAGTTCGCGGAACGGCAAACAATTTTGGGTGTTCGCGGCAAATTCGAAAGCCGCGGAACACCCTTTAAAAGTCTATGGGAGAATTCTAAAAAGTGCAATTTTAAAGGCTTAAATACATGGTATTGTCATAAAAAGTGTTTGGGGACCTGGGTCCTGCCCCAGGGGACATGGATCAATGCAAAAAAAAGTTTTAAAAATGGCTGTTTTTTTGGGGAGCAGTGATTTTAATAATGCATAAAGTGAAACAATAAAAGTGTAATATTCCTTTAAATTTCATACCTGGGGGGTGTCTATAGTATGCCTGTAAAGGGGCGCATGTTTCCCATGTTTAGAACAGTCTGACAGCAAAATTACATTTTAAAGGTTAAAAAGTCATTTAAAACTACTCGCGGCTATTAATGATTAGCCGGTCCGACAATACACATAAAAGTTCATTAATAAAAACAGCATGGGAATTCCCCACAGGGGAACCCCGAACCAAAATTTTAAAAAATGGCGTGGGGGGTTCCCCTAAATTCCATACCAGGCCCTTCAGGTCTGGTATGGATATTAAGGGGAACCTCGGCCAAAATTAAAAAAAAAAATGGTGTGGGGTCCCCCCAAAAATCCATACCAGACCCTTATTCGAGCACGCAACCTGGCAGGCTGCAGGAAAAGAGGGGGGGACTAGAGAGCGCCCCCCCTCCTGAACCATACCAGGCCACATGCCCTCAACATTGTGAGGGTGCTTTAGCGTAGCCCCCCAAAGCACCTTGTCCCCATGTTGATGGGGACAAGGGCCTCATCCCCACAACCCTTGCCGGTGGTTGTGGGGGTCTGCGGGCGGGGGGCTTATCGGAATCTGGAAGCCCCCTTTAACAAGGGGACCCCCAGATCCCGGGAAGGATACAAAAGTACCCCTACCATTTCACAAAAAAAGTGTCAAAAATGTTAAAAATGACAAGAGACAGTTTTTGACAATTCCTTTATTTAAATGCTTCTTCTTTCTTCTATCTTCTATCTTCCTTCGGTTTCTCCCTCCATCTTCTTCTTCTTCTGGTTCTTCCTCCGGCATAACGGGTGACCGCGCCCCCTCTGACGTCACAGGGAATGCCACAGGGAAGTCCCTGTCAAGTCCCCGTGTGTCAGAGGGGGGGCGGGGTCACTGGGTGGCCCCGCCCTCCATTATTTAAGAACCGTCAGAAGACTAGAAGCGTCACACAGCAGGAGCCTCCCATCATGGATGCGGAGCGGCCCGAAAAGAAGGGAAAAAGACGCCGTGGAGGAAGATGCCGGACGAGAACACCGGAGGAAGAACCAGAAGAACCAGAAGAAGAAGAATATGGAGAAAGAAACCGAAGGAAGATAAAAGATAGAAGAAAGAAGATAGAAGAAAGAAGAAGCATTTAAATAAAGGAATTGTCAAAAACTGTCTCTTGTCATTTTTAACATTTTTGACATTTTTTGTGAAATGGTAGGGGTACTTTTGTACCCCCTTATCATTTCACACGGGGGGGCCAGGATCTGGTGGTCCCCTTGTTAAATGGGGCTTCCAGATTCCGATAAGCCCCCTGCCCGCAGACCCCCACAACCACCGGGCAAGGGTTGTGGGGATGAGACCCTTGTCCCCATCAACATGGGGACAAGGTGCTTTGGGGGGCTACCTCAAAGCACCCTCCCAATGTTGAGGGCATGTGGCCTGGTACGGTTCAGGAGGGGGGCGCACTCTCGCCCCCCCTCTTTTCCTGCGGCCTGCCAGGTTGCGTGCTCGGATAAGGGTCTGGTATGGATTTTTGGGGGGACCCCACGCCATTTTTTTTTAAATTTTGGCAGGGGTTCCCCTTAAAATCCATACTTGACCTGAAGCATCATTTTTTTTAAATTTTGGTTCGGGGTTCCCCTGTTGGGAATTCCCATGCCGTTTTTTATCAATGAACTTTTCGGACTGGCAATTCATTAATAGCTGTGAGTAGTTTTAAATGACTTTTTTTCCTTTGAAATGTAATTTTGCTGTCAGACTGTTTTAAACACGGGAAACATGCACCCCTTTAAAGGCATACTATAGACACCCCCTAGGTATGAAATTTAAAGGAATATTAGACTTTTATTGTTTCACTTTAACCACTTAAGGACCGCCTAACGCCGATTTACGTCGGCAAGGCGGCACGGGCAGGCAAAATCACGTACATGTACGTGATTTGCCTCTCGCGGGTGGGGGGTCCGATCGGACCCCCCCCCGGTGCCCGAAGCGGTCCCGTTCTGTTCCCCGGCGATCCGAGATGAGGGGGAGGCCATCCGTTCGTGGCCCCCCCCTCGCGATCGCCGCCGGCCAATGGGAACACTCCTTTGCTGCTGTATGCTAAACAGCAGCAAAGGAAATGATGTCATCTCCCCTCGGCTCGGTATTTTCCGTTCCAGCGCCGAGGGGAGAAGACATCAATGTGAGTGCACAACACACACACACACAGTAGAACATGCCAGGCATACAAAACACCCCGATCCCCCCCCCGATCGCCCCCCGATCCCCCCCCAATCACCCCCCCCCCCTGTCACAAACTGACACCAGCAGGTTTTTTTTTTTTTTTTTTTTTTTTTTTTTCTGATTACTGCATAGTGTCAGTTTGTGACAGTTACAGTGTTGGGACAGTGAGTATCACCCCCCTGTAGGTCTAGGGTACCCCCCTAACCCCCCCTAATAAAGTTTTAACCCCTTGATCACCCCCTGTCACCAGTGTTGCTAAGCGATCATTTTTCTGATCGCTGTATTAGTGTCACTGGTGACGCTAGTTAGTGAGGTAAATATTTAGGTTCGCCGTCAGCGTTTTATAGTGACAGGGACCCCCATATACTACCTAATAAATGTTTTAACCCCTTGATTGCCCCCTAGTTAACCCTTTCACCACTGATCACCGTATAACCGTTACGGGTGACGCAGGTTAGTTCGTTTATTTTTTATAGTGTCAGGGCACCCGCCGTTTATTACCTAATAAAGGTTTAGCCCCCTGATCGCCCGGCGGTGATATGCGTCGCCCCAGGCAGCGTCAGATTAGCGCCAGTACCGCTAACACCCACGCACGCAGCATGCGCCTCCCTTAGTGGTATAGTATCTGATCGGATCAATATCTGATCCGATCAGATCTATACTAGCGTCCCCAGCAGTTTAGGGTTCCCAAAAACACAGTGTTAGCGGGATCAGCCCAGATACCCGCTAGCACCTGCGTTTTGCCCCTCCGCCCAGCCCACCCAAGTGCAGTATCGATCGATCACTGTCACTTACAAAACACTAAACGCATAACTGCAGCGTTCGCAGAGTCAGGCCTGATCCCTGCGATCGCTAACAGTTTTTTTGGTAGCATTTTGGTGAACTGGCAAGCAAGCACCAGGCAGCGTCAGGTTAGCGCCAGTACCGCTAACACCCACGCACGCACCGTACACCTCCCTTAGTGGTATAGTATCTGATCGGATCAATATCTGATCCGATCAGATCTATACTAGCGTCCCCAGCAGTTTAGGGTTCCCAAAAACGCAGTGTTAGCGGGATCAGCCCAGATACCTGCTAGCACCTGCGTTGTGCCCCTCCGCCCGGCCCAGCCCAGCCCACCCAAGTGCAGTATCGATCGATCACTGACACTTACAAGGCACTAAACGCATAACTGCAGCGTTCGCAGAGTCAGGCCTGATCCCTGCGATCGCTAACAGTTTTTTTGGTAGCATTTTGGTGAACTAGCAAGCACCGGCCCCAGGCAGCGTCAGGTTAGCGCCAGTACCACTAACACCCACGCACGCAGCATACGCCTCCTTTAGTGGTATAGTATCTGAACGGATCAATATCTGATCCGATCAGATCAGATCTATACTAGCGTCCCCAGCAGTTTAGGGTTCCCAAAAACGCAGTGTTAGCGGGATCAACCCAGATACCTGCTAGCACCTGCGTTTTGCCCCTCCGCCCGGCCCAGTCCAGCCCACCCAAGTGCAGTATCGATCGATCACTGTCACTTACAAAACACTAAACGCATAACTGCAGCGTTTGCAGAGTCAGGCCTGATCCCTGCGATCGCTAACAGTTTTTTTGGAAGCTTTTTATTGAACTGGCAAGCACCAGCGGCCTAGTACACCCTGGTCGTAGTCAAACCAGCACTGCAGTAACACTTGGTGACGTGGCGAGTCCCATAAGTGCAGTTCAAGCTGGTGAGGTGGCAAGCACAAGTAGTGTCCCGCTGCCACCAAAAAGACAAACACAGGCCCGTCGTGCCCATAGTGCCCTTCCTGCTGCATTCGCCAATCCTAATTGGGAACCCACCACTTCTGCAGCGCCCGTACTTCCCCCATTCACATCCCCCAACGAAATGCAGTCGGCTGCATGAGAGGCATTTTTATGTGCTCCCGAGTACCCCTACCCAACGAACCCCCCCAAAAAGATGTTGTGTCTGCAGCAAACGCGGATATAGGCGTGACACCCGCTATTATTGTCCCTCCTGTCCTGACAATCCTGGTCTTGCATTGGTGAATGTTTTGAACGCTACCATTCACTAGTTGAGTATTAGCGTAGGGTACAGCATTGCACAGACTAGGCACACTTTCACAGGGTCTCCCAAGATGCCATCGCATTTTGAGAGACCCGAACCTGGAACCGGTTACAGTTATAAAAGTTAGTTACAAAAAAAGTGTAAAAAAAAAAAAAATATATATAAAATAAAAAAAAATAGTTGTCGTTTTATTGTTCTCTCTCTCTATTCTCTCTCTCTATTGTTCTGCTCTTTTTTTACTGTATTCTATTCTGCAGTGTTTTATTGTTATTGTTATTGTTATTGTTATTATGTTTTATCATGTTTGTTTTTCAGGTATGTAATTATTTATACTTTATTGTTTACTGTGCTTTATTGTTAACCATTTTTTTGTCTTCAGGTACGCCATTCACAACTTTGAGTGGTTATACCAGAATGATGCCTGCAGGTTTAGGTATCATCTTGGTATCATTCTTTTCAGCCAGCGGTCGGCTTTCATGTAAAAGCAATCCTAGCGGCTAATTAGCCTCTAGACTGCCTTTACAACCCGTGGGAGGGAATGCCCCCCCCCCCCACCGTCTTCCGTGTTTTTCTCTGGCTCTCCTGTCTCAACAGGGAACCTGAGAATGCAGCCGGTGATTCAGCCAGCTGACCATAGAGCTGATCAGAGACAAGAGTGGCTCCAAACATCTCTATGGCCTAAGAAACCGGAAGCTACGAGCATTTTATGACTTAGATTTCGCCGGATGTAAACAGCGCCATTGGGAAATTGGGGAAGCATTTTATCACACCGATCTTGGTGTGGTCAGATGCTTTGAGGGCAGAGGAGAGATCTAGGGTCTAATAGACCCCAATTTTTTCAAAAAAGAGTACCTGTCACTACCTATTGCTATCATAGGGGATATTTACATTCCCCGAGATAACAATAAAAATGATTTAAAAAAAAAAAAAATGAAAGGAACAGTTTAAAAATAAGATAAAAAAGCAAAAAAATAATAAAGAAAAAAAAAAAAAAAAAAAAAAGCACCCCTGTCGCCCCCTGCTCTTGCGCTAAGGCGAACGCAAGCGGCGGTCTGTCGTCAAACGTAAACAGCAATTGCACCATGCATGTGAGGTATCGCCGCGAAGGTCAGATCGAGGGCAGTAATTTTTGCAGTAGACCTCCTCTGTAGATCTAAAGTGGTAACCTGTAAAGGCTTTTAAAGGCTTTTAAAAATGTATTTATTTTGTTGCCACTGCACGTTTGTGCGCAATTGTAAAGCATGTCATGTTTGGTATCCATGTACTCGGTCTAAGATCATCTTTTTTATTTCATCAAACATTTGGGCAATATAGTGTGTTTTAGTGCATTAAAATTTAAAAAAGTGTGTTTTTTCCCCAAAAAATGCGTTTGAAAAATCGCTGCGCAAATACTGTGTGAAAAAAAAAAATGAAACACCCACCATTTTAATCTGTAGGGCATTTGCTTTAAAAAAATATATAATGTTTGGGGGTTCAAAGTAATTTTCTTGCAAAAAAAAAAAAACTTTTTCATGTAAAAAATAAGTGTCAGAAAGGGCTTTGTCTTCAAGTGGTTAGAAGAGTGGGTGATGTGTGACATAAGCTTCTAAATGTTGTGCATAAAATGCCAGGACAGTTCAAAACCCCCCCAAATGACCCCATTTTGGAAAGTAGACACCCCAAGCTATTTGCTGAGAGGCATGTCGAGTCCATGGAATATTTTATATTGCGACACAAGTTGCGGGAAAGAGACAAATTTTTTTTTTTTTTTTTTTTTTTTTGCACAAAGTTGTCACTAAATGATATATTGCTCAAACATGCCATGGGAATATGTGAAATTACACCCCAAAATACATTCTGCTGCTTCTCCTGAGTACGGGGATACCATATGTGTGAGACTTTTTGGGAGCCTAGCCGTGTACGGGACCCCGAAAACCAAGCACCGCCTTCAGGCTTTCTAAGGGGCGTGAATTTTTGATTTCACTCTTCACTGCCTATCACAGTTTCGGAGGCCATGGAATGCCCAGGTGGCACAAAACCCCCCCAAATGACCCCATTTTGGAAAGTAGACACCCCAAGCTATTTGCTGAGAGGTATAGTGAGTATTTTGCAGACCTCACTTTTTGTCACAAAGTTTTGAAATTTGAAAAAAGAAAAAAAAAAAAAGTTTTTTCTTGTCTTTCTTCATTTTCAAAAACAAATGAGAGCTGCAAAATACTCACCATGCCTCTCAGCAAATAGCTTGGGGTGTCTACTTTCCAAAATGGGGTCATTTGGGGGGGGTTTGTGCCACCTGGGCATTCCATGGCCTCCGAAACGGTGTTAGGCAGTGAAGAGTAAAATCAAAAATTCACGCCCTTAAAAACGCTGAAGGCGGTGATTGGTTTTCGGGGCCCCGTACGCGGCTAGGCTCCCAAAAAGTCCCACACATGTGGTATCCCCATACTCAGGAGAAGCAGCTAAATGTATTTTGGGGTGCAATTCCACATAGGCCCATGGCCTGTGTGAGCAATATATCATTTAGTGACAACTTTGTGCAAAAAAAAAAAAAAAAAAAAAAAAGTGTCACTTTCCCGCAACTTGTGTCAAAATATAAAATATTCCATGGACTCAATATGCCTCTCAGCAAATAGCTTGGGGTGTCTACTTTCCAAAATGGGGTCATTTGGGGGGGGTTTGTGCCACCTGGGCATTCCATGGCCTCCGAAACTGTGATAGGCAGTGAAGAGTGAAATCAAAAAGTTACACCCTTAGAAATCCTGAAGGCGGTGATTGGTTTTCGGGGTCCCATACGCGGCTAGGCTCCCAAAAAGTCCCACACATGTGGTATCCCCGTACTCAGGAGAAGTAGCTGAATATATTTTGGGGTGCAATTCCACATAGGCCCATGGCCTGTGTGAGCAATATATCATTTAGTGACAACTTTTTGTAAATATTTTTTTTTTTTTTTTTTTTTGTCATTATTCAATCACTTGGGACAAAAAAAATAAATATTCAATGGGTTCAACATGCCTATCAGCAATTTCCTTGGGGTGTCTACTTTCCAAAATGGGGTCATTTGGGGGGGTTTTGTACTGCCCTGCCATTTTAGCACCTCAAGAAATGACATAGGCAGTCATAAACTAAAAGCTGTGTAAATTCCAGAAAATGTACCCTAGTTTGTAGACGCTATAACTTTTGCGCAAACCAATAAATATACGCTTATTGACATTTTTTTTACCAAAGACATGTGGCCGAATACATTTTGGCCTAAATGTATGACTAAAATTGAGTTTATTGGATTTTTTTTATAACAAAAAGTAGAAAATATCATTTTTTTTCAAAATTTTCGGTCTTTTTCCGTTTATAGCGCAAAAAATAAAAACTGCAGAAGTGATCAAATACCATCAAAAGAAAGCTCTATTTGTGGGAAGAAAAGGACGCAAATTTCGTTTGGGTACAGCATTGCATAACCGCGCAATTAGCAGTTAAAGCGACGCAGTGCCAAATTGGAAAAAGACCTCTGGTCCTTAGGCAGCATAATGGTCCGGGGCTCAAGTGGTTAAGCATTATTAAAATAACTGCTCCTGAAAAAACGTCCCTTTTTAAAACTTTTTTTTTTTGCATTGATCCATGTCCCCTGGGGCAGGACCCAGGTCCCAAAACACTTTTTATGACAATAACTTGCATATAAGCCTTTAAAATTAGCACTTTTGATTATTCATGTTCGTGTCCCATAGACTTTAATGGTGTTTGCGTGTTCGAACAAATTTTTTGCCTGTTCGCATGTTCTAGTGCGAACCGAACAGGGGGGTGTTCGGCTCATCCCTAATACTGAATATAATTACCTTGTGTTTATTTGTTTCCTATGTTTCCCTGTAATTCCACATCCGTGATCAGATCTGTGTTGTTTGTAATCAGTAGGTCTAGTAATGAAGACGAGTGTCTTGTTGGTGCATTTACCAACTGACCCATAAAATTGTCCTGCAAGATTTTTAGGAGATGGCGAGTTGATATCTGGATAATTGAAATCCCACATAATAACAACACTATCCTGCCTTGCTGCCGTTTAAACCTGTGATAGGAGGTCCTCCTCATTCCTCAGGTTAGGAGGCCTGTTGCATACACCCACTATTACTTTCCCATTCGTTTCTTCCCTTTGGAGCTCCAACCACAAGAATTCCATCTCCCCCCTTGCTCCATTAGTAATGCGTCCCTCATGTTCACTTGCAAATCGTTCTTGATGTACAGGCGTACCCCTTCTCCTTTCCTACCCTCCCTGTCCCTACGATATAGGGAATACCCCTAAATGGTTGCCAGCCAGTCATGTGAGCTGTCAAACCAAGTCTCTGAAATTCCTACAAAATCAAAATCCTCCTTGTTTATGAGCAGCTCCAGTTCTCCCAGTTTATTAGCTAGACTTCCAGCATTAGAGGAAACATGTCTCGTACTTGTGTCCTGTCGTATACTATTTCCTTATTAGTTGTTATAAGGCTGTAATTGGGATTTGCCAAGTTTTGAACAACTGAGAAGTCAGTTATAATACCCAGTTTTTAAGAAAATATGATGTTGAGTCAAGTAAATAGATTAAGTAAAAAGATTCAAAACATGTCAAGATATAAAATTGTGCAAGCCTGTGAAATGGTGATGATTTAAAAACCTTTGCAGGTTACCATTGTAGCATTAGACATGATATCTGTTAATAGAGTTATTGCTCTAACTCTGATGTTCACTGCAGTCACTGTTTACATATACAGTATCTCACAAAAGTGAATACACCCCTCGCATTTTTGTAAATATTTTATTATATCTTTTCATGTGACAACACTGAAGAAATGACACTTTGCTACTATGTACAGTAATGAGTGCACAGCTTGTATAACAGTGTAAATTTGCTGTTCCCTCAAAATAACTCAACACACAACCATTAATGTCTAAACCGCTGGCAACAAAAGTGAGTACACCCTTAAGTGAAAATGTCCTAATTGGGCCCAATTAACCATTTTCCCTCCCAAGTGTCATGTGACTTGTTAGTGTTACAAGGTCTCAGGTGTGAATGGGGAGCAGGTGTGTTAAATTTGGTGTTATTGCTCTCACTCTCTCATACTGGTCACTGAAAGTTCACCATGGCACCTCATGTCAAAGTGCACATGCTCAGCGTCATATCCAGAGGTTGTCTTTGGGAAATAGGTGTATGAGTGCTGCCAGCATTGCTGCAGAGGTTGAAGGGGTGGGGGGTCAGCCTGTCAGTGCTCAGACCATACGCCGCACACTGCATCAAATTGGTCTGTATGGTTGTCATCCCAGAAGGAAGCCTCTTCTAAAGATGATGCACAAGAAAGCCTGCAAACAGTTTGCTGAAGACAAGCAAACTAAGGACATGGATTACTGGAACCATGTCCTGTGGTCTGATGAGACCAAGATAAACTTATTTGGTTCAGATGGTGTCAAGCGTGTGTGGCGGCAACCAGGTGAGAAGTTCAAAGACAAATGTGTCTTGCCTACAGTCAAGCATGGTGGTGGGAGTGTCATGGTCTGGGCTGCATGAGTGCTGGCGGCACTGGGGAGCTACAGTTCATTGAGGGAACCATGAATGCCAACATGTACTGTGACATACTGAAGCAGAGCATGATCCCCTCCCTTTGGAGACCGGGCCTCAGGGCAGTATTCCAACATGATAACAACCCCAAACACACCTCCAAGATGACCACTGCCTTGCTAAAGAAGTTGAGGGTAAAGGTAATGGACTGGCCAAGCATGTCTCCATACCTAAACCCTATTGAGCATCTGCGAGGCATCCTCAAACAGAAGGTGGAGAATCGCAAGGTCTCTAACATCCACCAGCTCCATGATGTCGTCATGGAGGAGAGGAAGAGGACTCCAGTGGCAACCTGTGAGGCTCTAGTGAACTCCATGCCCAAGTCAGTGCTGGAAAATAATGGTGGCCCAGAAAATATTGACAATTGCTCCCAATTAGGACATTTTCACTTAGGGGTGTACTCACTTTTGTTGCCAGCGGTTTAGACATTAATGGCTGTGTGTTGAGTTATTTTGAGGGGACAGCAAATTTACACTGTTATACAAGCTGTACAATTACTACTTTACATTGTAGCAAAGTGTCATTTCTTCAGTGTTGTCACATGAAAAGATATAATAAAATATTTACAAAAATGTGAGGGGTGTATTCACTTGTGAGATACTGTATATGCAGAGCCACCATTTTGTTTCACAACTCTTTAAATCCCAGTCCCCCCTTATGTGCAAACTCTATTTGAGAGTATCTGTAGAGCCTGTTCACATTCCACGGGTCTTATGTCCTTGATATACTCCTCTATTGTATCTTCTAGAAAACCTCCAGGGTGGTCCTTCTGACATCAATGGAAGAGTGAGTTAGGGATGGGGTTAGATCCAACAGATTGGCAGAATATAACAATGGTGATATCCAAGCGCTCTAATAATGTGCTCATTCTAGAAAATGCATATAAAATTCTGTACAGATGGTACTATGCACTAGCTTTTTTTTCTTGCCCGTATGTGTAGGGCAGGGATAGGCAACCTCGGCCCTCCAGCTGTTTTGAAACTACAAGTCCCATAAGACATTGCAAGACCCTGACAATCACAGGCATGACTCCTAGAGGCAGAGGCATGATGGGATTTGTAGTTTCACCACAGCTGGAGTGCCAAGGTTGCCTACTCCCAGTGTAGGGTGATAATGTATAGTATTCCACTGTACTTTTAGATCTTTTGTAGCATGTCAGGTGATGTATATATATTTTTTGTCTCAGTCCTTTTTCCTGCATTTTGGCATCTTGATATTAACCTCTTAATTGCCCAGTTAATTGCTTAAATTTACCATGCAAATAGATTTTGGGGTGGAGCTTATATGAGTATAAATGTATTGCCATTTTTATGTTTAAAATGCTACGAGTAAGGCTATTGCCGAAACGCGTCAGAGTTTTGCTTGTCATTTCATGTGACCAACCATTATAATCTCTATATAGACTACAGAGTTGCCAGCTCAATCATTTTACTTAACTATGCACCAGCTTGTTTTGTGATCTTATCCATCGAGTTGCTTCTGTGGTTGCTCCCAGCTGGGGATGAAGGCACACATATGGAGGTGTCCCTGCCCTAAGGTGTTCAGACTATGGGTCCAAGTTTATGTGCTTCTCTGCACACTCATTCATTCAGATATCAAAAGAAATCCATATAAAGCTCTATTTTGTAAACCTATAGAGGAGTTGGAGCCGACCGGAGCGGCAACTAGCGACCCATCTTTTTGCAGAAACCAAACTTACCATAGCGAGAGTAAAATGCCAGATGACTGATATGGTCAACCAAAAATTAGAAGCCATTTTACTTGATACTCAGAGACTTAAATTCTGGCAGCCTTGGATTTCCTTGGTGTTCAGCTATCATGCTTTGATATTCTTCTCATGTCAATCTGATAACCCTAATCCACTGCTCCCAGAGACCTCTGTATTTATCCCTTTTGTCTTTGTTTTTTCTTATTTATTTTTTTATTTATTTCCTTTTTTTCTCTACCTTTTTCTTGATCTTTATTTTGTTTCCAGCTCTTCTGTTGTTTTCCTTATAGCTGTGTCTCTCCTTTTAACTAATGTGTAAACCTATTAGGCCTTTAGAACAATGCCTGGTTATGACAACCATGAGCTTATTGTTTTTTGGCTTTTCTGTGTTCCCACTGTGGAATTGCAATTTTGTTTGTTTGGCCTGGTATTTCAGATTGTAGCTTTGCTTTTCTGTGATATTGTGAAGTTCTGGATGCACCTATACTCTTTTTTGTTTTAAACTATGACAATGTAATGTTTGTAATTCCCATACGTGCTTACATATTGCATGTTTTGTAATTGTCATTTTCCCGACTCTGTTGTTTATGTTCTGAAGACAATAAAGCCGTTTGTAAAAGAAAACATCAAATAGCAATGAATTTCAGTGCACTGTCTCTTTACATTTTTATTAGTGTTATAATCACACCTTTTTATATCTGTTGTCTAAAACATCTCAGACTCCCAAGTCATTTAAAAACCTTTAAAATGTTCTTACATGACCAACATTTATTTTCCACTTTAGCGCCAATACATTTTGTCCAAAAGTAAAATATGGGCAATGACATTACAAGTGACTCCATCCCCAGATTTCTTTGGGCACAAGGAAAGAAGAAGGGTCGGAGCTACAGTAATTATAGTGCCTTGCAAAAGTATTCACCCCCTTGGCTTTTTACTTATTTTGTTACATTACAGCCTTTAGTTCAATGTTTTTTTAATCAGAATTAAATGTGATGGAACACAATAGTCTAAGTTGGTGAAGTAAAATTAGAAAAATATATACATAAAACTATTTTTCAGAAATAAAAAAACTGATAATTGGCATGTGCGTATGTATTCACCCCCTTTGTTATGAAGCCCATAAAAAGCTCTGGTGCAACCAATTACCTTCAGAAGTCACATAATTAGTGAAATGATGTCTACCTGTGTGCAATCTAAGTGTCACATGATCTGTCATTACATATACACACCTTTTCGAAAGGCCCCAGAGGCTGCAACACCTAAGCAAGAGGCACCACTAACCAAACACTGCCATGAAGACCAAGGAACTCTCCAAACAAGTAAGGGACAATGTTGTCGAGAAGTACAAGTCAGGGTTAGGTTATAAAAAGAATCCAAATCTTTGATGATCCCTAGGAGCACCATCAAATCTATCATAACAAAATGGAAAGAACATGGCACAAAAGCAAACCTGCCAAAAGATGGCCACACACCAAAACTCACGGACCGGGCAAGGAGGGCATTAATCAGAGAGGCAGCACAGAGACCTAAGGTAACCCTGGAGGAGCTGCAGAGTTCCACAGCAGAGACTGGAGTATCTGTACATAGGATGACAATAAACCGCACGCCCCATAGAGCTGGGCTTTATGGCAGAGTGGCCAGAAGAAAGCCATTACTTTCAGCAAAAAACAAAATGGCAAATTTTGAGTTTGCGAAAAGGCATGTGGGAGGCATGTATGGAGGAAGGTGCTCTGGTCTGATGAGACTAAAATTGAACTTTTTGACCAAAGAAAACGCTATGTCTGGCGCAAATCCAACACATCACATCACCCAAAGAACACCATCCCCATGGTGGTGGCAGCATTATGCTGTGGGAATGTTTTTCAGCAGTCAGGACTGGGAAACTGGTCAGAGTTGAGGGAAAGATGTCTGGTGCTAAATACAGGGATATTCTTGAGCAAAACCTGTACCACTCTGTGTGTGATTTGAGGCTAGGACGGAGGTTCACCTTCCAGCAGGACAATGACCCCAAACACACTGCTAAAGCATCACTTGAGTGGTTTAAGGGGAAACATGTAAATGTGTTGGAATGGCCTAGTCAAAGCCCAGACCTCAATCCAATAGAAAAATCTATGGTCAGACTTAAAGATTGCAAAACTGCTCCAGCTCCTTCAAGTTGGATGGTTTGCGATTGTGAACAGCAAGGAGGAATGGGCAAAAATCCTAGTGGTAAGATGTGGCAAGCTCATAGAGACTTATCCAAAGTGACTAGGAGCTGTGATAGCCGCAAAAGCTGGTTCTACAAAGCATTGACTTTAGGGTGGTGAATAGTTATGCACATTGACTTTTTCTGTTATTTTGTCCTATTTGTGGTTTGCTTCACAAAAATAAAAAAAAAAAAACACCTTCAAAGTTTTGGGCATATTCTGTAAATTAAAATGATGCAAATCCTCAAACAATCTATGTTAATTCCAGGTTGTGAGGCAACAAAACACGAAAAATGCCAAGGGGGGTGAATACTTTTGCAAGGCACTGTAGGCAACAGTAGAATTAATACCTAGGTTTCTTTACCGGTTTTTATGATATTTCTTACCTGCATGCACAGTGAACCAATTAGGAACAAATTAAACTAAAACCAGTTCACCAAGGTTAGAGATGAACACCTACTTGCCCCTAAAGTACTTAACCCCCCCCCCCCCATTTGTGCATCACTTGGGAGCCTGGAGCCAAAGAGCCAATTGCCTGTCAGCATCAGACACCAGTGCTTCAGGAAGGGGACCCCCCATGTTTTGGAGAAACCCATTTTAAACACTTCCCACTCGGCTTATTGTAATTGACATTGCGCTCCATGTCTGCACCCTAGGGGCCCCAGAGCAGAGCAATCTGTTACCCAGATTCTTGTACCAGGCCACTGTGTGTGGCCCTAGTACCACATGATCGCTGTGACTAGGGATGAGCCGAACACCCCCCTGTTCGGTTCGCACCAGAACATGCGAACAAGCAAAAAGTTTGTTCGAACACGCGAATACCGTTAAAGTCTATGGGACATGAACATGAATAATCAAAAGTGCTAATTTTAAAGGCTTATATGCAAGTTATTGTCATAAAAAGTGTTTGGGGACCCGGGTCCTGCCCCAGGGGACATGGATCAATGCAAAAAAAAGTTTTAAAAACGGCCGTTTTTTCAGGAGCAGTGATTTTAATAATGCTTAAAGTCAAACAATAAAAGTGTAATATCCCTTTAAATTTCGTAGCTGGGGGGTGTCTATAGTATGCCTGTAAAGGGGCGCATGTTTCCCACGTTTAGAACAGTCTGACAGCAAAATGACATTTCGAAGGAAAAAACCCATTTAAAACTACTCGCGGCTATTGCATTGCCGACAATACACATAGAAGTTCATTGATAAAAACGGCATGGGAATTCCCAACAGGGGAACCCCGAACCAAAATTAAAAAAAAAAAAATGATGTGGGAGTCCCCCTAAATTCCATACCAGGCCCTTCAGGTCTGGTATGGATATTAAGGGGAACCCCGGCCAAAATTAAAAAAAAAAATGACGTGGGGTTCCCCCTAAATTCCATACCAGACCTTTCAGGTCTGGTATGGATTTTAAGGGGAACCCCGCGCCAAAAAAAAAAAAAAACGGCGTGGGGTCCCCCCAAGAATCCATACCAGACCCTTATCCGAGCACGCAACCTGGCAGGCCGCAGGAAAAGAGGGGGGACGAGAGTGCAGCCCCCCCTCCTGAACCGTACCAGGCCACATGCCCTCAACTTAGGGAGGGTGCTTTGGGGTAGCCCCCCAAAACACCTTGTCCCCATGTTGATGAGGACAAGGGCCTCATCCCCACAACCCTGGCCGGTGGTTGTGGGGTCTGCGGGTGGGGGGCTTATCGGAATCTGGAAGCCCCCTTTAACAAGGGGACCCCCAGATCCCGCCACCCCCCTGTGTGAAATGGTAAGGGGGTACTTACCCCTACCATTTCACTAAAAAACTGTCAAAAATGTTAAAAACATTATTTAAATGCTTCTTCTTTCTTCTATCTTCCTTCATCTTCTGGTTCTTCTGGCTCTTCTGGTTCTTCCTCCGGTGTTCTCGTCCAGCATCTCCTCCGCGGCGTCTTCTATCTTCTTCTCCTCGGGCTGCTCTGCACCCATGGCATGGGGGGAGGCTCCCGCTCTTCTCTTCATCTTCTTCTCTTCTTCCTTCTTCTCTTCTTCCCTTCTTCATTTTCTTCTCCGGGTCTCTCCGCATCCATGCTGGCATAGAGGGAGGCTCCCGCTGTGTGATGGCGTCTGCTCGTCTGACGTTTCTTAAATAACGGAGGGCGGGGCCACGGTGACTTGACGGGACTTCCCTGTGACATCACAGGGAATGCCACAGGGAAGTCCCGTCATGTCCCGTGCGTCAGAGGGGACGGGGTCACCAGGTGGTCCTGCCCCCCGTTATTTAAGAACCGTCAGACGAGGAGACGCCGTCACACAGCGGGAGCCTCCCTCCATGCCAGCATGGGTGCGGAGCGGCCCGGAGAAGAAAATGAAGAAGAGAAGAAGAGAAGAAGAGAAGAAGGAAGAAGAGAAGAAGATGAAGAGAAGAAGATGAAGAGAAGAGGGGAGCCTCCCCACATGCCATGGGTGCGGAGCGGCCCGAGGAGAAGAAGATAGAAGGCGCCGCGGAGAAGAAGCTGGACGAGAATGCCGGAGGAAGAACCAGAAGAAGAAGATGAAGGAAGATAGAAGAAAGAAGAAGCATTTAAATAAAGGAATTGTCAAAAACTGTCTCTTGTCATTTTTAACATTTTTGACAGTTTTTTAGTGAAATGGTAGGGGTAAGTACCCCCTTACCATTTCACACAGGGGGGGCGGGATCTGGGGGTCCCCTTGTTAAAGGGGGCTTCCAGATTCCGATAAGCCCCCCGCCCGCAGACCCCCACAACCACCGGCCAGGGTTGTGGGGATGAGGCCCTTGTCCTCATCAACATGGGGACAAGGTGTTTTGGGGGGCTACCCCAAAGCACCCTCCCAATGTTGAGGACATGTGGCCTGGTACGGTTCGGGGGGGGGCGCACTCTCATCCCCCCCTCTTTTCCTGCGGCCTGCCAGGTTGCGTGCTCGGATAAGGGCCTGGTATGGATTTTTGGGGGGACCCCACGCCATTTTTAAAACTTTTTTTTGCATTGATCCATGTCCCCTGGGGCAGGACCCAGGTCCCAAACACTTTTTATGACAATAACTTGCATATAAGCCTTTAAAATTAGCACTTTTGATTTCTCCCATAGACTTTTAAAGGGTGTTCCGTGGCATTCGAATTTGCCGCGAACACCCCAAATTGTTCGCTGTTCGGCGAACTTGCAAACAGCCAATGTTCGAGTCGAACATGAGTTCGACTCGAAGCTCATCCCTAGCTGTGACCAATAACAGTAATCACATGCCAGTTGTAAACAACGGCTTTCATTCATAGCCATTGTGTACTATAATCTCTGTGACTGGTCACAGTTATCACATGGTACAGGGCCCAACACTGCGAACCTGTACCATGTGACAGTTGTAGCCAATCACAGACATCACAATATTAGACAATGGCACTTGAATGGATGCATTCACAAAGTAAAAATGATTGCTTATAACAGTGAGCATCACCGTAATAAGCAATCATAGTGTAAAAAAAAAAATCCTGATCACCTCCCCAACACAGCACAGTGTCACTATGGTCATGTATGTAATAAATATAATTTTTTTTTGTACATAATGTCATGAGACAGTATGCCTGATCACCGCTACACCAGTCACATGGCAACATTGTACCGCTTTGGTGACAGTAAGGACTAGTTTCTTACTGTCGTGGCTTCTGACACGCTTTGTTAAAGCTCTCTGAACATCAGTCAAAGCTCCTGTCACTAAATAAAATGGTTAGCATACAGTCCTGTTTACTCCTTGCTTGGTTGGTGGGGCTTTTTTGTAGCTTCAATGGACCTTTGGTGGGGCTTCGGTAGGGCTTCAGTGGGGCTTCAAGCGAGCTTTGCCATAGACTTCTATGGAGGCTTTGAAGATGCTTTGAAACCCCATTAAAGCATCATGATATAGATATATATATATATATAGATATATATATATATATATATATATATATATATATATATATATCTATATATATATATATATATATATATATATAGATATATATATATATATATAGATATATATATATATATATATATATATATATATATATATATCTATATATATATATATATAAACTTGCGCTGATTGTGAACAAATGTGGTAATAAAAAAAAGGGAATGAAGCTGCTATACACAAAGTGCTAAACACTTGAACAACATAAAAAAAAAATGTTTCAGAAATTTTCAGGCGTACCAAGACACCCCCACATGTGTCCCCACTCACCAGATCACAATGACACCCAACTTTTCAGTCTGGGGGTCAATATAGACTTATAATGATATCCAAAGCATGTCAGGCAGATTCAATGATGGGACTTGGAGACAAATCCTCCTTCAAGATGATCTCAGCCATAAAAACAGGTACCCAAAAAGGAAAGAGATGGACTAATAGTGAAGTATGCTAAGAACAGGTTTTATTGCGCCCTGTGGGAGGGCGAAATGCATTGACGCGACGCAACTTCTGGCACAACTGACGTCACTTCAGGTCTCATGGAAACAATGCTAGTAACGGCGTTTGCTGCATTTTCTTCTCCATTTTATGCTTGTTTTTAACTTACGTCTGTAAGTATGCATTTTTTATGCGTAATAAAACCTGTTCTTAGCATACTTCACTATTAGTCCATCTCTTTCCTTTTGGGTACCTGTTTTTATGGCTGAGATATCATCTTGAAGGAGGCTTTGTCACCAGGTCCCATCATTGAATCTGCCTGATGTCCTTTGGACGTTCTAAGTCTTTATTGACCCCCAGACTCAAAAGCTGGGTGTCATTGTGATCTGGAGAATGGGGACACATGTGGGGGTGTCTTGGTACACCTGAAAATTTCTGAAACATTTTTTCTGCACTGTTTGTACACCGGATGTGAAGAATTTTTTCAGTTTTTTATGGACTTTACGATTTTTTCACTTGTGTTTCACTTATCCCCTTCCCGCCGACCGAACGCATATATGCGTCCTCGGCTTTCCGAGGTTATACCGGGATGATGCCCGCAGCTGCAGGCATCATCCCGGTACCGTTGTTTTCAGCGGGCGATCGGCTACCCGAATATAACAACCGATGCGGCTAAAAGCCGCTCGGTTGTTATACCGGAGGAGCGGGAGGGGACATCCCCCCCCTCCCGCCGCCTCCCGCCGCTGTTACCGGGCCTCCCGTGCGATCGGGAGGCCCGGTGTCCGGTCCGCTGCCTTCGGCGGCTGGGGGCGGACTGGAACGAAGCTGCGAGCGGCTTCGTTCCAGCCTTCTTCTTGTAAATGCGGAAGCGACGTCATGACGTCACTTCCCGTTTACTCGGCTGCCAATGGCGCCGAATTTAAAAAAGTACACAGTATTCAGAATCGCCGTTTTCGGCGATCTGAATACTTTGAAGTGTAAAGGAGGGATGGGGGGTCTTTTAGACCCCCCATCCCTCCATAAAGAGTACCTGTCACCACATATTACTGTCACAAGGGATGTTTACATTGCTTGTGACAGCAATAAAAGTAAAAAAAAAAAAAAAAAAAATTTAAACACAATTTATAAAGTACAAAAATAAATAAATTAAATAAAAAAAAAAAAAAAAAATTTTTTAAAGTGCCCCTGTCCCCGCGAGCTCGCGCAGCGAAGAAAACGCATATGGAAGTCACGCCCGCATATGTAAACGGTGTTCAAACCACACATGTGAGGTATCGCCGCGATCGTCAGAGCGAGAGCAATAATTCTAGCCCTAGACCTCCTCTGTAGCTCAAACCTGGTAACCGTAAAATTTTTTTAAAACGTCGCCTATGGAAATTCAAAGGTACCGTAGTTCGTCGCCATTCCACGAGTGCGTGCAATTATAAAGGGTGACATGTTTGGTATCTATTTACTCGGCGTAACATCATCTTTCACATTATACAAAAAAATTGGGGTAACTTTACTGTTTGGATTTTTTAAAATTCATGAAAGTGTCACTTTTCCAAAAATTTGCGTTTAAAACACTGCTGCACAAATACCGTGTGATAAAAAATATTGCAATAATCGTCATTTTATTCTCTAGATTCTTTGCTAAAAAAATATATATAATGTTTGGGGGTTCTAAGTAATTTTCTAGCAAAAAATATGGATTTTAACTTGTAAACACCAAATTTCAAAAATAGGCTTAGTCATGAAAGGGTTATAATGGGTTTGTGTGCGAGAGCTGTATTTATGTATTTTTATTTTGTCCAAAGCCTTGTTTTGAAGCAAGTGTAAACTAGCTGTTAATGTGTGTTGAAGCTGAAGCAGGTGTAAATGAGCCCTAAGTAAAAAAAAAAAAAAAAAAAAAAAAAAAAAAAAAAAAATGAAAAAAAATGTTGTTATTAATTTCTTAATTTTTCAAAAAAATCATGACAAAAAATGTCAAAAAAAAAAAAACTTCCCATGCCTCTTTCTGAATACCTTGGAGTGTCTACTTTTCAAAAATTAGCTATATATATATATATATATATATATATATATATATATATATATATATATATATACACACACACACACACCATCGTTTTGTAGACTCTATGATTTTCACACAGGCTAAATAATATGCAATGATTTGGGTTATTTTTACCAAAGAAATATAGCAGAATACATTTTGCTATTATTTGCTAAGTTTTATACCAGACTCCAGAAAAACATTTTTTTTAATGTTCTGCATTTTTTTATTTATATAGCAAAATAAAAAACCCAGTGGTGATTAAATTCCACCAAAAGAAAGCTCTATCAAAGTGATAATAATTTAATTTGGGTACAGTGTTGCATGCCTGAGTAATTTTCATTCAAAATGTGACAGTGCAGAAATCTGAAAACTGGCCTTAGCAGGAAGGGGGTCAAAGTGTCCGGTGTTGAAGGGGTTAAACAATCCCTACCTATGAAGGACATGCAGGCTGGTATCAGCACATCAGAAGGACCACATACAGTTATTGCATGCTCACTGATCCCTGCCAGGCTGGTTAGGTCAGGAGGGCAGTTTTTAACCACTTCCGGACCGCCTTCTGCATGAAAAAAAACGTACCTGTACATCGCTCCGTGCAGTAGTTTCAGGGAGCACATGCGCGCCGCAAAAGGAGCACGCACCCCCTGATTGGACAGAGGGGGAGCCAATCAGCGGGTCCGGTGGATGCAATGTCGGCTGGCCACCCGGAATCGTTCCCCAGAGGGGCAGAATGGTGATCTGCCTATATAAATAAGGCAGCCGTTCTGACAGGGGAGAACATGAAGATCTTGTGTTCCTGCTAAGCAGGAACATGCATCTCTGCATTCCTTCAGTCATTCAAACCCCCCCCCCCCACAGTTAGTAATCACCCCCTAGATTGCCCCTGGTGTTAACCCCTTCTCTGCCAGTGTCATTAGTACAGTAACAGTGCATATTTTTAGCACTGATCACTGTATTAGTGTCACTAGTCCCCCAAAAAAGTGTTAGTTAGGTGTCCGATTCATCCGCCGCAATGTCACAGTCCCACTAAAAATCGCTGATTGCCGCCATTACTAGTAAAAAAATAAATTATAAAAATTCCATAAAAATATCCCATAGTTTGTAGACGCTATAACTTTTGCCCAAAGCAATTAATATACACTTAGGCCCCTTTCACACTTATACGACTTCAAAGTCGCACGATTTTGCGCCGCTATTTTGCCAAGATTTTGCCGCGATTTGGAAGCAGTAATACTTTGTACGAATTTGCCACAACTTTGGCATTGACCATTCTCAGCTTGTGCTTACAAAGTAGTGCTGAAATCGTGTCTATATTATTCAGGTATGATTTGCAAGATACTTGAGGGTTTAACATTGAGGTCTATGGAGTACAAATCGTATGAAAGTTGGACCCAGGTAGTGCAGGGACTACTTTGAAGTCTGCACGACTTAAAGTCGTGCCAATATAAATGGTAGTCATTGAAAATCATTGAGAATGACTTGTCATACGATTTTGCAGTACAAAATCATGGGACAAGTCGTATAAGTTTGAAAGGGGCCTTATAGGGAAATTTTACCAAAAATATGTAGCGGAATACATATTGGCCTAAATTGATGAAGAAATTTGATTTTTTACATTTTTTTACTGGATATATTTGGATAAATTTTATAGCAGAAAGTAAAAAATATTGTTTTTCAAAATTTATACTGCAGAGGTGATCAAATACCACCAAAAGAAAGCTTTATTTATGGGGAAAAAAAAGGACGTCAATTTTATTTGGGTAGAGCGTTGCATGACCGCACAATTGTAATTTAAAGTAACGCAGTGCCGTATCACACAAAAATGGCCTGGTCATGAAGGGGGTAGAACCTTTCCGGAGCTGAAGAGGTTAATTTTTTTAGCGTAAAAAACAAACAAAACAAAACAAAAAAAACATGGAATTGCTGAGCCTGTATTAAAAACATAGGTTCAGCATTTTTAGCTAATAAAACAATTTACAGCTGCAAAACAAAAAGCACTTAAAAAGTACACATTTACCCACTCAAAACCAGGGAATACTTTAGTTTTTGGCAAGGTGAAAGATGGGCAAATGCTTGGCATATATCTGAACAAATCTAAATTCACTGAGTAACAAAAAAGGATGAATTGTTCAGCACAGGACGTTCCTATTTAAGAACAGATGAATCTTGTTTGGTGAAATGTTCACATTAGCAAATCTTGTTTGATGCAATTTTCAAAAAGAGTGAATTGTGCTTGAAAACAGGAAAACCTAATTCAACCATTGTCAAAAATGTTCCCAAGTCCTCTCCTGCTTGGATACATCCTACATGCCCATATTGTTCTAGAAAAGACAATCTACCTGTGGGTATTGGTAAATGTTCAAGAGTTCCGCCATGGCAAGGGTTGAAGGGAAAGTGGTATCACCTACAAAACCAATGACTTTACGGATTTCCATACAAGAGTAGTTTGGAGCTCTCCCCTTATAACCGGTGAGTATCTTCATAATGGAATCTATTGCCTTCATATTATACCCACATGTGTTAAATACGTGATAGCCCAGAGTAATGTTAGGAAGCAGGTGAGGATCCCTGTTGATTTCATCAATTGCAAAGAAAAATGCCACCAGGAACTGATATTCTGCTATATCCAAACTGTGAAAGATTGAAAAAGCATGACATTAAATCTTACATATGATGGACTGTATACAAATTAAGCTTAACTTTATTTTATTATTTTGAAAAGTTGTAACTTTACTCAGAGTTGTAACTTTACTCAAATTAGGACCTGGTTCCAAGATGTATTGTCTAATCATAAAAAAAATGAGTACTGGACATTTTTTATTAGCACTAACATTAATTTTTTTTTTATGACAAGTTTTTGTGTACCTCCTTCCACTAAGGTCCAGTAGCCGTATGTTAAGTAAACCAATCGCTTAAGGGCTTACACACATATGAGGTGCAAATTTCAGGTCTGTTTTCACTGCAAATTTCTAAAGTAGTGGATCGGCTGTGATTAAATATGGTTCTGATCAGTGGTGGTGCGTCCATAAGGGAGCATGGGCGCCGCCCCCTCTCTCCAGCCACCCCTTTAGCACCAATAGATAGATTCATGCATGAATCTATCTATGGCCGCCACTGCCACCCCCTATTTAGGCGCCCAGCCCCTTTTCGGGTGACTGAATTAGAACGGCAAGGTTTGTTATTTTAAGCATCCGATTAGAGCCGTAGGTATAAAAAAGAGGTGCTGGGTGCTCCCAGGTCACTCAGCTGTGTTAGAAAAGCAAATGAATAATCGCTTTCCTAACACTAAACCGCCTCTCCGTCAATCAGGTGCTCGGATCTGTTACCCGTCACCTGATTGGCTGAAATGACAGGAGGTGTGATTGAATGCCTATCAGGTGTCCAATCATAGCAGAGGACAGGAAGAGAGGACGGGAGAGAGGACGGGAGAAGACATCGAGGAGCTGTCCCACCGCCACCGAGACAGGGTAAGAACAGACAGCAGGCGGGGGGCACACTGGCAGCATTTGATATGGCACAGTGGCTGCGTTTGATGGGGCACAGTGGGAGCATTTGATGGGGCACCGTGAGGCTGCATTTGACGGGCACAGTGAGGCTGCATTTGACGGGCACTGTGAGGCTGCATTTGACGGGCACTGTGAGGCTGCATTTGACGGGCACTGTGAGGCTGCATTTGATGGGCACAGTGGCTGCATTCAATGGGGCACAGTGGCTGCATTCAATGGTAAAGTGGCAGCATATGATGGCACAGTGGCAGCATTTCATATGGCACAGTGGCTGCGTTTGATGGGCACACTGGCTGCGATTGATGGTACAGTGAGGCTGCAATTGATGGGGTTTTTTTTTTGAGAATTTTTCAGTTTGTTTGTGCCCCCCCAAAAATTTTGAGCATCTGCTGCCACTGATTCAAATGTGAATTGTAGGAGTGTCCTTAAAGCGGAGTTCCACCCCAAAATGGAACTTCCGCGGTTCGGATTCCTCCTCTCCTCCGGTGCCACATTTGCCACCTTTCAGGGGGGAAGTGGATACCTGTCAAATCCAGGTGCTGTATCTGCTCCCACTTCCAGGGGAAAAAAAAAAAAAAAAGAAATAAAATTGCTGCAATCTTGCGGCGAACCCTCCTCATCCCCCTCCCGCTGCCTTCTGGGAGAAACACAGGTCCCAGAAGACAGCAGGGACCATTCAGAAAGAGCAGCATGACTTGCGCATGAGCAGTTCTCCTTAGTAAGGATGCCGGCGCCTCCACCCAGAGCCGAGGGACAGGTCAGCTTCGGGTGAGGACATTGCAGGCTCCCTGGACAGGTAAGTGTCCTTATATTAAAAGTCAGCAGCTACAGTATTTGTAGCTGCTGACTTTCATTTTTTTTTACCCAGGCAGAACTCCGCTTTAACCACTTCAGCCCCTGAAGATTTTACCCCCTTTTTGACCAGAGCACTTTTTACAATTTGGCACTTTAACTGACAATTGCGTGGTCATGCAGTGCTGTACCCAAACAAAAATTGCGTCCTTTTTTTCCCTACAAATAGAGCTTTCTTTTGGTGCGACAATTTAGAAAAAAATATATATTTTTTTTACTTTTTGCTATAATAAAGATCCCCAATTTAAAAAAAAAAAATAAATTTCTTCATCAGTTTAGGCCGATATATATTCTTCTACATATTTTTGGTAAAAAAAAAAAAATAAATGAAAAAAAAAAAAAAAAAAAATCACAATCAGCGTATATTGATTGCTTTGCGAAAAAGTTATAGTGTCTACAAAGTATGGGAAAGATTTATGGCATTTTTATGGCATTATTTTTTAATTTTTTTACTAGTAATGGCGGTGATCTGCGATTTTTAGCGGTATTGCAACGGACAGATCAGACACTTCTGACCTATTTTTGGGACCTTTGACAATTATACAGTGATCAGTGCTATAAGAATGCACAGATTACTGTGTAAATGTCACTGGCAGGGAAAAAGTTAACACTAGGGGGCGATCAAGAGGTTAAATGTGTGCTCCCTCAGTGTGTTCTAACTGTGTGGGGATTGGACTGAGTAGGAGAGGAGACATATTGCTGTTCCTACTTACTAGGTACAAATGACATGTCTCCTCTCCTTGACAGCACAGGAATTTATGCGTTTACACACACATATCCGTGTGCTGGCACTCGTGCACGCTATCGCCGCCATCCATGCACCTCGGGTCCACTGCGTGCCCTCTGGTGGCCGAAAAGGGGAAGGACGTACCCATACAGGATTTCACCCAGGAGAGTCATTCTGCCGCAGTATATCTGAGTGAGCCAGTCAGGAACTGGTTAACAACCAATGAATCTCCGATCCTGTATGTAAACAAAAGAATTGCCAGCAATGAAACTTGAGAAAATAACATGGGGATCCCCCACCTGTCAGAAACTCTGTGTGTTTTTATTTAATTTTTGGACACGTCTTTGGTGAATGTACCCCATTCTTACTCACATGGGGGGTGGGATCTGGGGGCCCCTTTGTTATGGGGGCTTCCAAATTCTGATTAGTCACCCCCATACCCCCACAACCACCAGGCCAGAGTTCTGAGGAAGACACCTTTGCCCTCATCAACAAGGCCCAAACCACCCCCCATGTTGAGGGCATTTGGCCTGGTATGGTCAGGAGAGAGGGGCGGCGCTCGCTCATCTCTCTTTTTCCTGCCCTGTTAGGCTGCATACTTGGATAGAGGCCTGGTACGGATTTTGCGGGTGGCGACATTGGGTTCCCCTCCTAAAATCCCTACCAGACCCAAGGGTCTGGTAGGGATTGGGGGGACCCCCATGCTGATGACTGATGACATGTGCGATTCAGAAGCGTTCCCATAGTAGTCAGTGAGCCTGGAATTTGCACCTTAACCGCACCACAGTGCTCAGAAAATGTAATTTAGATGCGGTTCTAATGTGAAGTGTAGGAGCATCCTTAACAACTGATAAATCTCTTCGCCTGTCAGCGGGGAAGCCCGGTAATAAAACTTGAGAAAAAATAGCGTGGGGGTCCCCCATTTGTCAAAAACTGTGTGTGTTTTTATTTACTTTTTGACACCTCTTTGGTGAATAAGTAGGGGTACCATGTACCACATTCTCACTCACATGGGGGGTTGGATCTGGGGGCCCCCCTTGTTAAAGGGGGCTTCCAAATTCTGATTAGTCACCCCCATGCTCCCACAACCACCAGACCAGGGCTGTGAGGAAGAAACCTTTGTCCTCATCAACATGGTGACAAGGTGCTTTGGGGGGTACCCCCCTACCCTAAACCACCCCCCATATTAAGGTCACATGGCCTGGTATGATCAGGAGGGGAAGGCGCTTGCTCGTCTCCCTTTTTCCGGCCCTGTCAGGCTGCATACTTGGATAAAGGTCTGGTATGGATTGGGAGGGGGGGGACAGCACACTTTTTTTTTATTTTGACATGGGGTTCCCCTCCTTAGGTCTGGTAGGGATTGGGGAGACCCCCGTGCTGTTTTTTACTCAATTTTATTTGGTGTTCAAAACTGATGACACATGTGATTTAGAAGCGTTCCCATAGTAGTCAATGAGCCTGGGATAACCGCACCGCATAGATGTGAACAGCTTCAATGGAAACCAATGTTATTTCACATGTCATATGAATCAGATGCGGTTCAAAACACATTCAATTTGCATATACTGTATGTGTACCGAGCCTAAGGTAAAAAACACAAATAAATATACCGGTACAGTAATGTTCATTAAACTTGGATAGTTGGTGAGAAAAGAGAAGGAGAGAGCTATGGAATGTGAAAGCTTCACAAAGGTGAGAGCAATCATAAAATTGTTGGATAATGATCTAGAAAAAGCCCACATTTAGTCCATTAACCTTTGCGTCAAATAGAATTATCATTATGGGTTCAAAAGTTTTCTTTTCTAGAGTATCTTTAAAGTTCCCTTTTAGAACTAAAACCTTCATGTCATCCATACATTGGTAGTTGGTCAGAAATGATGTTCCACAAGTGTGCAGTAGTCATCATTCTTATGTTCTTGCAAAAGGAAAAAACTAATGCGCAAACCTGGGCTAGCTCTAATAAACTAAATGAGAAGCTGCCAACATAAAAAGGTGTTCCCACACAAAGAAACAAATAAAAAACAAAAATATGTGCCACTGCCTCAAAAAATGTGTATAACTAAATAATTAATAATAACAAAAATGTGCTAAAGCAATTCACTATATTATATTACCGGCAATTCATTAATAGCCGCGAGTAGTTTTAAATCACTTTTTTCCTTTAGAAATGTCATTTTGCGCTCAGACTGTTGTAAACACGGGAAACATGCGCAACTTTATAGGCATACTATAGACACCCCCCAGCTACGAAATGTAAAGGAATATTACACTTTTATTGTTTCACTTTAAAATCACTGCTCCCAAAAAAACAGCCGTTTTTAAAACTTTTTTTTGCATTGATACATGTCTCCTGGGGCAAGACCCGGGTCCCCAAACACTTTTTATGACAATACCATGCATAAAAAGCCTTTAAAAATTAGCACTTTTGATTTCTCCCAACGACTTTTAAAGGGTGTTCTGCGGCTTTCGAATTTGCCGCGAACACCCCAAATTGTTGGCTAATCGGCGAACAGGCGAACACCCAACTTACGTTCGACTCGAACATCGGGACCATCCCTACTCATAACTAATATCCTCCAGACCCTTTATTAGCTTTGTTGCCCTTCTTTGTACTCGCTCCAATTCCAGTACATCCTTCCTGAGGACTGGTGCCCAGAACTGGACAGCATACTCCAGGTGCGGCTGGACCAGAGTCTTGTAGAGCGGGAGAATTATTGTTTTATCTCTGGAGTTGATCCCCCTTTTAATGCATGCCAATATTCTGTTTGCTTTGTTAGCAGCAGCTTTGCCATTGCTGAGCCTATCACCTACTAGGACCCCCAGGTGCTTTTCCATCCTAGATTCCCCCAGAGGTTCTCCCCCCAGTGTATAGATTGCATTCATATTTTTGCCTCCCAAATTCATTATTTTACATGTTTCTACATTGAACCTCATTTGCCATGTAGTTGCCCACCCCATTAACCACTTCAGCCCTGGAAGCATTTACCCCCTTCCTGACCAGAGCGTTTTTTGTGATTCAGCACTGCATCACTTTAACTGACAATTGCGCAGTCATACAACGTTGTACCCAAACAAAATTGATGTTCTTTTTTTACCACAAATAGAGATTTCTTTTGGTGGTATTTTATCACCTCTGCGGTTTTTATTTTTTGTGCTATAAACAAAAAAATAGCGTCAATTTTGAAAAAAAAAACACAATATTTTGTACTTTTTGCTATAATAAATATCTGCATGTTTTTTTTTTTTTTTTTTTAAATCTTTAATGAAAACACTAAACAGCCTCCAAGATTTAAACTCACATGGTACAAGTTAAAAGACAGCAAAAGTGACTGAGGTAAGCCTTTAAAAGCTTCCAGAGCAGAGGATAAACCGGCCACAGTGGACCCAAGGTGTGCAGGAATAAGGTTGAATCTCACCCCTCCCTTGGTCCTGGATCTAAACCTGCTCATCAACTTGCTGGTGTGTTAAGCAACGTCCTGCTTCAATGATGTTGATTGCCGTACAGCCACGCCCCTGTCATGTTTCGTCACAAGGACTTACTCATGGGATTCATTTGCTGACTTTTGCTGTCTTTTAACTTGTACCATGTGAGTTTAAATCTTGGAGGCTGTTTAGTGTTTTCATTAAAGCTTTTTTACGGTATTACACTATTGGTACACTTTCTTTATTCACATGTGGAGATTATATGAGACGCACGGCTGGAGTTTGGATGCTTGCTCTAAAACCCTATCCATGTGGTTTAAATGCGTTTTATCCTAACATGAGAATGTAGGCATTGGAATTCGGTGAGTGCGTTTTTTTAGGGGAGTGGAATCACAGACACATTGGTGTGGTGAATGGATTAAGAGATCTTCACATCGACTATAGATCTTCTTCAATATTTTATGGACTTTATTTTTCTATATTTTGTGTAATATTTTTTTGTTCATTTGTGGCTTCACTAGTCACATCATATCACTTCACTTGTCACAGGGTGTTTAGTGTTATTTGTCAATTTAATGCTTTAGCATTTATTATATTTTAGTACATGTCAGTTATACTTTCATTTGTAAATTTTGAATCACATATCACTTTATGAGATTTAATACTCCTTGTGCACAAACATTTAGCGCCGCTATTTTGACTTTGTGTCATTATCCCATATTGACCAGTAGTTAAAATTCATCTTTTAGATCAGTGAAAAATGCATTGGATTACTGTAGAAATGTCACTGGCAGTGAAGGGGTTAACACTAGGGGCAGTGAAGGGGTTAACTGTGTTCCCTGAGAAGTGATTCTAACTGAAGGGGGAGGGACTAACTACAGGAAGTGACAGATCGTGGTTCCTAGCCAATAGGAACACACGTTCTGTCACTCCTGTCAGAACAGAACAGGGAAGTGTGTGTTTGTTTACACACTTGTCCCTGTTCTGTGACTCTTGGTCACGATCGCTCATGGCCAGCGGTCATCATGACCGTCGGCCTTGAGCATCAGCACCCCCACTATGCTGCACCTGGACCCCGTGAGCCAACGTACAGCTACATGGTTTTGCGCAGGGGAGCCAACCTGCCATATAACTGCGGCTCCGTGACACGATCCCTGGGACACCAGCAGATATCGAGTCCGTTGGCCCGCGGGCACGGTCACGCTGCATGCGGCTGGCGCGCATGCACCCGCTAGCCTTGCCAATTAAAAAGGGGACATACAGGTACGCCCATTTGCCCACCGCTGCCATTGTGCCGCGTGTATCGGCGTGCAGCGGTCGGCAAGTGGTTAAAAGGCATTTGTTTTTGTGCGATCTGAAAATTGCAATTTAACGCTCACCAAACTACTACTAACATGAAATTAGCAGAAGGGGCACAAAGGGTGGCGCTTGAGCAATGAACTTCCTCTTTATACTCTCGCAGTACGTCACTACGTTCGTGTTTGTCAAATGACAATTTGCGGATAGTTAGTATTCTAGACAAAATCCTGCACACGCAATTTTGACAAAAATCAGACCGTGTGTATGAGGCTTTAGGCTAGCCCTAAATAGAAGCAGGACAGTTTTAATTTGGCATAGAAGGCCTAAATGTTATATGCCTAACTTATTTTATTTGTGGATAGGGAGCATGCCATGAATTAGAGTGATATAGTGCGAGTTGGATTAGGTGTGCACTGTTCCTGCAGTGTTTTTTTTTCAAAGGATGCAAACAAAAGGCAGCTCTGAATACAGAATGCAAGTAACAAGTGAATGTGCTATCACAATAGACATCAGGACCAAAAACTACCCTCCCTGAAACAAAAGCACATTTTTTTATTTGAACTACTTGCCGCCCATCCGCCGTCATTGTACTGCTGCAGGTTGGCTCGTTCCCGCAAATCGCCGTCAATGTACGTCGGCTCGGGAACTCTATATTGTGGGTGTGCGCCCACTGGTTAGCGGGGGAGCCAATCAGCTGGTGGGGCAGACTCGATATCCACCGGCCACACGCAATCGTTCCCCGCAGTGACAGAATGGGGATCTTTCTGTGTAAACAAGGCAAATCTCTGTTCTGATAGGGGAGATCACACAGATCCTGCCTTTCTGCTATGAAGGAAGATGGATCTATGCATTTCTCCAGGCAGCCCATCCCCAATACAGTTAGAACACCCCTGCAGGGAACACATTTAACCCTTTTATTGCCCCTGATGTTAACCCCTTCCCTACCAGTGTCATTAGTACAATAACAGTGCATATTTTTAGCAATTATTACTGTAATAATGTCACTGGTTCCCAAAAAAGTGTAAAAAATGTCAGTTAGGTGTCAGATCTGTCCGCCGCAATATCGCAGTCCCGCTAAAAATTGCAGATCACTGCCATTACTAATGTAGCACCCTGGTGTTTAGGCAGGGTTGCTCCTAAATTTACCTATCAGGTGTAAGTACCTTGGTCTATTGTTAGGGATCAATTCATTTCACGTTAAGTCTGTACTTGCTGCACTTTTCTCTTCTGCCGCTAGGTGGCAGGGTACTTGGTTGCATTAGATATGAGAAGGGCACTGCAAGGTTAGATTATGGTATATGGGATATCTCAGCCAATGAGCAGGGGTTTTCTTCGATCCCTTGACCTGCTAGGAGAACCTAAATATTTGGGTGAAATCAGGTGATTTGTGTTCTGTGCCACCTGGACGGCTGTCTTGGGTGGACATATGTTGTACTGCCTGGGCTGCTAGATTGGGCCTATCTGGCTGCTAGGCTGTCTGAGGGCCTATCCAGAAGCAAGAGAGCAGTGCAGGATTGGGACTGCGGCTTGCAGTACAACCAAAAGTGACAGTTCTGCCAGCCGGAGAACCTGTTGTGGTTGGAGGTAGAGGGGAAGCTGTAGCCAGTAAGGGACAGTCCACCTTATTACCAGGGACCACCGTGAGTAACTGAAGCAAGTACCGAAGCAGCATTCTCACCAACCGGAGATGGTGAAGAATCTGGAAACTTCAGTGGGTATCAAGCCAGGGGCCCAGCCAGCAGAGGTGACGCTTGCAGAGCAGTCTTGTGTGTCAAGCCAGGGACTGAGCAGGCCAGCGGGAGTGAAGCTTGAGAGGTATCTAGAGTGCCAATCTAGGGACCCAGCAGAGAGGTGGGGGTGACGCTTGAGGAAGATACTACAGTGAAGATTGGAGGAGCTCAAGTGATTCAGTGGCAGTGAATCAGAGGGTCTAGTAAAAGAGGAAAGGAGCTCAGTGGGTTGAAGAAATACAATGAGTGATTGTAGTAAAAGAGAAAGGAACTGTTACGTTTGTGTTAGGAACTGTTAAAGACTGTTGCCAAAGGAGACAGAATTCCTGCACATGCAGATGTGGCGTCTTGCTGGATGCCTTTCCCTGCATGGCTATCCTCCTATTGAAGTCTAGGAGTCTGACAACTAATCCTGCAACTACCTAAGGGTGTCCTGGCGCTGACCCTCTTTCCCCCAAAAAGATTGTTATGCCCTGTACACACGACCAGTTTTCCCGTCGGGATAAACTCTGAAGGTTTTTCCGACGGAGTTCCAATGGAATTCTGCTCAAGCTGTCTTGCATACACATGGTCACACCAAATTCCGACCGTCCAGAACGCGGTGACGTACAAAACATACAACAAGACTAGAAAAAGGAAGTTCAAAAGCCAGTAGCCAATAGCTTCCGTCTCGTACTCTGAAAAATTTAGAACAAGTTCTCTATCTAAGTCCATCTGAATTTTCGACAGGAAAAAGTCAGATGGGGCATACACAGGGTAGATATATATGATGAAAAGCTCCCATCTGACTTTTTCTGACGGACATTCCATTCGTGTGTACGCAGCATAAGAGAAATAAACTTTCTTTTGCATTCAAGAAGTCTTGCACCCAATGAATTTAACTACTCTGCACCCACCACATACAGAAGGATGTCAACTATCCCTGACCCTGGAGGTCCTCATTAGACCAAAAGAGGCCTGGGACCTTGCTACACTAGTAAAAAAAAAATAATATTAAAAATGCCATAAATCTATTACCTATTTTGTAGACGCTACAACTTCTGCACAAACCAAACAATATGAGCTTATCACAATTTTTTTTACCAAAAATATGTAGAAGAATATATATTGGCCTAAACTGATGAATATATTTGTTTTTTTATACATTTTTTGGGGGATATTTGATATAGAAAAAAGTCAAAAATATTGCTTTTTTTTTTCAAAATTGTTGCTCTTTTTTTTGTTTATAGCGCAAAAAATAAAAACCACAGATATGATCAAATACCAGCAAAATAAAGCTCTATTTATGGGGAAAAAAGTTGTTTGGATACAGCGTTGCACGGCCGCACAATTGTTAGTTAAAGCGATGCAGTGCCGTTTCACAAAAAAATGGCCTGGTCATTAAGGGGGAAAATCTTCTGGGGCTTAAGTGGTTAAAGAAGAATTCCAGGTATGCTAATTCTTACATAGAATTATTTAGCTTGGACCAATGTAAATATACATTTCCCAAACCTGTGGGAAATTACTGTAATAGGCTCCCTGCTCCAGTGATCTCCAGTAGCTCCAAGGCTGATACCGAGCAACTGTCCTACTGTGTTCTGAACATAGGAGGTTGGCCCCTTCGGCACGGGTGCTATTCAGAGTCAGCTTTTCATTTTCTGAGAATGTCACCTGTGCCAAGAGGCCAACTGTCTATGTTCAAAAATGGAGCAGGACAGCCATTCGGTACCGGACTCCAGAAGCTAGTGAAGATCACTGTAGAAGGTACCTATTAAAGCGGAGTCCCACCTAAAAATTCGAACTTCTGCTTTAAGCAACCCTTACCCCCTGACATGCCATATTTGGCATGCCATTTTTTGAGGGGGGGGGGCTAGTTTTGACAGGAACCCAGATCCTACTTCTGCTCAGAATCCCCTCATCCGCCCATCCCCGAATCTCTCTCCCTGCATGCAGTTACATTATATGACAGTTTTACATTCTGAGCTTTCAGGCCTCATGATCTGCTCAATGTGAAACTCCCCCTCTCCCCCAATCAGTGCCACCTGTCAGTGTCAATCCGTGCTTCCAATCAGTGCCACCTGTCAGTGTCACTGTGCTGCCAATCAGTGCCACCTGTTAATGCCAATCAGTGCTGCCTATCAGTGCCAGTCAGCGCTGTCAATCAGTGCCACATGTAAGGGCCAATCGGTGCTGCCTATCAGTGCCTATCAGTGTCAGTGTCCATCAGTGCTGCCAATCAGTGCTGCCTATCAGTGCAGCCTATCAATGCCAATGAGTGATGTCAATCAGTGCTGCCAATCAGTGCTGCCAATCAGTGCCATTGGTGCTGCCAATCAGTTCCACTTATCACTGCCAATCAGGGTCCATCAGTGCTGCCAATCAGTGCTGCCCATCAGTGCCACCAAGCAGTGCACATCAGTGCCCATCAGTGTTGCCACTCAGTGCCAATCAGTTCTGCCAACCAGTGCTGCCTATCAGTGGCCATCAGTGCTTTCAATCAGTGCCCATCAGTGCTGCCTATCAGTGCCCATCAGTGAGTGCAGGGATGGGGAGATGAACTCAGCAGACAGGCACGTTGTCCATGGGGGGGGCCTGGTGGGGCACAACTGAAATCTGTCGATGTTTATTAATGCCAAATTCCAATCTTTAGTATAATAGGTAATCACCACACTACTATTTACTATTATTTACTATTAAAAAACTATTGGAGGTAAAATAAAGTGTCAGTGGAAGGCCTGCACTGTTATGTGTTCCCACAAAAAAAAAGTCAGCACTAACTTACTGATCAATATCTTAACAGTAATGGTGGAATCCTCTAATGTATGGAAATGTCAATATTACCACAATACTGCACTCTGTGATATGTAACGTCACATATAATACACATCAAACTGAAAGAAGACATAAAAAATGACACTTAGCAGGGATGGTGGAAACCCCTCCTATAGATATTTACCATACAAACTATATTCAAGTGCAACAACCTTTTAGTTGGGAGGTTCCCACCATTATAGCTCTTTGGAATTGTTATTTTTTAGATATTAACTAAAACATATAAAATTAAATGTAACAATTATAATGTAAATTTTTGGACTTGAAGTTCATTTTCTGCCACCCTTGCTAAGTCTATGTCTTCATGGACCTTGCTTTGTAGACTGGTGTGCAGTCATGTTGGAACAGGAAGGGGCCATCCTCAAACTATTCCCACAAAGTTGGGAGCATGAAATTGTCCAAAATATCTTGATATGCTGACACCTTAAGAGTTCCCTTCACTGGAACTATGGGGCCAAACCCAACCCCTGAAAAAACAACCCCACACCATAATCCCCCCTCCACCAAATGATTTGGACCAGTGTACAAAGCAAGGTCCATAAAGACATGGATGAGCGAGTTTGGGGTGGAGAAACTTGACTGGCCTGCACAGAGTCCTGACCTCAACCTGATAGAAAACCTTTGGGATGAATTAGAGCGAGCCAGGCCTTCTCATCCAACATCAGTGCCTGACCTCACAAATGCTCTTCTGGAAGAATTATCAAACATTCCCATAGACACACTCCTAAACCTTGTGGACGGCCTTCCCAGAAGAGTTGAAGCTGTTATATCTGAAAAGGGTGGGCCAACTCAATATTGAACCCTACAGACTAAGACTGGGATGCCTTTGAAGTTCATGTGCGTGTAAAGGCAGGCGTCCCAATATTTTCGACAATATAGTGTGTATATATAGTATCCATGTCTTCCCCTAGTAAAAGCAGCACACATTGTACAAAAACACTTGCTAAGCACACAGTTAACCCCTCGATTTAGCCCCTAATGTTAACCTCCTTCCCAGCCAGTGTCATTAGTACAGTGACAGTGCATATTTTTAGCACTGATCAATGTAATAGTGTCACTGGTCCCCAAAAAGTATCAAGTGTCAGTTAGTGTCCGATTTGTCCACCGCAATATCGCAGTCCCGCTATAAGTCGCTGATTGCCGCCATTACTAGTAAAAATAAATATATAAATAACAATTCCATACATATATCCCATAGTTTGTAGACGTTATAACTTTTGCGCAAACCAATCAATTTTCATTACCAAAAATGTGTAGCAGAATACATATTGGCCTAAATTGAAGAAGAAATTAGTTTTATTGGATGTGTTTTATAGCAGAAAGTAAAAATAAATAAATAAATAATATATATATATTTTTTTTTTTTTTTTTTCGAAATTGTCGGTCTTTCTTTTGTTCATAGCGCAAGAAATAAAAAAACTGCAGTGGTGATCAAATGCCAGCAAAAGTAACCCCTATTTGTGGGGGAAAAAAAAAAAAAAAGGACATCAATTTTATTTGGGTACAGCCATAGCTCCCAACTGTCCCGGATTTCAAGGGACTGTCCCTGATTTGGAACAATGTCCCTCTGTCCCTCATTCCTCCTCATTTGTCCCTCATTTTGGTCTGATCTATATAGTTGTATATAAAATGCACTTTTTAGGTTTCAAAAAGAGTTTCCCAGCGCTAAACCTTTCATCTGATTCCTAAATTGCTGCATTTGTAAATGTCAAAAGCCAATATAAATGAATAATAGTTGTAAAAAAAAAAAAAAAAAACAAACAAAAGAAAAACTTGTGGGTTTGCCTAATTTTTTTTTTATTATAATTCTGTATAAAATTGTTTTTTTTTTATAATTCTCCTTTAAGGGGGTGTGACAGGGGGTGTGTCCTATGCCTACATACTTTTGCTAATAGGTGTCCCTCGTTCCCATCTCAAAATGTTGGGAGGTATGGTGCAACGTCACACACCCATGGAATTGTCAGTTTAACCGGTTCCCGACCGGCGCACGCCGATGTATGTCGGCAGAATGGCACGGCTGGGCAAATGGGCGTACCTGTACGTCCATTTGAATTCCCCGCCATGCCATTGCGTGCGCGTCGCCGGTGGCGCGCGCGCCGGGCTGGAAGCTCCGTGAGTCGGGTTGCGAGTCCCGTGGACTCGATCGCCGCACGGAGAGGACGAACGGGGAGATGCTGATGTAAACAGCATCTCCCCGTTCTGCCTATTGACAAGTGTCACTGATCTCTTCTCCCTGTCATTGGGAGCTGTGATCAGAGTAATGACACTGCTAGCCCATCCCCCTGACAGTTAGAATCAGTCTCCTAGGACACACTCATCCCCTTCCCGCCCCCTAGTGGTTAACCCCTTCACTGTCAGTGTCATTTACACAGTAATCAGTGCATTTTAAATCGCACTGATCGCTGTATAAATGCCAATGGTCCCAAGAATGTCTCAAAAATGTCCGATCTGTCCGCCATAATGCCGCAGTCACAATAAAAAAAAAAAAAAAAAAAATCGCTGATCGCTGCCATTACTACTAAAAAAAAAAAATTATTAATAAAAATGCCATAAAACTATCCCCTATTTAGTAAACGCTATAACTTTTGCGCAAACCAATCAATAAACGCTTATTGCGATTTTTTTTTACCAAAAATTTGTAGAAGAATACGATCGGCCTAAACTGAGGAAAAAAAAAATGTTTTTTTATATATTTTTGGGGATATTTATTATAGCAAAATATAAAAAAATAATGCGTTTTTTTCTAAATTGTCGCTCTTATTTTGTTTATAGCGCAAAAAATAAAAATCGCAGAGGTGATCAAAAGAAAGCTCTATTTGTGGGAAAAAAAGGACGGCAATTTTGTTTGGGAGCCACGTCGCAATTGTCAGTTAAAGCGATGCAGTGCTGAATCGCAAAAAACGCTCTGGTCAGGAAGGGGGTAAAATCTTCCGGGGCTGAAGCGGTTAAATAACACAGTGCCTTATCGTATGCTCCAGTTGAAGTCCATTGGGACGAAACGCGTCAGCCTTGGCTTTCTGCTTCCCACATTGCTTTTTTACTCTGTGATCACAGTTTTTTTTAACACATTGTTATGTATGTTGGTTTTTATAATAAAAAAACACTTTTTGACCTACACCATATGGAGGCATTTTTTCTTTCCATACCCCCCCCCCCCCCCCGGATGAGAGTTCTTTGGCCGTCCAGTCTGGCTTTCCATGCCTGAGTTGCAGCCTTGGTGTTTCACACGTCCGAATTCCGGTTTTGTGGTTACCTGCACAACCCTTGGAGTCGTTTTTGGAGGTCTTTGGTCCGCTTGGAGATCTGTTGATCTGCCGATTTTGGCACCCTCGCTTGACTGACTCGTTGTCGCTGACATTCGAGTCCACCTTTTCCGGTAAGAGTAGATATACTTCTCTCTATGGTTGAGGTTTGTACCATCTTGGATGCTCTACATGCCGGCCAGTGTATTCCATCCTGGAGTAACCACCATCTAGTGGTGGACTTACACCAGTCTTCTCCAAGACCCTTTCACTTATTGGACTCTTTTCACTTACACTTTTATTCATATTTGATTGCCTTTTGCGTGATTGATTATCCATTACCCAGTCATTATTTGTATATTGTTATACATGTTCACTATTTAGTGCTACATTTTTCATCATCTGCTATTTAGAATTTTTGTCACATTATTATGTAGCAGCTTTTCACTTTTCATCTATTGAGTTAGCGCAGTATTATTTTCCATTTACACTATAATAAAAAATGGACTGGTTCTGAAGGGGGGGGGGGGTAAATGTTCCAGAGCTGAAGTGGTTAATGGAAGTCTTACAGCAAAAAAAAAAAAAAAAAGAAAAGAAGAAGCTATGAACAGGACATCAGCTAAACAGGACAGCTGACCTCAAATCCAAAAAAGGAAACCTCAAAATTGAAAAAGACAAAAAAGCTTCAAGAATAAGAACAAAAAATTCAGCAAAGGGTTAACTGTCCAAAGAACTAGCAATCAGATTTTAAGCACAGTTTCCTAACTGAATCCACTCCTTAAGTGGTTTATTAGCTTTCCCTATCAGAGCTTTCAATTTACTGCCGCTATGTCTGCTTTGTGGCCCCCTTTTATAGTGGGGAGCTGGCTTAAGATGCCTTATTATTCCTTCTAAGTGTTAATGGCCATAGTTCATAGGTCATGCCACACATTATGGTTAATAAAATTGTCCTGGGTAAATCTGCTCCTTAATTTGCAAGAAGTGCAATTTCCTCAAACCCAGAGGATTCTCGTCTTGAATGCCAACTCTGCTTCAGTGCCCGTTCACACTGATGCCAATTTGATGCATTACAAAAAGCCTAGATCTGCATGTCATCCAAAAACACATTGTGTTCAATGACGGTCGTTCACGTCTATGCATTTCGATTGCTATGCAAATTCAGTGTGGCTACAAAAAAGGGGCCCTGTGCGAGTTTACTGCGTTGCGGTGCGATTTTCCTCTCCATAGTCATCAATGGAGGAAATTGACATGAAATCGCATCTTGTGTTTTGATGTACTGCTTTTTTTCTTGTAGATTTTTACATATTTCCCTCTTGCAGAAATCGCAGCCGCGCCCAATCCCAATCCATTAAAAACGCATTACAATCGCACTGCCTTTAGCGCAAATTGCAACACAAAAATCACACTGAACTCCAGCAAAAATCTGCATGAGAATCGCACCCATTCCCATCGTATAAGTGTGAACCTAGACTTAGGCCCCGTTCACACCTATGCGGGTTTCCCCGCATCTAATTCGCATAGCAGGAGAATGTGACTGGCTCCCTATGGAGCGGTTCACATATCTCCGGGGCGGCTGCGGAGCGCACTGCGCAAAAACGCTGTGCGTCTTTGGCTCCCTTTCAGGGCCGAATCATCCCTGATACGTCCCTGAAACGGGGAACAGGGATGCACAGCGCTCCTGTGTGATCTGCAATGTGTTATAGTGTGATCCCGGCCTAAATCTGACTGTTGCTGTAGCTACCACAGATACATTTATTTATTGCAGGTACTTATATAGTGCTGTACATTTTTATATATATATATATTGTACATTGACATCAGCTGAGTCAGTTACATACATTGGGTGCCCCTGCTGGTAGGATAGGATACAATTATTACATTACAGGGGGAGGGGGGGGTGATAATAGGATTTTATTATAGGAGGAAAATATTTAAAAAATTATTAAGGGGGGGGGGGATGATTGGAATTTAAAATAAACAGATACAATTATTACTGGGGGGGGGTGATAGGATTTTTTTTTATAGGCACATACATTTATTACTGGGGGATAATAGAATTTTATTATAGGAGGATACAATTATTACTGGGGGGGGGGGGGGGATAAAAGACATTATAAACGGATACAATTATTACTGGGGGGGGGGGGATAAAAGACATTATAAACGGATACAATTATTACTGGGGAATAATATAATTTTATTATAGGCAGATATAATTATTACTGGGGGGGATAATAGGATTTTATTATAGGAGGATACAATTATTACTGGGGGGGGGGGGGATAAAAGACATTATAAACAGATACAATTATTACTGGGGAATAATATAAATTTATTATAGGCAGATATAATTATTACTGGGGGGATAATAGGATTTTATTATAGGAGGATACAATTATTACTGGGGGGGATAAAATACATTTATTATAAACGGATACAATTATTACTGGGGGATAATATCATTGTATCATAGGCAGAAACAATTATCACTGAGGGATACAATTATTTTATTATAGGACAATACAATTATTACCGGGCAATAATAGGATTTTTATTATAGGCAGATACAAATATTATTGGGGAGGTGGGATGGGGGTAATAGGATTTTATTATATGAGGGAAGAATTATTACTAGGGGATAAAGACATTTATTATGAAGAGATACAATTATTACTGAGGGGATGATAGGATTTTATTATAGGGGATACAATTATTATTTTTTTGGGGGGGTAATAGGATTTTATTATAGGAAAAACTTACTGGGGGGGATAAAAGACATTTATTATAAATGGATACAATTATTACTGGGGGCGATGGTAGGATTTTACTATGGGCAGATACAATTATTACTGGGGGGGGGTAGGATTTTATTATAGGAGGGGAAAGTAATTATTGGGGAGATAATAGACATTCATTATAAAACAGATACAATCATTACTGGGGGTATGATTTTTTTTTTTTTTTATAGGCACATACAGTTTATTATAGGAACATACATTTATTCCTGGGGGGTATAATACGATTTTGTTACAGTGGGATACAATTATTTATTTAAACTTCTTCTCAATGACCTGTCAGCTCTTTGAATGTCTGAAATTGGGCCGCCCAGCATGTCCGTCACACACCTGAATGATGTCTGGATTTAAGATTGGACTGTCTGGAGACTGATGTACATGTGTTCATTCTGCCAGATCATCCCAAGAACCAAACACACCTCTCTATCAATCCCTAGTTCACAATTCATTCATTTAGAGACACATAACCATAAACATACACACATATATATATGCTGTATATAAAAAATATCTAGCTGGCAGCCTGATCTAGATAAGTCAATATCTCACCCCTGTTGAGTAGAAGAGCAGAGGTAACCAGAATTGGTTTACTTACTTTTCACATAAATACAGAAAATCGTGTCCACCATTTCCTACTTTTAGCTTTCGTACGAAGCTGTGTACAGAGAAGAGCCCTCCGATGATCACATCTCCTGGCCGGTAATACTCGTATTCAAACAAAGACTGCTGAGGGGAGATGTAACACACAGGTACATGGCTATCAGTTGTAAATGGAAGGTTATTATCTCCGTGTGATGAGAAGACAATGCCAGAGAGGACAATGAGGATCAGGAATCCATCCATGATGAGGACAATCACTGACAGCTGTGTGCTTTATAATGGAGGGGATCATCTCCAGCACTTTATATATAAAATGAGAGATTTATTTAGACTGGGAGAGAAATATCTGAGGAAAACCATGATGGTTGCATAATTACCAACAGCCAAAATAACATCTTTATTTAAAGGAATAATAATGTCGGCACTTCAAGCTAACTGTTTAACCATTTATTGTCATACAACATTGTCTCATATCACATGAATAGCATTAGGGTCGCAAATTATTCACAACTCTGTCTGGGGGAGTATTGGGTTTAGGAATAGAGTTTGTCCCCAGTCACCTCCAAGTCCCATCTAATATTCCTGAATGCCAATTCATTCTGACTGACAGCTCTTTGATACCTTCTAATACCATTAATGCTTTCTTGTCCCTCCTGGATTCCTGCTCATTCATATTGGCCAGTGAGATTGCCTTGTGTATGAGCCCATGAAATTCACAGTGGTCAAGAGATTGTGACAGACATCAAACATACCAGGAAGAGTCATAGCTTTCCCCATAAGTGCAACCTTACATCTTGATTTAATTTTGGGTACTTGAAGGATTTCTTTTTTTTAAGCTCTTGGTGTGTGAACACACACCAAAAACTCCACCTGGTCCAAAAAAAGTGCACACCAAAAAGTGAGACACAAAAAGTGCACAGGGTGTACATATGGTTCTCCTCCAAAGAGAAGGGACCTTTGCCCTGATCCCCTGGGTCTTTAGGCTCAAGACAGGGGCTAGGGTACTTTCACATGTTCCATCTGTCCGAAACCAGATGGACCCTGTTCTCTGGGAGGTCTGCTGAAACAGACCACTCCAAGTATTAGGTGGGGCTCCCCCTAGGGCAGACCCCATGAGATAGGGCGAACCAAGCCAGAAGGCCATGTCCGCCCCCTCCCAAGACGTTCAGGGCAGGCCCGAGGACCTACACCCTACTAATCAAACTTGAAGTGTACAAACCCAACAACCAAAAAAAGGACATAAAGTGACATACACAACAAACAACATAAAAGTGGGGAAAAGGAAAGTGGAGAAAGTGTCTTTGTGAGAAACAATAGCCGGCCTTAAGGCCAGGAATAACAATTCCTCTGGTTCTAGCCAAAAGGCCCAGCCCAAGAGGCAGGTATGAAAAAAGTGTGATGGTGCAGTGACTTGGTGCCATAACTCCAAGTCACCCTCCCTCACAAATTAATTACAGCACCCCTGGACTGCCACTCCAGGGGCATATGCACCATGGGCTTTCTTTGGGACTTGGCCTTCAGCCAGACCCAGTGCCTCTTCATCCTCACCAGGAGTACCCTTCCGGCTTTCTCGGAGGGAACCTATTGTCGGATGCCCAATGATGTATGGGAATCCCGGGTTCGGTTCGCACTAACCATCTAGGTACCATTACACCAGAGGATTTGTAACACAGCGCCTCCTCTTGGCAACTGATAAGAACAGACGGTGAATGCATGTTATACATAACAGCAGTCCACCTCAATTAAATTTGCTTTAAGACAAAACTCTCAGCAAGTCCACAGCAAGAACCTTCTAGTGATACTTGCTTACATGTATCCTGCTTAAGTGCTGCACAAGCTGTTGGTACTACAAATACTATAAATCCTGAATAATAATATCACAATGTGTTCTAATGATCTTCAAAAAGGGCCCCAAGGTAAGGATAAAATTGAGAGAGAGAAGAGGCAGCCTTGAGGGATCCTATTTATGGTTAAAAATGTTTATGAAAGTGCCTAGGGGGTGCCAAGCAGTTTTGATATGATTTGTATTCAAGTCAACGAGAGGTGAATTTCAATACGCAATTGTGGCCCATTGGGAGGCTGCTGGGAAAGCTAATGTAAAATAGGTGTGAAGGCCTTTGCCAATACAAAAAAAAAGCAGGGAGGGAACTTATTATGTGGCTTTGGAGATGTCCTGGAAAATATACACATCCTTTAAAGAGAAACCATGATCAAAAAGATACTTTCTATATTTTAGGGCAGTACCCTGAAAAAGTTATCATTTTCAGTTCACTGCCTAAGTAACAGAAACATTTGGCAAGCTGAGCTTCTCACTCCACTTAGCTTCACTAAATTAATGGGTTTTGCTGTATGTCCTTATTTTATCTTCTTTGAGTGTATTCAATCACTTGTTTCAGTTCACAAATAAATAAATCTCTTCACAATCTCTATAAATAGATTTCTTTATCAGTGGTCTAGAATGTAAACTGTCCATTGAACACACAGTCCATTAACATGAGGAAATGGTGATGACTGTCCAAGTAGGCATTTTATCCTGACTTCAAAGGATGGGTTTGTTGATAAACACACAAAGCCATTCAATAAAGTTATTTAACCACTTCAGCACTGGAGGGTCTTACCCGTTTTCTGACCAGGCTATTTTTTGCGATATGGTACTGCGTTGTCCAATTACAGCATGAGCAGGGCTCCGGAAGCTCGCACCCTGTAGCCGGTGGAAGAGATCACCTACAGGTTGTGCTAAAGGGCCGCCCTGCCACAGTAAATGTACATAATATTTTGGAAAGAATGGAGAGGAATTGGAACACCTATCAGGTTTCTATTGATCTCCCCAGTTGGGAGATTTCCCCTCTCTAAAAAAAAGAAAATCTAAAATCTTCTAAAGAGGACACTCATTCATTTTCTGACTTTTAAAGGGATTTCCTCTCACTTTTTGGCTGTGGGACAAGACATTAAGTGAAATCTCCCTATGACAAAAATGAAAAAAGTCCCAGTGTCTTCAGACCAGTTTACACAATCAACAGTGTTCCTGATTGCTGCCAAGCCAGTCCCAGTGTTACCAAACCAGTGTAAGCAAACAACAGTGTTCCTATCATGTACCCTTAAGGACTGGACCATTGTGGAGGCCTCTCTTGCAGATCCTGCCTTATGCCCCGTACACACGGTCGGATTTTCCGATGGAAAATGTCCGATCGGAGCGTGTTGTCGGAAATTCCGACCGTGTGTGGGCTCCATCGGACATTTTCCATCGGATTTTCCGACACACAAAGTTGGAGAGCAGGAGATAAAATTTTCCGACAACAAAATCCGTTGTCGGAAATTCCGATCGTGTGTACACAAATCCGACGGACAAAGTGCCATGCATGCTCAGAATAAATAAAGAGATGAAAGCTATTGGCCACTGCCCCGTTTATAGTCCCGACGTACGTGTTTTACGTCACCGCGTTCAGAATGATCGGATTTTCCGACAACTTTGTGTGACCGTGTGTATGCAAGACAAGTTTGAGCCAACATCCTTCGGAAAAAATCCTAGGATTTTGTTGTCGGAATGTCCGAACAAAGTCCGACCGTGTGTACGCCCTAAAACACTGCTGAAGGTGGAGACAGAAAGTGTGAGGGCAGGGAGTGGCATGAGTACATACTTACCAACTGTCCCGAATTTCCCAGGACATTCCTGGGATCTAGACCCCTTTCCCGCTTTTCGCGATTCCCAGGAAATGTCCCGGGAAATCCTTGTTTTCCCGATTTTTTGCCGCCGCTAGAGGTCCACGGCCAGCAGAGACAATGTCTTCACCGGCCGCCGTTTTCTTGAAGACTAGAACAAGCAAGAGGCCGGGTGGCTGCCAATTGAAATTGAGCTGCGGCACCACCCACCTCCAGCCTCTGCTGCTGGTCTGTCTGTGACCTGATGTGGGAAGGGGCGGGGGGGGTGGGCGTCGCCGCAGCTCAATTTCTATTGGCAGCCACCCGGCTGACTCCGCCTATTTTGTTCCACTGACTCTGCCTGTTCGATCCGGTTTTCTGTAATGGCGGCGGAGAGAGTCTCCGCTGCTTGGGGATACCTGATGAGAGGGGGGCTCTGACTGGGGGATACCTGATGAGAGGGGGGTTCACTGGGGATACCTGATGAGAGGGGGGCTCTGACTGGGGGATACCTGATGAGAGGGGGGCTCTGACTGGGGGATACCTGATGAGAGGGGGGTTCACTGGGGATACCTGATGAGAGGGGGGCTCTGACTGGGGGATACCTGATGAGAGGGGGGCTTCACTGGGGGATACCTGATGAGAGCGGAGCTCCACTGGGGGATACCTGATGAGAGGGGGGCTTCACTGGGGGATACCTGATGAGAGCGGGGCTCCACTGGGGGATACCTGATGAGAGGGGGGCTTCACTGGGGGATACCTGATGTAAGGGGGCCTCCGCTGGGATTTCCTGGTGTAAGGAGGGACTCCACTGGGAAGGCCTGGTGTAAGGAGGAACTCCGCTGGGAATGCCTGGTGTAAGGAGGGACTTCGCTGGGAATGCCTAATGTGAGGAGGGACTCCGCTGTGGACACATGATGTAAGGAGGGACTCCGCTACGATTGCCTGATGTAAAGAGGGACTCTACTGGGATTGCCTGGTGTAAGGAGTGACTCCACTGGGGACATCTGATGAGAGGGGGGCTTCACTGGGGGATACCTGATGAGAGCGGAGCTCCACTGGGGGATACCTGATGAGAGGGGGGCTTCACTGAGGGATACCTGATGAGAGCGGGGCTCCACTGGGGGATACCTGATGAGAGGGGGGCTTCACTGGGGGATACCTGATGTAAGGGGGCCTCCGCTGGGATTTCCTGGTGTAAGGAGGGACTCCACTGGGAAGGCCTGGTGTAAGGAGGAACTCCGCTGGGAATGCCTGGTGTAAGGAGGGACTTCGCTGGGAATGCCTAATGTGAGGAGGGACTCCGCTGTGGACACATGATGTAAGGAGGGACTCCGCTACGATTGCCTGATGTAAAGAGGGACTCTACTGGGATTGCCTGGTGTAAGGAGTGACTCCACTGGGGACATCTGATGTAAGGGGGGCTCCGCTGGGAATGCCTGATGTAAATAGGGACTCTACTAGGGATACCTGGTGTAAGAGGGACTCCGCTGGGATTGCCTGGTGTATGAAGGGACTTCACTGGGAATGCCTGGTGTAAGGAGAGATTCCGCTGGGAATGCCTGGTGTAACGAGAGACTTCGCTGGGAATGCCTGATGTAAAGAGGGACTCTACTGGGATTGCCTGGTGTAAGGAGGGACTCCACTGGGATTGCCTGGTGTAAGGAGGTACTCCGCTGGGAATGCCTGATGTACAGAGGGACTCCTCTGGGGACACCTGATGTAAGGAGGGACTCCGCTGGGATTGCCTGATGTAAAGAGTGACTCTATTGGGATTTCCTGGTGTAAGGAGGGATTCTACTGGGATTGCCTGGTGTAAGGAGGGACTCTGCTGGGGACATCTGATGTAAGGGGGACTCTGCTGGGATTGCCTGGTGTATGGAGGGACTCCGCTGGGAATGCCTGATGTAAGGAGGGACTTTGCTGGGAATGCCTGGTTTATAGAGGGACTCCGCTGGGGACACCTGATAACAGGTGACGTGGCAAGTGACACACTCAGTGGTTCCACTGATTCTACATTATGATTTTAACTATTTATTTTTATATTACAATGTAATAATAGAAATAATGCGCTTCAATAATCCTGTCACCATAATAACCATGGTGCCGGGATGATTGAAGCACCAACAATAGGTGTTTGGAGTATCTTTATCTGCTGATTGTTAAACTTTCTGAAATACACATATTTCTATTGTGGTGTAGGATATGAGCCTGCTGTCCCTCCATCCTTCTTTCTTTCTTTTGGTCTCTTTCTCCCTTTGTTTCCCCCCTCCATCCCTCGTTCATCTCAGACTCTAACCACACCCCCTTTGAGTCACGCCCCTTTAAGCCACACCCAATAGTTAGCTTAAACCACACCCATTTTTCTCCGCATTTTTATGTACCCCCTCTACAGCAAACGTATGCCCCGCCCCCTAATTATAAGACTCCGCTCACAGGCCAACAAGTGTCCGTATAATTTTTTTTACAATGTTGGCAACTATGTGAGTACTGGAGTAGCTGGCTGGTGAATTCCGCTCTTAGGTGGATGAAGCTGGGGATCGCAGTCCTAGGAACAGGAAACTGAAGCAGATTGGCACCAGAGCAGGAGATGGTAGCAGAGCCGGTATGCAGGCAACCACCAGCGGCAGTGGGGTAACTAAGGACCGAGTCAGCAGACAAAGTAAGTCCAGGAAGCAGGGCAAGGTCAGTAACAGCCAGGGCAGTGCAGTACAGAATCAGCAGGCAAAGACAAGTTCAGTAAACAGGACAAAGTCAGAGAGATCAGGTGAACAAGTTTAACCACTTAAGGACCAGAAGGATTTGCCCCCTTAATGACCAGGCCATTTTTGCGACATGGCACTGCATCACTTTAACTGACAATTGCACGGTCATTCGAAGTTGCACCCAAACAAAATTTATGTCCTTTTTTCCCACAAATAGAGCTTTCTTTTGGTGGTATTTGATCACCTCTGAGGTTTTTATTGTTTGCACTATAAACAAAAAAAGAGCGACAATTTTGAAAAAAAAAAACAATTTTTTTTACTTTTTGCCATAATACATATCCAAATTTTATTTATTTTTTATTATTTTAGGCCAATATGTATTCTACATATTTTTGGTGAAAAAAAATCGCAATATTGATTGGTTTGCACAAAAGTTATCGTGTACAAATTAGGGGATAAATTTATGGCATTTTTATTTTTTATTTTCTAGTAATGGCAGTGATCTGTGATTTTTAGTGGGACTGCGATATTTCAGCGGATAGACAGGACACTTTTGACACTTTTTTGGGACCATTGACATTTATACAGCAATCAAAGCTAAAAATAGCCACTGATTAATGGATAAATGTCATTGGCAGGGAAGGGGTTAACACTAGGTGGTGATCAAGGGATTAAATGTGTTACCTAGGGATTGTTTCTAACTGTGGGGGGATTGGACTGCCTGGAGGAGGAGACTGATCGCTGTTCATAATCAGTAGGAACAGCAGATCTGTCTTTCCTCCCCTGATAGAACGGAGATCTGTATATTTACATTGACAGATTTCCATTCTGTCTCTGTCAGGAGCAATTGCGGGTGTCAGCCACGCGCATCAGCTCCGGCGTCGCACCGACGTACAATGATGGAGATTTGCCCAGAAGAGCCAACCTGCCGCATTACAACTGCGGCAGCTGGTCCTTAAGTGGTTAATGCAGGAGCCAAGGCAGAGTCCAGGAGAAAGTCAGTTCATACACAGGTAAGCAGGTTCAATAGATCAGGTCACAGGAATACAGGTACAAGCTAAAGACCATTCAGCAACTGGTCATGGTAACAGGCCAGTTTATATAGGAAACTGGGCGCTAAGTATGCACGAGCACGTGTGTGAGATGTGCACGAATGTGAGTACAATAAACAGGAATAGCACTTCTTTGCCTAGAAGTAAAGCATTTGAACAATGCACACACACACGTATATAAGCAGAAGCCTGCACTGGTTTTATGGTAATGGGAATCTGGTTTACATTACAGTTCCTGTTCACCACTTTTGCCAATTCACTGTAAGCCAGTGTAATGGAAATTTGTAAGTTCTGTATATAATTGTATTGTATTTTGTATGTATTGCACACTGCCCTCACTGTGCACACGGCACTAATAATGTTTTCAGTAAATGTTTACATTCTTTTGAGTCCTGATTAGAATTAGCCTGCCTATGTAACACCCCTTGTTACCATAAACGTACAATTGTAATATTAATGTGATACCTACGTAATCATGTGCATAAAAACCTTCAATTGCGTCATAATAAAGCAGAACAGTAATTTGGAAAGATGCTGAGCGTATCTTTTGTGTATGTTCCCTACTGCAGTAGATATTATTAATTTGGAACCACTAATCAATATGAGGATAGGAGTTGCCTATCATCAACTTAACGGAGTCATGCATGGCGAGCTTTGCCTTAGGAGGGGATTCCAGGTGACCCTGAGTATCCGAAACGAGGAGCTTGAGACGATCCGGGAATTTCTGATAATCAGCCGGCTGAGGTAAGCCTTTTGCTTACATTTGAGTTATCAGACTTCCTTGATTGGTAAGGCATTTTCGGGACAAAGGGTACCTATTTTACTCCCCTTAATCGAACTGTATTGATTGGTGGTTATATGTTATGTTGTCCCTGTCTATTGTCCATTGGAGTGTTATAGATAAGAAAGGGAAGAATAGTGCTGTTCACAGCTATATGTAGTAAATCTGCTAGATAAAGTAGTTTAGAGGCAAGAGGGTATAGGCATAAGTAGAGAAGAGAGAAGACTGGCCAGTCATTATGGGCATTGAATTAAGTAAGGGAATGAAGGGTAAGAGACCCTCAAAAATGGCCAGCGCAAGAGGAGCGCTATATATGAACCAAAGGTGCGGTTCCGCCTATACTGAGCCCCTAGATTAATGGTTAGAGTGGACAGGGATCCACAATGGGTAACTGGGTTACCAAGGTCCACAGGGACTAAGAATCATGCAGAGTAAACAGCTAGAGAAACAGCTATCTATGTGAGCAGGATGGATCAAGGGTGACATTAAAGGGACATTTTCATGTTAAGTTGTGGGATGAATTTGGGGTCAGGCACTACAACTATTAGAGTCAGAAACAGAGAAATGAGAATTAAAACAGAATACTTTATATGTTGTCAGAGAGGGAAGATGGGATGAGTACTCTGGCTGCCCATCTGATCATAGAAGCTAGATATAAAAGATATCTGAACAAAATAAAGAAAGTAGAATTTAGACAGGAAAATATTAATGAGAGTTAAAAGAAAGTGAGAGAATGATATGCATGTGTTGTGCACAAATGGGAAAAATGTAAGCGATTTTAGAGAGATATTGGTGTATCTGTGTGCGAATGCTGGGACTTTTAGTTCTATTGCTTGTGTGTGTCATGTATGCAGATGTGACCCCCTCCTTTGTGCTCTCATGAAAGAAATGTGGCTGGGATGAGAGGTTAGTGATAAGCTGGAAGGACATCATGCCAATTTCTGTTTTTTAGACAAAACATTTATAACAAAATGTGCCGGGTTAACGAATCTAATGGTAAACAATGTGATCACAATTATTTTGAATCTGTTTTCCAAACATGGTAAAATGAAGGTTACATTTAACCGTGTATTACACAAATTGAATATCCTTTGATAGTGGAAACAGTGCATTTAAAAAAGGGAAATTAAGTAAAATTAAGTAATAATGAGTATTAATTTCTAATATGAGTTTAACAATTATATAGATATAATGAAACTGGTTTAGACAACCTTTGGTTGGAAATGAAGTCCAGGTTAATGGGGAAATTTGTAATGAATGAGATTAGTTTAGATTAAGATAACAATTTTGTAATTTTACATTTATACAATAAGCCCTTATTGAGAGAAAAAAAGATTAAGATGAGGTTGTTATTTGGAATACAGCTGCCATAATATTTAACAAAGCCAAGATGGATGGAATACATAAGAAGTTTTTCTACAAAAATGAAATTTCAAGGTTCTTGATAACAACTTGATGTGCGGTCCATGATGTGAGAGTTGTTATAAATAAAATTTAAATATAACAGACCCATCACATCAAGTCCACACACCCTGTTAGGATAGCTGTCACCTGCAGCCAGTTGTTTTATAGTTTTTGATGCTTTCTGGTCCATCATACAGATTGGTCCTTTTGTTTTTATTTATTTTTATTTTTGAAATCCAAAGCAGAATGTGTGGATTGTGAAATGATGTGCCCCTTTTTCTTGTAAAGTACAGTGGTATAAGCAGAAGAATAGTTTTGGATTTATGGGCATCTCTCCATGACCGCAGGGTATTGTTATCATTTATTATAATATTGCCAGGAAAAAGTTGTCTTTTGAAACATGAGACTGGAGTTCTTACACAAATAGTGTGATAGAAAACAAGCCATTGTAATATATTTATGCAAGCTGGACCCAGTAATGAAGGGTTCACCCCGATATATCAGAGCTGTAGCTTTTATGCAAAGGTGCTATTAGACAAAGTTAGATATTGTTTTGGTCAAACATTTAATTTTTAATGGTCCGACATTCTGTGCAGCAAATTTACAGCTAACTAAATGTTTGTCTAATGAAAGGTTTAAAATATGAGTTTGTTTATGTACAAATCTAACAATGAAAAATGCGTACATTTATTCAAAAGAAAGGAAAAGACGCATGTGTTAAATTGATGGTGTAGGAATCAGCTGCTGTGAGCCCAGTGCGGGACACACTCCCTGAAGACCCAGATATTTAATTTTTTGTAGATTTGAGTATGCAGTTTATCACCCAGAAGGATACTCTGTATTCAAAGTCATTGGATCCTTTTTCCCCAGCTCAAGAAACAGAGCTCCATGTTTTAGCAAAGCCTGTGAGCTATAAAAAGAGTGTATATTTATATAGATAGTCGAGATATAGAGAGCTTTTGGTTCCATTTAAAGGGCCAGAAGTTTGTTTTTACTTCGGCAGGTAAACCAATAAAGCATGCTAAGTTAATTTGATCGGCTGTTTTCAGCCTTCCAGGTTCTTGCTGAGGTAGCCATATTAACTTTCACACATGGAAGTAGACCAGGTGACTAAGGATGCTGCATTTACAGCCCCGGACACTTGATGGGTCTGTGCAACTCACAGATTCCACCCTAGTTCTGGCCCAGTATAGCTGGGATTAATAATTCAACTTTAAGGACCCCAGAACGAGAAGAACAAGTGGTCCACAGGGGGCAACTTCTTATGAAACAGGACTTTGGAAAAGGTGATCATTTATGTCTGCCAGCCACTCTTTTCCCTTCAGCTTGACACATGGACCGTGTCATGAGTCACAAGCAGTTATGGCTGCCTTAGTAAATGAGCATGGGATAGAGCCAGGGTTCTCCACAGTTGTTTTTATAACATACCACTTCTTGTTTTACCTGTTACCAAAGGTGTTACCAAAAGCTGAACATCCCTCCCAGAGATTACAAAAAGATATATCCAGATGCCCAAGTTAGGATCTTACGAGTATGCATTTTGTCTGTATGGACATGTTTTTTGGATGTCCAGTGGCAAATGCTACTGCAAAGGCCACAGTAAAAAGTGTTATCAGAAGTAGTTTGTAAGTACAGAGTGCCAGAAAGTACAGAGAGTAACAGAGGAAATCATTTTTTATAGGAGAGTCCTTACTAGAAGTTTTGAGGTTTTATTTTTACACCCCCTACTGTCTACAATGTATCAGACAAAGTAGAGTAAGAAACTAGAAAACTTTTGCCTGAATGTTTTCTTATATTTTATGAAGCCCCTAAGGGGGATGTTGGACTCTCTCCCTATGGGATTTGGTTTGGGAGTGTGTTACTCACTTGCTTATATTTTGTCTCAGCAGCTGAAGTCCTTCATTCGGATCTCATAGAGAATGTTGCTGATCTTTTAAGGTTTTTGACAAACTCATTTATGTGTTTTCTCCCCAATTCCAGATCCTAAAAGTTTGGAAGGATCTAAAACTAAAGCCAGGTGACTTGTGGATTTTTAAGAGACATTTATATATATAAGGAAATGTTTGGAGACTCAATACAGCATCTATTTCATGTACAGTTTTTGCAAAACTTGAAGGAAAAGTCACCTGGATCCACACCAGACACTGCAAAAATGACTAAATTAAAGAAATCTCTGTTTGATTTGTTTCCCTCTTGTGATCACAGTCTAGGGTACTTTTTGATTCAGTTACTTTAATTGTAAGGGATATATATATTTGAAAAATAGTTTAGCCATGTTGAAGTCATATTTGTCTTTTGTACGTCTTCCATTTTATGTAGAATTGTCTGTGTTTACATATGCTGATAAGTCAGCATGCCAACAATTAAGCTAGAAGGCCATTCTGGCCACAGGAGTGTACAGCCAGTACTCTATAAATATGTCTTATCAATCATTTGTTTTTCACAATGAAAAGTCATTTGGTAATGAAAAAGTTGCTCAGCTATTATTTTCTCCACAATGGAGTTTTTTGCCTCTTTGGCCAGTAGGGATGAGCCGAACACCCCCCTGTTCGGTTCGCACCAGAACATGCGAACAGGAAAAATGTTCGTTCGAACACGCGAACACCGTTAAAGTCTATGGGACACGAACATGAATAATCAAAAGTGCTAATTTTAAAGGCTTATATGCAAGTTATTGTCATAAAAAGTGTTTGGGGACCTGGGTCCTGCCCCAGGGGACATGGATCAATGCAAAAAAAAGTTTTAAAAACGGCCGTTTTTTCAGGAGCAGTGATTTTAATAATGCTTAAAGTCAAACAATAAAAGTGTAATATCCCTTTAAATTTCGTAGCTGGGGGGTGTCTATAGTATGCCTGTAAAGGGGCGCATGTTTCCTGTGTTTAGAACAGTCTGACAGCAAAATGACATTTTGAAGGAAAAAACTCATTTAAAACTACCCGCGGCTATTGCATTGCCGACAATACACATAGAAGTTCATTGATAAAAACAGCATTGGAATTCCCCAAAGGGGAACCCCGAACCAAAATTAAAAAAAAAAAAATGACGTGGGGGTCCTCCTAAATTCCATACCAGGCCCTTCAGGTCTGGTATGGATATTAAGGGGAACCCCGGCCAAAATTAAAAAAAAAAAATGACGTGGGGTTCCCCCTAAATTCCATACCAGACCCTTCAGGTCTGGTATGGATTTTAAGGGGAACCCCGCGCCAAAAAAAAAAAAAAAAACGGCGTGGGGTCCCCCCAAAAATCCATACCAGACCCTTATCCGAGCACGCAACCTGGCAGGCCGCAGGAAAAGAGGGGGGGACGAGAGTGCGGCCCCCCCTCCCTCCTGAACCGTACCAGGCCACATGCCCTCAACATTGGGAGGGTGCTTTGGGGTAGCCCCCCAAAACACCTTGTCCCCATGTTGATGAGGACAAGGGCCTCATCCCCACAACCCTGGCCGGTGGTTGTGGGGGTCTGCGGGCGGGGGGCTTATCGGAATCTGGAAGCCCCCTTTAACAAGGTGACCCCCAGATCCCGGCCCCCCCCCTGTGTGAAATGGTAAGGGGGTACATAAGTACCCCTACCATTTCACGAAAAAAAGTGTCAAAAATGTTAAAAATGACAAGAGACAGTTTTTGACAATTCCTTTATTTAAATGCTTCTTCTTTCTTCTATCTTCCTTCATCTTCTGGTTCTTCTGGCTCTTCTGGTTCTTCCTCCGGCGTTCTCGTCCAGCATCTCCTCCGCGGCGTCTTCTGTCTTCTTCTCCTCGGGCCGCTCCGCACCCATGGCATGGGGGGGAGGCTCCCGCTCTTCTCTTCTTCTTTTCTTCTCTTCTTCTCTTCTTCATTTTCTTCTCCGGGCCGCTCCGCAATCCATGCTGGCATGGAGGGAGGCTCCCGCTGTGTGACGGCGCTCCTCGTCTGACAGTTCTTAAATAACGGGGGGCGGGGCCACCCGGTGACCCCGCCCCCCTCTGACGCACGGTGACTTGGCATTCCCCGTGACGTCACAGGGAAGTCCCGTCAAGTCACCGTGCGTCAGAGGGGGGCGGGGTCACCGGGTGGCCCCGCCCCCCTTTATTTAAGAACTGTCAGACGAGGAGCGCCGTCACACAGCGGGAGCCTCCCTCCATGCCAGCATGGATTGCGGAGCGGCCCGGAGAAGAAAATGAAGAAGAGAAGAAGAGAAGAAAAGAAGAAGAAGAGAAGAGCGGGAGCCTCCCCCCCATGCCATGGGTGCGGAGCGGCCCGAGGAGAAGATAGAAGACGCCGCGGAGGAGATGCTGGACGAGAACGCCGGAGGAAGAACCAGAAGAGCCAGAAGAACCAGAAGAACCAGAAGATGAAGGAAGATAGAAGAAAGAAGAAGCATTTAAATAAAGGAATTGTCAAAAACTGTCTCTTGTCATTTTTAACATTTTTGACACTTTTTTCGTGAAATGGTAGGGGTACAAGTACCCCCTTACCATTTCACACAGGGGGGGGGCCGGGATCTGGGGGTCACCTTGTTAAAGGGGGCTTCCAGATTCCGATAAGCCCCCCGCCCGCAGACCCCCACAACCACCGGCCAGGGTTGTGGGGATGAGGCCCTTGTCCTCATCAACATGGGGACAAGGTGTTTTGGGGGGCTACCCCAAAGCACCCTCCCAATGTTGAGGGCATGTGGCCTGGTACGGTTCAGGAGGGAGGGGGGGCCGCACTCTCGTCCCCCCCTCTTTTCCTGCGGCCTGCCAGGTTGGCTCGGATAAGGGTCTGGTATGGATTTTTGGGGGGACCCCACGCCGTTTTTTTTTTTTTGGCGTGGGGTTCCCCTTAAAATCCATACCAGCCTGGTATGGAATTTAGGGGGACTCCCACGTCATTTTTTTTTTTAATTTTGGTTCGGGGTTCCCCTTTGGGGAATTCCCATGCCGTTTTTATCAATGAACTTCTATGTGTATTGTTCGCAATGCAATAGCCGCGGGTAGTTTTAAATGAGTTTTTTCCTTCAAAATGTCATTTTGCTGTCAGACTGTTCTAAACACAGGAAACATGCGCCCCTTTACAGGCACACTATAGACACCCCCCAGGTACGAAATTTAAAGGGATATTACACTTTTATTGATTGACTTTAAGCATTATTAAAATCACTGCTCCTGAAAAAACGGCCGTTTTTAAAACTCTTTTTTGCATTGATCCATGTCCCCTGGGGGAGGACCCAGGTCCCCAAACACTTTTTATGACAATAACTTGCATATTAGCCTTTAAAATTAGCACTTTTGATTTCTCCCATAGACTTTTAAAGGGTGTTCCGCGGCATTCGAATTTGCCGCGAACACCCCAAATTGTTCGCTGTTCGGTGAACTTGCGAACAGCCAATGTTCGACTCGAACTCGAAGCTCATCCCTATTGGCCAGGACTACCTCCACCTAAGCGTGTGGAGGTTCCAGGTTAAAGGTGATAGCAGGTATGGTTAGTGATCAAAATATTGATCAAAAGAGGGGAGACTGTAATGGAAATTTGTAAGTTCTGTATATAATTGTATTGTATTTTGTATGTATTGCACTCTGCCCTCACTGTGCACACGGCACTAATAATGTTTTCAGTACATGTTTACATTCTTTTGAGTCCTGATTAGAATAAGCCTGCCTATGTAACGCCCCTTGTTACCATAAACGTACAATTGTAATATTAATGTGATACCTACGTAATCATGTGCATAAAAACCTTCAATTGCGTCATAATAAAGCAGAACAGTAATTTGGAAAGATGCTGAGCGTATCTTTTGTGTCTGTTCCCTACTGCAGTAGATATTATTAAATTGGAACCACCAATATGAGGATAGGAGTTGCCTATCATCAATTTAACCGAGTCACCAGCAACAATGTTCCTGATCACCACCACAGCAGTACAGTGTCACAAGACTAGTGTAAGCCAGAAACAGTGTCACTGATTGCTGTCACATAAGTTCAAGTGTCACCAGAACATTGTAAACCAGTAACAGTGTTTCTGATCACCACCACACCAGTCCTAGCGTCACCAGATCAGTATACACCAGCAACAGTGTTCCTGACCAAGGCCACACCAGTGCCAGTGACACAAACTAGTGCAGCCATAAAAAATGTTCCTGATTGCCACCATACCAGTCCCAGTGTCACTGTCACCAGACCAGTTAGTCAGCAACAGTACTCCTGATCACCACTGCACCAGTCCTAGTGTCACTTGACCATTGTAAGCCAGAAAAGATATTATTGATTGCTTCCACATCATTGAGAGTGTCATCAGACCAGTGCAACCAGCAGCAATGTTCCTGATTACTAGCCATACCAGTGCCAGTGTCACCAGAGCCATTGAAGACATAAACATTGTTCCAAAATGCTTCCACATTAGTAAGGTGTCACCAGAGCCAGTGCAGACAGTAACAGTGATCCTCATCATCATCACACCAGTGCACTGTTGCCTCTGCCTGCTGCCTGCACTGACCCTGACTGTTTGTTGACAACATTTATGCTTGCCACCTGAAATGATCTTTAGCCTGTTTCCTGATCATGTCTCTGCCTGCCACCTGAACTGAGCCATCTGCAAGTCCCACTGACTACATTCCTTCTAGACACCATTCTCAGTCATCCCCTGCAGACAACTGCTCTGCTGAAACTACAGGAACTCTTTTTTTATGCCACCTGTACTTTTTCCTGGCCAGGCATTTCTATGGCAGCCACATACCAATAAGCTAGGCTTATGGAGTTTATTGAGGTGAAGTGGATGGTCAAGCATATCAAAGGCCACAGAAAGGTCTAGTAGTACAGTATGGAGTAGTGGACATTGGTTTTAGCAGTTAGCAAATCATTAGTGAGTTTTAGTACGGCAGTTTCTGTGGAGTGCTGTGAGTGAAAGCAGGGGGACACGTCTGGCACTGCACATCTGGCACTGCAGGATCTGAGTCCCTGGCGGTGCTCTGATTGGCTGCTTCACTGGCCGATACACAGCCAGTAAATGAAAAGTTGGAACCGGAAGTGAAAACATAGTCAACGCTTGCCGGTTCTGGCATCACACAGTGGGTGGAACAGCTTCAGCTCCTCTCACTGTGAGGCTGGACACGGGTGCCGCTGGTCACAGTGCTCCTGGGCTTTCCGATCGCTTGGGAGTGCCCAGTAATGGCGGCTGCAGGAGGGGGGTGGGACCCCCTTCTGCCACCTGTAAAAGTATTTCAGCGGCTGCTCAGTTGCTTGGGAATACTTTTACCCAAAAGAGAATCACTGGCTGAAAAAAAAAAAATAAAAAATCACACCGGGATCATGGTTCTAGCCTCAATCATGAACCACCTCCCTACCAAGACATACAGTGTCTTGAAAAAGTATTTATACCCTTTGAAGTTTTCCACATTATTTCATGTTGCAACCAAAAACGTAAATGTATTTTATTGGGATTTTATGCGATAGACCAACACAAAGTGGCACATAATTGTGAAGTGGAAGGAAAATGATAAATGGTTTTCAACATTTTTTTACAAATACATATCTGAAAAGTGTGGTGTGCATTTATATTCAGCCCCCCTGAGTCAATACTTTGTAGAACCACCTTTTGCTGCAATTACAGCTGTAAGTCTTTTTGGGGATGTCTCTACCAGCTTTGCATCTAGAGAATTAACTTTTTACCCATTTTTCCTTTGCAAAATAGCTCAAGCTCTGTCAGATTGGATTCATGGTGGGGGTGGTGTGTTCAGGGTGATGTACAGTGTTAGTTTTCTGCCACACATAGCATATTACTTTTAGGCCAATAAGTACATTTTGGTCCTATCTGATCAGAGCACCTTCTTCCCTATGTTTACAGTGTCCCCCACTAGGCTTCTCGCAAACTGAAAATGGAACTTCTTATGGCTTTCTTTCAACAATGGCTTTCTTCTTGTCACTCTTCTATAAAGGCCAGATTTGTCGAGTGCATGACTAATAGTTGTCCTGTGGACAGATTCTCCCACCTGAGCTGTGGATCTCTGCATCTCCTCCAGAGTTACCATGGACCTCTTGGCTGCTTCTCTGATGAATGCTCTCCTTGCCCGGCCGGTCAGTTTAGGTGGACGGCCATGTCTTGGTAGGTTTGCAGTTGTGCCATACTCTTTCCATTTTCAGGTGATGGATTGAACAGTACTCAATGAGATGTTCAAAGCTTGGGATATTTTTTTATAACATAACCCTGCTTTAAAATTCTACACAACTTTATCCCGACCTGTCTGGTGCGCGTCGGGAATCCATTACCGACTTTGTGTTGGTCTATTACATAAATCCCAATAAAATACATTTACGTTTTTTGGTTGTAACATGACAAAATGTGCAAAATTGCAAGGGGTATGAATACTTTTTCAAGACACTGTATATATATATAGTGGCTGATAGGGAGGTGTTTAACTACTTGCCGACCAGCCGCTGCAGAACGACGTTACCTTACGTCGCTTCGCCTTTTGGCCAGTAGGGGAGAGTGCGTGCACCCGCAGCGTGTGCCCAGAGCAGTTGCGAGTGCCCGGCGGGCGTGATTGTTCAAGTACGTCTTCCTATTACTTATTTTGCTGAAATATTGAGTTGTACAGAGATTGGCTAATCAGATTGCATAGTGCATGACCATCTTAAGTGGCAAATTTGGAATGTAGATGTGCCATGACCCACTTGTATTTTCCAAATGATATTTCTTGGGCATTATACAAGGCACATGAAAAAACACCTTTTTTCAAGACACGCTAGAGTGATAAGGAATCTTCAAACTACGTCTCTCCAGCTGTTGCGGAACTACACATCCCATGATGCATTGTAAAACTCTGACATTCACAGACATGACTAGGTATGATGGGAATTGTAGTTCCTGAACAACTGGAGGGCCGTAGTTTGAAGACACCTGTGGTAGACCATTATTATGCCTCTAGAATTGGGGGTGTGGCATCTACCCAACTTCTCTGTGCTGGTGGACACAAGAACCTACATCTATAGATATATATTTGGGCAGCACAGTGGTGTAGTGGTTAGCACTTTCACTTAGCAGCAAAAAGGGTCGCTGGTTTGAATCCCGCCTGCAACACCATCTGCCTGGAGTTTGCATGCTCTCCCTGTGCCTGCGTGGGTTTCCTCCAGGTACTCCGGTTTCCTCCCACACTCTAAAAACATGCTGGTAGGTAAATCAGATCCTGTCTAAATTGGCCCTAATATGTATGAATGTGTGTTAGGGACCCACACAAACACCACCCCATGTTAAAAAACATAAATGATTTTCTTAATTTGCAAATAAGGATCATCTCTTCCTCAAAGAACAGTGAGCGGGTCGTGGTGGTGGGAAGAAATTAGCAGCAATACAAGCAACTTCCTGTAGGGGCGTGATGTCATTCCTGTGTGCTGGCCACTGCTTAAGGGAACCAGATATGCGCCACGGCACATAGCTCAGAGCACACAGCAGTTGCACATCTCACATACACAGAGGTCGCGCATCTAGCTGCAGGAACCTGATTTTTATGGAAATTAATAGTAAAGCAGATGCAGATTTCCAGGACTGGACTAACCAATGTTTCTAGTGAAAGGCAACTGGTGTTTTCTATTAAACAAGGTCTAAATGGGCCATTGACGTGCATCACAGTTGAACTTAGGAATGTGTCTTTGCCATCAGGGGAAGGCTGGGGCCGGCGTGGAGCGCACAGAGGGTGTGCGTGATGTCACGGGCCATTCAGCGGCTTCCGGCTTCCGGGTACACTCCAGGGGGGAGGGCTCACATAGAGGGAGGATACAGGCAGTGGGGGAGTTGTGGATAGGCTACGCGCTTGGAGTGGCTGCTCCTTCAATAGGCCTGAGGGGGCAGTGTGTGAGTGCTGTGCTATTTATAGGCCGGCTGATAGCACAACGCTGTTAAGGAGTAATACAGTGCGGTGAACTCAAAGGGGGAGGGGATATGGAACAAAATTTGTGAGAGACCGTGCTGGAGTAAAGGGGGGGGAACATAAAGAGAATGACGAATGGGGAGAGGGCACATAGTGGCTGAGGGAATGTTAACACGTATCAAGTATCATATGCATATAAATAAATTAAGTTATGAAGAATATGTAAACAAAAATTATTATAAAAAATCATTATAAAAAATCATATATATAAAGAAAAGGGGGGGGGGGGGGAGGGGGGAAGGGAATCATGTGTGAAAAGGATTATCATTATATGGAGCAGATATGTGTTACATGCATGTATGCACACACACATATACATGCATGTACACATACATATGAGATATAGAAACAATAAGAATTTCCCTATACATAAAAGAATCTCATATATACATTTATATAAAAACAAAAATATTAAAATATAGAAACATAAAAATATATATATAAAAAAATTTAAAAAATTATATATACATATTTTTTATATATATAAAAATTTATATATCCATATATGAGCATGGACATATACTAATGATGGGAGTATGGTAAGCCAGGGGGGGGGGGGGGGGGGTTGTATTAGTATGCATGTGCCTGCACACAATGTGGTGTGTGCATATGTAGGAATGTTCAAAGTTAAAAGAAGAATAGACTGGGGCATGGGCTGGTGAGGGGGGGGGGGAGGGGAGGGGAAAAGGGCAAAGGAAGGAAAGAAAAAAGGGGGGGGAGGAAGAAAAAAGGGGGGGCAGGGGGGGAAGAAGGGAAGGGAGGTGGTATGGGGGGGGGGGGAAGGAAAGAGGGGAAAAGAGAAGAGGAAGAAAAAAGAGAGGGAGAAAGAGGGGAAATGGGGGAGGCTGGATAGTGTGGTGGGAAGGCAAGGTGGCTCATAACAGTGTGTGAACCTCGATTTCTTCGTTTAGCTTACCGGGGGTAAGGGTGCCCAAGGAGTAGATCCAGTAGGTTTCTTGCTGGCACAGATGTTCGAAGCGTTCAGCTGTAGGGAATGTGGCAGGGATGGACTCAATAACCCACACGCTTAGGCCAGCAGTGGACCGGCCGTGGTGTGTAAGAAAATGTTTGGGGACGCTGTGATGGTCACGACCCTTTTCGATGAAGCGCCGGTGTTCCACAAATCGTGCTCTGAGTGCCCTTATGGTGCGGCCAACATAGAATTGTCCACAGGGACAGGTCAGGCAGTATATGACAAAGTCCGTAGAGCAGTTGTAAAATTCTTTGAGGGTGTAGCTTTTGCCTTTGACATTAAAAATTTTCTGACCATGTTGTACGAATGGACAAGTGAGACAGAGAGTTTTTTTACATTGGTACATCCCTCTGAGAGGTATAAGGACAGGTTGCAGGGGGATGGATTGGGAGGACTTGATTTTACTGGGTGCAATTTTGCTCTTAATGTTCCTTGACCTCCTATATGTTACTTTGGGTTTTGTCCCAACTGTGGCTTTCAAATGGGGGTCTTCCAGGAGAATGGACCAATGTGATTCTAGTATTTTTCCATTTTCTTGTGTTTGTCGTGAAACTGTGTGATGAAGCGGGTTGGTTGTTTGGCAACAGGAGAGGAGTTATGACGACTGATTTGTGGTTTGCGATAGTTGTTGAAGGCTGCCTCTATGAGAGGAGCAGGGTATCCTTTTTCTTGAAATTTTTTAGATAGAAGTAGGCCATGGACTTCATAGTCTGAGTCTCTGGTGCAGTTCTTCCGAAGACGGCAAAACTGGCTCCGGGGAATATTGTTCACCCATCTGGGATGGTGGCAGCTGGTATAATGTATGAAGGAATTGCCTGCAGTAGGTTTAATGAAATTTTTGGCATATATGGTTTCATTGTCATGGCAGAGTTCAAGGTCTAGGAATGCCAGAGTTTCGGGGTCAGCCACATGGGTGAATGATAGGCCCAAGGTGTTGGTGTTGCAATGCTGGACGAAGGTGAGTATGCCATCGAGTGTACCATCCCAGATGATAACTATGTCATCAATATATCGACCATAGTATATTATGTTTGCGGCAAAGGGGTGGTCTGCTGCGAGGTACATGTGTTCCCAATATCCCATGGTGAGTTTGGCATAGCTGGGGACAAAGTTGGCCCCCATGGCTGTACCATTGATCTGAAGGTAGTGTGTACCCTCTGACTCAAAATAGTTATGTTTGAGGCAGAAGGTTAGGGCTTCTAGTATGAAATTGGCTTGCCGGGGGTTGGTGAGGGGATCGTTGGCCAAAAAATGCCCGACAGCCCTGGCTCCTATATCATGGGGTATCGATGTGTAGAGTGATGACACATCGAGTGAAAGCCACCAGTAGTTCTTATGCCATGTATAGGGTTTGAGCATCTCGAGTAGATGGGGTCCATCACGTATATAGGACGGGAGGTTCTGTGCTAGGGGTTGGAGGAATTGATCAATATATATGGAGAAGCCACTGGTGACACTCTCCATGGCAGCCACTATTGGACGGCCTGGGGGACGGGTGAGATCTTTATGAATTTTTGGTAAATGGTAGAAATACGGAACTTTATAGAAGTTTTTCTTTAAGAACGAGGCTTCAGATTTGGAAATGATTTCGTCAGTGAGGGCTTTGTTAACAAGTGTAGTTGCTTCTAGCGAAAACTGGAATGTGGGTCACTGGGGAGCCTGGCATAGGTGTTAGTATCAGAAAGTAGTCTTCGTGATTCGAGGATGTAGTCTTCTTTGTCCTGGATGACTATACTGCCCCCTTTGTCCGCAGGTTTGATGACAATAGATTCGTTGTGTGTCAACTGTTCCAAGGCCTTGCGTTCTAGTGGAGGAAGGTTGGAATTGATGTAGGTGTGCTTGGAAGTGCGGTTGCACATATTAATGAGGTCCGTATAGACTACCTGGTAGAAAGTTTGTAAGTACGGACCCTTGTTGGATGTTGGGTTAAAGATGGATTTGGGGCGTAGTGAGGTGTGTTTGACTGGGGGTGAGGTAGAACCATGTTGGGTGAGCCATTCAAGGTCAGCGTTGTAGTTTTCGGCATATAACTCCTCAAGTAGGGCAAGTGCGGGTCTGTCTGATTCGTCAAGTGAATCAAGGTCTGTGGAACATGAAACAGAGTTGACGATATCAGACGTGGGGGATGGTTTAGATGATTGGATATTGAAATATCTCTGGACTGTAAGGTCTCTAATATATTTGTTGAGGTCTTTGAATAGTGTAAAACTGTTGGGCTGCATAGTAGGGGCAAAGGTGAGCCCCTTTCTGAGGAGGGATAGGTCAGAAATGCGAAGGTGCCGCCAAGACCCACCATTGGTAAAGAAATTCCCACCTTTCTTCCCAGCAATGAGAACCATAAGGCTCCAACAAAATGGTGGCGGGAGGCCACTGCCTTAGGGACCCCTAGTGGCAGCTTCTCCGGGGTCTGCAGCTCATTCCTCTGCTGCTGCTCCACACATTAGTGTCACTAAAGCTGTCCACTCAGACACATCAGACTCAGGGGAATCTTCCCCATCTTCCCCATAACCCACCATGTCTCCACAACCCAAAGTAACTACTCCTGATCCCATAGTCTTGTTTCCAAAATCTGGCCAGCCAATCGCAGATACTACCTTAAAAGAAATGCTTCTATCATTAAAATCATCCATTCAAGCAGATGTGATGTCCTGCATCCACCAATATAAAGTGGAACTACAAGAAGTAGGTGAGAGGGTGTCTTAAGTGGAGGATAAGATGGAAGAGTTTACTACCCCCTTCAATACTTTAGTAGACTCGCATTCATCACAACAAGAAGAAATATTTAATTTTAAAAGCTAAACTTGCAGACCTTGAGGACCCCTCGCAATGCAACAAAATTTGCTGTATTCCTGAATCGGTCCAAACCCAGCAACTTCGCATTTTGTCCATGATCTTTTCAAGCCAGTGATCCCCATGCTCACCTCAGCAAACTTAACTATCAACAGGGTCCATAGGCTCCCAAAACCCTTGTATATACCCTCAGAAGTACCAAGGGATGTACATTTCTTTCAAGTAAAGGAAGAACTCCTGGCTGGTTAAACAAAACCCAGCCACTCAAAAGGTTATTGTACAACACCTTGAAGAGTTCTTCCATCTCAATAATCAACCAGAAATGTATCCATTTGTAGTGTGGAATGCCCACCAAGCTTACATCCGAGGCATTCTGCTCCAAATGTAGTTCCTTTTCTCCTGTCCCGAGGCTAAAACTAAAAACCCTTCTAACAGACATTCACACCCTTAACTAGCTTAACCAGATCTCTCCTTCAACCGACAAGGCAATGAAACTGTCTGAGTTACATACTGATCTCAGAGAGCTGAAGTGTGCACAGCATGACCCACATACCTCCGCAGATTTATACTCAACTTCTATGCTAACAACAATAGAGCAGCAAACTCTTGGCTACCAGAATTAAAGCACAAAGATTGAAAGCCAAAATCCTTCACCTTTTCCACCCTACCAAACAAAAACAAAAATTGCTAAACCCACAAGCCACAATATTATTAATGAGTTTCTGGCACAAATACAGCTTCCATCCCTATCCAACACACAACTCAATGCATTAAACTCTGAGTTCACCTCAAAAGAAATAGAACAAATCATATCGTCCCTCCCTAACTCCCAAGGCCCTGATGGATTTACAAATGAGTACGTTAAAGCCTTCAAACACCTCCTGTCACCCCATCTAATCAATGTTTTCCACTCTGTGGCCAACACGGGATCCTTCCACTGTGAAATGTTAAAGGTCTGCATAGTCACTCTACCTAAACTGAGTGGACACCCAAATACACACGCCAACTTTCACCCCGTCTCCCTGCTCAATGCCAAACTGCTAACTAGAAGTCTGATAGGCATCATCCCAACATTAGTAAAACTGGACCAACTGGGGATCACTAAAGGCAGGCAGGCATCAGATACTACCAGACGCATCCTCAACATCATACATCTTGCAGGGGCCAGTTGAACACCTTCTCTGTTTCTCTCTATAGATGTAGAGAAGGCGTTTGACAAAGTTCACTGTGACTACATGGCTGCTGTCCTCTCCAAATTTGGCTTCCAAAGTAACATACTTTCAGCTAACCTAGCACTGTATTCAAAATCATTGGCCCAGGTCTACACATCTAGCTTGTTATCCAAACCCTTTAATATCATCAATGGCACTCACCAGGGTTGTCCCTTTTCCCCCTCCATTAGGGATGGGCCGAACGACCCCCTGTTCGGTTCGTAGCAGAACTTTCGAACATCGGCAAAGTTTGGAACCGGATAACGAACCCCATTGAAGTCTATGAAAAATCCAAAGTGCCCATTTTGAAGGCTTATATGCAAGTAATGGGGCATACAATGGTTATGGGGGTCCGGGTACAGCCCTGGGGGACATGTATCAATGAAAAAAAGTTTGTAAAAAATGTCATTTTTAAATCATCAGTGATTTATTGATGCTTGAAGTGAAAGTATAAAAATGAAAAAATTCCTTTCAATATAGTGCCTGGGGGGTCTTCTTAGTCTACCTGTAAGGTGGCACGTCTTTACTATGTTGCATTTATAAAGCCAAAAAAATGAAATTGTCTCTGTAATGAGCCCCTTGCTCGCTCGGTTCCACTCTCCCGACACTCCTCTGCAGCTATTGAATCAGATTGCAACGTCTGATGGTTCGGTCATCCAATAGTCCGGAACTAGAACCACAGCTCTGTGCTGTTCTAGTCCAGTTGTGATAGCTCAGAACAAACACCAGGCAGGCTGTATGTAAGTTCAAACAGGAATCTATCTTTATTGACAAAATACAGGCTTTTATACACTCAAAGTGGAAGTGCAGACCTCCTGCTCATATTACTCTAACAATACAGCTGTAACCTAATTAACCTAATTAACATGAGCTAATTAACTAATCCCTTTAGACAGCCTAGATGACTCAGACATGACCGTTAGGCCAGATTGGCCGTCTTGTAGTTCAGAAAGTCCAATCACAAATAACAATGGGGATCTAATGACTCTTAGATCCCATAGTAGACTTATTTACAATACACATTTTCAGCAGACAATAGACAGACAGGTGTTGGAATTTACATCAGCATCTCCTAACAGTATCTGTCCCAGCATTGTGAATCAGCCACTATTCCAATATGGCAAATCCAGGGTCCCCAGACATACAGCTCACAAAGAGCACCGTTTCCCCAAATGTAAGGGCCCCCGATCGATCGGCAAGAGGCTAGCATAAGTCCCCTCCAAAAGTCTCTTTCCTGGCTAGGTCTGTCACAGTCTCTGCAAGCTTTCTTTATTTTGTAAGCAATGGCTTGGGGAGCCAGTCTGTATGATGAGGCCACAATCTAGTGCACGGGGAACAAGATTATAGATTTTTTGGATAAATTCTGTTGTCTTTACAACAGACTTTGGATTTCTACTTCTGTAACGGGTGTGGAAAAATTGTTCTTTGGATGTCGGTGGCGCTTCACACCGTAACCCTATAGATGTACTTTTGATGAAAGCAAGAATTGGCCTTGCTGTCAAAAATTGTAATGATATGCACCTGACAAACAGGTGTGTAAAAATTGGCCTTTGGGTGTTAATTGTGCCCATGAAAACTACACCAAAAACACTAGGCAGCAGTGTTAATTTTGGCAGCAAATTTTGATTTAGTTTTAGTCTAATGCCCTGTACACACGGTCGGACATTGATTGCACATTCCGACAACAAAATACATGGATGTTGGCTCAAACTTGTCTTGCATACACACAGTCACACAAAGTTTTCAAAATTTCTGATCGGTCTGAATGCGGTGCCGTAAAACACGTACGTCAGGACTATAAACGGGGCAGTAGCCAATAGCTTTTGTCTCTTAATTTATTCTGAGCATGCGTGGCACTTTGTGCGTCGGATTTGTGTACACACAATCTGAATTTAACCGATCGGATTTTATTGTCAGAAAATTTTATAGCCTGCTCTCAAACTTTGTGTGTCGGAATTTCCTATGGAAAATGTGTAATGGAGCACACACACGGTCAGAATTTCAAACAACAAGGTCCTATCACACATTTTCCATCGGAAAATCCTATCGTGTGTACAGGGCATAAGTCTTAGGACTAAAATGGCATTTTAGTTTTAGTCCCATTTTAGTCTTCTGCAATTGTTTTTTACTAAATCTCCAGTGCATGTTAGTAGACTAAAATGTCCTACGTTTTAGTCGACTAAAATCTCCAGTACATTTTAATAGACTAAAACTCATTTTAGTCGTCTGAAATCTAATGGGTGTAATTAAATTGTATTGCATTAGTTAACATTTCTCTATAATTTCCAAACTCATTACAGTGGATCCTCAGATTACGAGCATAATCCGATCCAGGAGAATGCTCGTAATCCAAAGTACTCGCATATCAAAGCGAGTTTCCCCACTGAAGTCAATGGAAATTAAAATAATTTGTTCCGCATTGACTTCAATGGCATGCAATACCGCATGCAGCCAGAGGTGGGGGGGGGGGGCGCCGGAGAGCCTCGGAAATGGCCGGAAAGGCCAGAGGACACTTGTTCAGCCAATGTTCAGCTTGAACTCATGCTCGGACCAAACCGTTCGCCTATCCCTACTCTCAACAATCAACAAAGCATACATACCATTGGATATAATATCCTTTACCGACGCATCTCCAAAAAACAAATGCATCTCATTCCTCTACTATTAATCATAACCTTTTCTCAAACAAAAGACCCTCTATGCGAAGCCAAACTTTCACAATTCAATACACATCAATGGCGTAAGGCCTCTCAACTACTTACCACATCTTCAAAATGTACCACCTATTGGGAATAATCTCTAAAGATTCTTTATAGATGGTACTATTACCCTACTAAATTGGCTAAAATCTTCCCATCCCAGTCACCGTTAAGCTGGAGGGAATGTGGAAGCCACAGATTCCTGTTACACATATGGTGGGAATGCCCTGTGGTAAAGCTATTCTGGAACTAAATCTTCACCTTTCTATCCTCTGTATCAACAGTCCCTATGGAAGATAATCCTGCAACAGCGCTCCTCCTACTACACCACGAATCCTGAGCCTCAACACAAACCACTTTTCTTGTACATGGCATCATAGCAGCCAGGAGAATGATAGCTGTTGCCTGAAAACGAACTGATCCTCCGGATCTCTCTCTTTCTTCAGTACCTGAACACTAGCACACAATTTGAACTGATGTTTGCTGTTAAAAATTGCAAACACGCACCCTTCTGGAAGCATTGGCATAGGTGGCTGAATCATTTAGACTGCACACCAACTATCTAATAGTATAGTTTAACCTGGCCCTTTTAAGGCAGGAAACAGCTTAGCCTAGGTATCCCGTAAAGGCCTTTCTTCATCTACAGATTTTGTCTATTGTAAACTACCACGTTGCAAATCACATCCCCACTCATAGTTTCCCCACCCCTGTACTCCTGAACCTCTGATTTGCATATGTACCCTATTGTTGAAATGTTTTATTACTGTACAAGCTCTGTAATTACCAACTCTGTAATCTGCCTTGTTTGTTAATATTTTCTGCTTACAACCTTAATAAGAACGAAAGATTAAAAAATAAGAAAAATGGTGTCCGAATGGGACAGCATCATATGATGTCCTCCCTGAATAACAGTGATCCGGCTTGACTGTTTTTTACAATAAGCCGGACGGGGAGTGGATAAAATGTGACAGTGGATGTTGGGAGAAAAGCCCCGCTACTGTGACTCATGGACTGTGGCTGGGGGTGCTGGAGCATGTTAGACCCTAAATATGGGTGTAATGTGTAACATGTTACAAAAGGTAAACTTATCCTTTGATCTGCAATTGATGTCAGTTAAAGCAACCTGACAATTAAAAGTATTTTGTTTACCACTTCCCGACCAGCCGCTGCTGTTATATTGCAGAAGGTTGACTCCCCTGGGCGAGCCGTCGTAGCTATACGTCTGCTGGCTTTTATACCACTAGGGGGCACACGAGCACAGCCGGAGCCGATGCACGTGCCCGGTGTTTGCGATGATGCCGGGCACCCGAGATCGCTCCACACAGAGACAGAACGGAGATCTGTCAATGAAAACAGACAGATCTCCGTGCTGTCAGGGGAGAGGAGACTGATCTGCTGTTCATACTAAGTATGAACAATGATCGGTCTCCTCACCTAGGCAGTCCCATCCCCCCACAGTTAGAACCACTCCCTAGGACACACAGTTAACCCCTTGATTGCCCCCTACTGTTAACCCCTTCCCTGCTAGTGTCATTTATTCAGTAATCAGTGCATTTTTATAGCACTGATCGCTGTATAAATGTCAATGGTCCCAAGAAAGTGTCAAAAGTATCCAATTTGTCCCCCAAAATCTTGCAGTCCAGATAAAAATTGCAGATCACTGCCTTTACTAGTAAAAAAAGTAATAATAAAAATGCCATAAATATAACCCCTATTTTGTAGATGCTATAACTTTTTCGCAAACCAATCAATATACCCTTATTGTGATTTTTTTTACCAAAAATATGTACAAGTATACATATTGGCCTAAACTGAGGAAGGTTTTTTTTTTTTTTTTAATGGGGATATTTATTATAGCAAAAAGTTAAAAATATTGTTTTTTTCTTTTTCAAAATTGTCACTCTTTTTTTGTTTATAGCGCAAAAAATAAAAATTGCAGAGGTGATCAAATACCACCAAAGGAAAGCTCTATTTGTGGGGAAAAATGGACATCAATTTTGTTTTTCGCACGCCCGTGCAATTGTCAGTTAAAATGACGCAGTGCCGAATCGCAAAAAATGGCCTAGTCATTAAGGGGGTAAATCTTCCGGGCCTATAGTGGTTAAATAAAATGATCCTTTAATCTTTTATTAACTCTTAGTTTACCTTAATCATCCGTAATGACTCCTTCTTCCCCTTCCCTTTTTTGTTCATATTTTTTTTTATTTAAGTGCATTAAAAAGCACAAAACTGGAAAAAAGCCAGACTTCATTTTTGATTAACTTTGCAAAGCATTGCTCCAGAATCAGTATTTTTGTGTTAATTTAATTTGGAAGAATTTAGAATTTGGAGAATAAAAATGCTCTTTATCCACGTAAACACTCTTTTTTTTTAAATAACACATATCAAAATAGAAAAAGGCAGGCTTTTTAATTTGTTACTTTTGTCTATAGATGGCATAAAAAATACAATATTACTAAAAGAAAACCTTGTTTGTCTTAAAATATACTGTGTATGTACTGTATTACTTTGTAAGCTTAAGTAATAACAATGGTATTACCAAATCACTAGGCTCATAGTGAAATATAAAAATTGCTCTAGTCCATAGACACTGTACTGGTGTAAGAGCTGAAGTGGTTCACACGATAAGCATGGGATTTGTTCCTATAGATGTATTTTTTTTCTGCATGTTTTATGTTGAAAAATAGTTTTCTTACAAATACAAAAATAAAGAGACTACATTTCCAAAGAGGTATATAAAGTAATTGCTACCATCCCTAAACAGTGCAAGAAGAACCTCAAACAAACGGGGTTTTAAGGGCAAAAAGGCTTGGAAAAAATTATACTGAAAAAATTACAAATTTTATTATACAAAAAAGTTATTTTTTAAAAAATAATTTATACAAAAAACATGCATTAAGACAACACAATTGTAGTGTATTACAGTATGACAAAAAATCAAATCCCTTTATATAACTTTTTTGTATAATAAAATTTGTAATTTTTTCAATATAATTTTTTCGAAGCATTTTTGCCCTTAAAATCCCATTTTTTTGAGGTTCTACTTATAAAGTAATTGCTTATCATCTATAGATGTATTTACATGAACAAAAAAATCTTTATTTATTACATAGCAATACTTCACAAATCAGAAACCCATCCAGTCCATTATTCATAGTATTTATTAAGATTATTATTATTATTATTATTATTATTATTATTATTATTATTAATAATAATAACTACCACTACTATTACTAATATTAACAATACATATTTTATTGAAGAGCACATTTTGACTATAATTATAACAACATTTTACATGCTGGAAACAATTTCATTATATTTGCATGTGAATTTTAAATACAATATAGGTATACTGAATGTCTAGCAAAAAGAAATGATTCAACTTTATACATTTTATTTCTCAGCATTGCTCATACTGGAAAGCAGTTTCTTTAGTAAAGTATAGTTTAGAGACACATTTAGACTTTACTTAGTGTATCTTATACAGTAAAATCTTTTAATATCACTGTTACCATATGATGACAATATTTCCAGCATTGTAGAGAATAGTAAAGCCGGTGACATAATTCTTCATTATTAGAGTGATTGTAAACCTTCTGTGTGCCGTTCTCCCGGGACTACTGACACCTGAGCTGAGCACTCAATAGAGACACCACAAGACCCCCACATGATTACAGTGGTGGGACCGCTCCATTCACAATAGAACAAAAGAACAACTAAGCCACCAAGAACAACAAACCTGATATTTTATTGGATGAAAGTTTCTGCCGGATTCCCCCAGGAAATAGACCCTGAATTTACTGATCACCATCTGCTTTCCAATACAAACTGTCATCATACAAGTCTTACTATGTCTCCTTCACTTTAACTATTTATTGACCCATCTAGTTTAGGTAAATAGCAATAAAACATACTACTACTACTACTACTAATATTATTATCATTGCAGATTTGTATCTCTTACCCATTCTCACCAATAGTGTAAAATAAATAAACACACATGCACTATATAAAAAAAGAAAATCCTTTAATTAAATAAAACACAACCATATTCTTACCAATAAGTCCCTCCATATCACCCCCCCCCCCCCCCACGTTCCCTCGCAAGATACCTCACAATGTCGAAAGGCATGTGGCCTATTCTGGTATAGAAGGAGGAGTTGCAAAATTGCCACCCTCCATGTCTTGGCCACTAAGACCACATGCAAATGAAAATAGTGCAGCGAAATAAAATGTCCAAGATATTGAATGCAATAAATAAATACAGAAGTCCAGGTAAGTGCATGTGCGGACAGCACAAATCTGAAAAAACGGTGCAGTGAGGAGTAAAACGCTGTATCCAGTGAAAGTGATCCCTCCACCACAGGTAAAGCTGGCCTCTTACCTCATGGATTCGACCTGAAACAGGTCACAAAACAGTAGGCAAAAATCAAATCAGCAAGTAAGATGCCATCTGGATAACGTCTTCACATCCATACTTATGGTAAACTTAAGATGCTCCAAAAACATATAAAGACAGAGAGAGAAGAATCTAGTGCTCACTGTCTTAATTTTTATTAAAATATAAAATAAACAAATACACTCACATAAGGCTGCACTCAAAACGGAGTGCTGGCGTACGAGCATGTAAACAAACCATCAAGATGGCCGCGGGTGATGTCACACGTGACTCCTGACCCCCCGTCCGTGGGCGGGACTTCATCAGCGTGGGGCAGCTAGGACCACATGTCTGTATAAAGGTCTGGTTAAAATATTAAAGGGAACCCCATGACATGTTTCCTATATTTTAAATAAATGTATGTAAGAGGTGAAAAGAATCAGGAAATCTTACACTGACACATTACATAGCATCAATGTACTTTGCATAAAAAAATATGTATTTGATGTCTGGTCTTGCATGGCAATGATATTTATTTGTAAATTAACCACTTCAGCCCCGGAGGATTTTACCCCCTTCCTGACCAGAGCACTTTTTGCGATTCGGCACTGCGTCACTTTAACTGACAATTGCGCGGTCGTGCGACGTTGTACTCAAACAAAATTGACGTCCTTTTTTTCCCACAAATAGAGCTTTATTTTGGTGGTATTTGATCGCCTCTGCGGTTTTTATTTTTTGTGCTATAAACAAAAAAAGAGCGACAATTTTGAAAAAAACGCAATATTTTTTACTTTTTGCTATAATAAATATCCCCCAAAAGAATATAAAAAAAACTATCTTTTTCCTCTGATATGTATTCTTCTACATATTTTTGGTAAAAAAAAATGCAATAAGCGCTTATTGATTGGTTTGCGCAAAATTTATAGCGTCTACAAAATAGGGGGTAGTTTTATGGCATTTTTATTTTTCATTTTTTTTTATTAACAATAGTGATTTTTATCGGGACTGCGACATTATGGCGGACACATCGGATATTTTTGACACTATTTTGGGACCATTGTCATTTATACAGCGGGTAAGTAAAGTGGGGTAGATGGCGCTACCTATACTTGGGGGAATACTTCTCCCTGATATTACAAAAAATGTGCACCCTTACACATTACAGTGCACAAATAATCAAATGTTGATAATGCAATCATATATAGCAGCATATATTCTACAACTTAAAGTGCAGCCAAGCCAAATCAATAATGACATGTAAATAGTAAGTGTCCAAAATTGGTTAATCCTGTGTATAAAAAATTATAATTATATAATGAATCATAAAAAGTTCCCAAATTCATCAAAAATTCATCAAAAAACTAATCAAAAAATTATTAATATGTGTATCAGCAAAAAAAGTCCAAGTGTTAGAAATTCCAAAAAAAAACAGTGTTAATATGAAATTAGTGAAGCTCCAAAATGGCCAAGTGTTCAAACGATCAAGTGACTCTTGTGCTCAACAGATCAGGTGACTCATGTGCTCCCCTTATGGGTCCCCACTCACCAGCTCCTGTTACCTCTGCAGGGGTGATAGGCATATATGGGTAACCGTGGGTGGTGTCCCTTGATGGCTCTACCAGTGGTCCGTCCGTAGCCTATCGGGCCCTTGCAGCTTCTCCACCGGATCAGGGCATCCAAACCGCTCAGCACCTCACCAGTCACCGTGTCCTAGCCTTGGGGAGCTGTTGAACAATGGACACGGTGACTGGTGAGGTGCTGAGCGGTTTGGATGCCCTGATCTGGTGGAGTAGCTGCAAGGGCCTGATAGGCTATGGACGGACCACTGGTAGAGCCATCAAGGGACACCACCCACGGTTACCCATATATGCCTATCACCCCTGCAGGGGTAACAGGAGCTGGTGAGTGGGGACCCATAAGGGGGAGCACATGAGTCACCTGATGCTGATTGAATTTGCTAGGGATCTGGGATCCCTTGAAGACTGCCTATGCTGCCTATCCTATTCCTGAATATTGATTATGCTAGCTTCCAACAATATTTTTGGTTTATTGCATCACCAACAACTAAGGCCCAATTTTTCTTCGCCTGTTTGACAGGTGCATGTAATTTTTTTTTCTAATTTTTAATAGTAGGGCCAGTTCCTGTGCCCAACAAGAGAAACTGTGAGGGGTTACAGTGTTCAGGCACCACTAGGGATGGGCAAGCAGCTTGGGCCGAGCATAGGTCTGGCTAAAAAATCACCTATTCAGTTACTTGCCTAACACCCAAACTTTCTGGGCACTTAGTGAGATGTTCGCCCAACGAGGGCACAGTCAATAGGTTGTTAAGGCTTCCCAGCTAAGAGCTAAATTGAAAAAAACATTGTGAAAAAAAGAATGTAGGTTTAAAAAAATTGGGGGAAAAAATTACGTTCTTATGCTGGTATGGATTTTAACCACTTCCCTACCAGTTTGTAATGACGCCAGCAGGAACTCTCCCTTCCTCCCGCAGCCCATCAGAGTACCTGAGTACCTATTTCCAGCCCATTAGACTACCCAAGTACCTATCTGCAGCCCATCACGGTAGCCGAGTACCTATCTGCAGCCCATTCCTCATATATACGTTGGGGTGTTTGGGATAATTCCACTGTCCTTGTGCTCCAGGACCGTCAAAAAGTGTGATAGGTAAGAATTAAATTAGATGTGTATTTTATGCTCCTAGAACACCTGATGGTTCTCCCTGCATGTTGGGCCTCTCTATGTGGCCAGGCTGTGAAAAAATCTCAAACATGTGGCATCACCATACTCAGGAGGAGTAGCAGAATGTAGTTTGGGGTGTAATTGAAAGTATTTATATGCTGTGTGTGAGAAATAACATGTTATTATGACAATTTTGTGTAAAAACAAAAATAAAAATTTCCTAAGAATTGTGGGAAAAAATTACAACTTCAAAAAACTCACCATGCCTCTTACTAAATACCTTGGACTGTATACTGTCCAAAAGGGGGTAATTTGAGAGGTATTTGTACTGTCCTGACATTTCAGGGCCTCAAGAAATGAGTTGTCAAAACATCAGGTGTGTTGTTTACATACATGTACCCCAGGGTGGTACCCGGATCTCCAAACACTTTTTATGGCAATAACTTACATATGAGCCTTTAAAATGAGGACCTTTGATTTTTCATGTTTGTGTTCCATAGACTTTAATAGAGTTTAATAGAGATGTTCTGGTGCGAACCAAACCGGGGGGTGTTTGGCCCATCCCTACCCATGACACTAATACAGTGAACAGACACTGTTACAGGGAGTGAAAGGGTTAACTGGGGGTGATCAAGGGGTTAAAACTTTTTTAGGGAATATATGGTGGGTACCCTGAACCTATCTGGGACTGACACTAACTGCCGCTAACTTCCGCTGATGCTAACTGGCATCACCAGTGACACTAATACAGTGATCAGTAAAAAATCTGTACACTTTACTTAGTGACAGGGAGTGAAAGGGTTAACAGGGGGGGGGGAGGGGGCGATTAAGGGTTTAAATATGCCTAACTGTGTGTACTGGTGTTAGTGCAGTGTTTGTTCTCACTGTAGATGCTCTCTCCTCTCACGCTGGAACCGAAAACAGCTCCAGGAGAGGAGATTGCATGATTTCCTGTGTCTGTTTTTACATTACACAGGCACAGGACATTCTGCTATTCGTCAGAACTGATCAGCAGATCCAGGCCATAAATCATTGGCCTGGACCTTATGACTGATCGGTTCTGAATCAAATACAATCACTGCAGGGACAGCAGGCTTGCGCACACATCCCCTAGCCGCGGGCGCAAATCACATACCTATAAGTAAATTACGTGGGGTGGTCCGGAAGTGGTTAAAAACAATTTTTTTTTAACGTTTTTTGCATTGGGCCTCATACACTTTTTATGTCCAATAACTTACATATAAGCCTTCAAAATGGGGACTTTTCCTTTTTTCTGTTCAGAACCCACAGACTTCAATGGGGTTCTTTGTTTGGGCCAGAACTTTTGCAACCGAACAGGGGGTCGCTCGGCCCATCTCTACCCACCACCATCCTGTGGGGGTAGATTCACTTTCCCAGGTTTCTCTTACCAGGTCAAACAACCCCTTTAGTCTTTGCCCATACACCAACTCAAGGGTTGGGGGACCAGTTACTGGTCAACCCACCTTACCCTGCACAATGGTGACTCAGTAAAAATAACTCACCATTGACCCCAAAGGTGGGAAACTTTTTGGCCTCAGGCACTTGTGATGCTTTATTAACCTTTGTGACTGGTTCCTAACCATTTTTTAATGTGGAGTCTTACTTTTGGGTGGTACAAAATGCACCACGTGACACTGCCAAATCAGGATGCACACGATTATAGGAACCTTCCCTCTTCTCCTCCTTGGATGTAACCTGTAGTGGGGAGGTTTTCTCTATGTTCTCGCCAACCATGACCCGCATAAGAGGAGATTCCATACTAGGGGTCTCCTTAGCCTGTTGATCATTTGCTACAGGTACATTACAACCTCATCGGATGCAAGAGTCACATTGTTAATCCCTTAAAAAGTCACACTGACCAGGCAGTCTTTTGCTTACATAGTCCAATATCTCCAGGAACAAAGGGCAGTCTTGTTCCATCATAAAGTCATGTATAAGGTTGGGTAACACCTTAACCACCTGAGTAACTGTGCCACAGGCAGTAGGGATAGTGAATTGCACCAGCGAGTATTGTTTAGTGTCCCCATGTATAAATACTACTTGCAGGATCTTTTTTCTTAACCAGGCCCACTGTCCCAAATATCTTGGTATTGACAAAGATCCAGTCCAGCAGATCCTGGGCGTGATGTTGGTTCATCCAGATGTTACACTCAAATCACCCCTCGCCCGGATCCAGGTGGGCAGTACTGACCATCTGGGCATAGAAGGACATCTTATGGGTCCTTCTTATGGCTTATAAGCTAGTGTCATAAAAAGTGTTTGGGGACCCGGGTCCTGCCCCAAGGGACATGTATCAATGCAAAAAAAAGTTTTAAAAACGGCCTTTTTTTGGGAGCATTGATTTTAATAATGCTTAAAGTGAAACAATAAAAATGAAATATTCCTTTAAATATCGTGCCTGGGGGTGTCTATAGTATACCTGTAAAGTGGCGCAGTTTTCCCGTGTTTAGAACAGTACCACAGCAAAATGACATTTCTAAAGGAAAAAATTCATTTAAAACTGATCGCGGCTGTAATGAATTGTCGGGTCTCGGCAATATAGATAAAACTAATTGAAAAAAATGGCATGGGTTCCCCCCCAGTACATTTCTAGGCCCTTCGGGTCTGGTATGAATATTAAGGGGAACCCCGAACCAAATTTTTTTTTTTTAAATTGTGTGGGGGGGTCCCCCCAAAATCCATACCAGGCCCTTCAGATCTGATATGGATTTTAAGGGGAACCCTGCACCAAAATTAAAACATAAAATGGCGTAGGAGTTCCCCCAAAATCCATACCAGACCCTTCAGGTCTGGTATGGATTTTAAGGGGAACCCTGCGCCAAAATTAAAAAAAAAAAAGGCATAGGGCCCCCCACAATCCATACCAGACCCTTATCCGAGCATGCAACCTGGCAGGCCACAGAAAAAGAGGGGGGACAAGAGAGCGCCCCCCCTCCTGAACCATACCATGCCACATGCCCTCAACATGGGGAGGGTGCTTTGGGGTAGCCCCCCATGTTGCCAGCAATGTTCACAGAACAGGTGATTACACGCTTCACTTCTATCCACACAAATGGGATTTAGACTGTCTTGAGTACAGTTCAACTGCCTGGAAACTGAAGAGCGACACAACAAGTCTCAATTGTTTTGTCTTGTTTTTTTTTCGATATCTGATTGAAACTTTAACTTTGACAGTCCGTCTCCCTTCCTCCGCTTATGTTGCTTTACAAGCTGAAGGAGATATACGGACGTCAGACTCATTACCTAACCTGTGATTTACCCCCCTCCTGTTTATCTGATTTATAATCATTGCATCACTATGGGTTCCTCTTTCTACCTTCCCCGCTTGCATTTTCTACCATCAGGACTGTGCAATACTTCTAAACCTGGGATTACCCAGGTGACTGTCATCTACATCCGAGATAGCCCATAAAATAACCATACTGTCTGTGTCTAGCTGTTAATTATAGCTGTAACTGATTATACCATACCAGTGGACTGCCTATACTGAGTTACATGGCGATCAGCCTACTCTGTGTTGCTACATTAAATTCCACCTTGGCTTAATTGATCCACCCGGCTTAATTGATCCATTATATTAGATAGTATAAGAGTTGAGAGTGTGTGGTAGCTACCTGTGTCTTGACAACGTTGTCAAATTTTAATTCTCTAAAGTGGTGGAAGACGCAATCTATGTTTACTGTTTTATGAGGAGTATTTTTCAATAAAATGTATTAATTTTTGATATATACCATGTTCTTCTTTTGAAGACTCTCTCTTTTCCTTTTTGTTTATAAATATTCAATAGTGAATACACAATATATGACTAGGTTAGAAAATCAGTCCAGAAAAATTGTCTTTTCCATCCCAAAATTTAGTAATAGAAAAAGAGGAATAAATATTTAATTATCTCTACCCAAAACTAGAGAAAATTTTGGTTTGACACTTTAATCCCCACTCACTTTACATTACATACCTAGGCGGCTTCTGTTTATGGCACTGTTTAACTCCACCTTCTCACAAGTGCTAAGACTCATTCTCTCATTTGTGAAAAGCTTCTACTGCCCACCGAAGTACTGGCATTTAATAGTGAATTTAAAGGGGGTAGAGCATAGTACCAGGAGGGGGCTTATATTTGTACAGAAAACAAGGTCTCAAGTTACCTGTTTTATAAGGACCCAGAGATCACCCTGAAGTCAAACACAGATGATTTGAGTCACATCAAGTTTTTAGAAATGTTTTAGAAATGAATTGAGACAGGTCACTTTTTTTTGCCCATTTATTCCTAAACCACAAATTATTCCTTAAGAGTCAGCACTAATTTAATGTACATAATTTTTTACAAGTAGGTTATGATTTGACTTTGTCCAGAATATATTTTCTGGAATTTCCCTCAGGTCTTATGATAATTAAATAACATTTAGGGAAGAATATGCAGCCTAACAATCCAGCACTGGAGGTCAGTATGGTGAATACCTCCACAGCCACCACGTATTTTCCTCTGGTGCTCAGATAGGCTGGGATCATGGCAATCCAGACACTGCAGAACAACAACATGCTGAAGGTGATGCACTTGGCCTCATTAAAACTGTCCGGTAATGTCCTCACCATGAAAGCCAGAACAAAACTCACAGCTGCCAGAAACCCCATATAACCCAACACAGAGTAGAACCCGATAACTGATCCTTCATTACACTGAATGATGATCTTCCCAGGATAGGAGTGCACGTCATACTCTTGGTAGGGAGGAGACACTGACAGCCAAATAACACAGATCAGAACTTGGACAGAGGAGCAGATTATGACAACAGAAGTAGACAACGTATTTCCCACCCACTTCCTCCAGTAGCTTCCGGGTTTGGAGGCTTTGAAGGCAATGTAGACTGTGATAGTCTTGGCCAGAATACAAGAGACGGCAATGGAGAAGAAGATGCCAAATGATGTTTGTCTCAGAATGCAGGTTATATCCACAGGACGACCGAGGAACAAGAAGACACAAAGGAAGCTCAGCAAGATGGAGGTCAGGAGAATGAAGCTTACAGTCCGGTTATTGGCTTTCACAACCGGGGAGTCCCGGAGTAAAATAAACAATGTCAGTATATAGAGTGTTCCAGCAGAACATAATATTGAGCTAACATAAAAAGCTAAAGCTATGATGTTTGTCTCATAGGAGAGATAGTCATAGGCTTTGGGGATACAGATTACTCTTCTTTCATCTGGCAAATGGTTATCGGGACATCTGTGGCAGAACTCACTGTCTGTGGAAGAAGAATACCATGCAATAAGTTACACATTTTCACAAATATCAATTTATTTAAAAATGTAATAAAATTATATATTATTTATAGTTGACATCTGTTCTGTAATAATAATGTGTTTATTACCTGTTGTATTAGAGATTTCCCCATCAGAACACGGCACACACCGGTAGCAGCAGGCATGGATTCCTCCAGTTGGAGCTTTCCTGTATCCTGGAGCACAGGGATCATTGCACCGACCTTGGGGAAACTGAAAGGAAAATAAGTTTAGGAAGATTTAGATTAGTCTTTTATGTTCCTAAACATGTAAGAAAATAACTATATTGAGTACAGTCTAAAATACTGTACACAATATACCTTTTGTTAGCAGAAAATACATTTCACAAAAATATTCAGTAAGCACAAAATGTATTTGTAGTGAAAACTAAGCACCTCATCTGATGGAAGGTGCTGCATGCAAATACATGTTATCTGTTAGAGCACTTTAAAAATCATACAATTTGGAACTCCAGTATATATATATATATATATATATATATATATATATATATATATATAGAGGAACATCAGCTAGAAAGTTGCCGCTTTGGTCTTTTGTTAACCCTTCAATTTATGACTGATCAGTGAAGTTGCTCCTCACTTAATAGTTATCCACTTCCTATCTGAGTCAATTCTGACACTTCACTCCTACATGTGAAAAAAAAAAAAAATCTACTTTTTTTTGCTAGAAAATTACTTAGAACCCCCACACACTATATATATATTAATTAGCAGAGGCCCTAGAATAAAATTTTTTACATCACACGGTATTTGCACAGCAGTTTTCCAAATGCAATTTTTTGGGAAAAAATAAACACTTTCATGAATTAAATAAAAACCAAAACATTAAAGTTAGCCCAATTTTTTTGTATAATGTGAAAGATGATGTAAATAGATACCTAACATGTCACGCTTTAAAAATGCGTCTGCCAGTGGAATGGCGGCAAACTATGGTGCTTAAAATTCTCCATAGGCGACACTTTAAATGCCTAAACAGGTTACCAGTTTAGATTTGCACAGGAGTTCTTGTGCTAGAATTACTGCCCTCGCTCTGGTGTTCACGACAATACCTCACGTGTGTGATGTGATCACCGTTTACATATGAGTGCGGGAGTACCGTATGCATTGGCATTAGCGCATCAGCACAGTGGGACGGGGTGGTTTAAATTTTTTATTTTATGTTATACAAACATTTTTTTTACACTTTTGTTTTTACATTTTTTTATTCACTTTATTACTATCACAAGGAATGTACCACATTGCCGGCCTAAAACAAACATCCAGAATGGTGCCTGTAGGGGCGGGCATCATTCTGGTATAACCATAAAAATGATTTTTATAACCATTAAAAGTTTTCTTCTTCTTGCAATGTTTTGCTTTTATTTGCTGTGTGGTTTACAATCCAGTGTTTTCTATTTTAAGAATATCAATATCCAGATTGAGAAAGCAAAATACATCATACAGAAATATAAATACCCTTACTTTGCCCCGTTTCCATTGGAGTTGTACTTGAAATTCTTCTCGCTTTTGTTTTGCTAAAGACAAACTGCTGGCAAGGTATTCTGACTTGATGTTAAATTTTTCCAGTGAAAGATCATAATGGATCAACTTTTCTAAATAAATCTCAGAATTTAATTCTCCTCGCTCATTGAAGAAGACCTCCTCTCTTGTGGTGCTCTCGTAGTGAACCCTCTGGATGTATCTGTTCAACTTGCAAAGGAAAAATATATTTCTTGTAAAATGTGTTTATTGGAATGTTAACAAATTACAAAGATAAGTTCAAAAGCAGAACAAAGAGAACATAGCAATAAGACTCCATAACAGAACTGAAAATGGCATATGTTACAGTGACGGGGGTCACGTTGGGTGGGGGGTTTGTGCAACTCAGCTTACCTTGGAGAGCTCTGTCACCATACCTAATACAGGTATATAATAAGTATTTAATAAGAAAATTATCTGTATTATGCAAGAGAGGTTTGTACCATACAATGAACAATAAAAACACATCAAAGCCTCTGTCTAATATTATGTTGCATTTCTTAAGAATATTCATCAGGAAATAGTGTTAAGAAATTAAATTTATCATAAATCATACAGGAGACTATGTCAAAAAAGATGTATAACTAAAAGAGTAATTAAAGGTTCTGCAATTTGAAAAAGAAAGAAAGGAAAGAAAGAAAGAAAGAAAGAAAGAAAGAAAGAAAGAAAGAAAGAAAGAAAGAAAGAAAGAAAGAAAGAAAGAAAGAAAAATTAAAGAAAGAAAGGTATAATACAGAAGAGGTTAGAGAGAGAGTAAAAGGAAGGATAAGAAAAAGGAAAAATATACTGTATTTACAACAACATATTCCTTCCAAAATCACAGACTCAGAGTCAAGTGAGAATTGACCGCTTTACCAATTTGGCACTTTTTAAAAAATGTTTGTTTGGAAAATTTGCCTAATTTGTAAACATACCTGCTGTGTGCTTTCACCGATGGTGTCACATGTTTCTCCAAACATCTGCATTTTCAATTATTCATTACATAGGACTTCATACAGCATTTGCTGCACTTAAAATGCAGTCAGCGTTACATTAGATGGCCCTGGTTCCTTTCAAAAATATGCCTTTTTCACTTGCTGTTAATGATTTCCTTTAACCACTTGCTGACCACACATGGTAGTTTTACTGCTACAGTGCGGGCTGGCTGTGCAGAATCATGTATATACATTATCTCACAAAAGTGAGTACACTCCGTACATTTTTGTAAATATTTTATTCTATCTTTTCATGTGACAACACTGAAGAAATTACACTTTGCTACAATGTAAAGTAGTGAGTGTACAGCTTGTATAACAGTGTAAACTTTCTGTCAAAATAACTTGGCACACAGACATTAATGTCTAAACCGCTGGCAACAAAAGTGAGTACATCCCTAAGTGAAAATGTCCAAATTTGACCCAAAGTGTCAATATTTTGTGTGGCCACCATTATATTCCAGCACTGCCTAAACCCTCTTGGGCATGGAGTTCACCAGAGCTTCACAGGTTGCCACTGGAGTCCTCTTCTACTCCTCCATGACGACATCAAGGAGATGATAGATGTTAGAGATCTTGCGCTCCTCCACCTTCCGTTTGAGGAAGCCCCACAGATGCTCAATAGGGTTTAGGTCTGGAGACATGCTTGGCCAGTCCATTACCTTTACCCTCAGCTTCTTTATCAAGGCAGTGGTCGTCTTGGAGGTGCATTTGGGGGCGTTTTTATGTTGGAACAATGCCCTGTGGACCAGTTTCCGAAGGGAGGGGATCATGCTCTGCTTCAGTATGTCACAGTACATGTTGGCATTCATGGTTCCCTCAATGAACTGTAGCTCCCCAGTGCCGCCAGCACTCATGCAGCCCAAGACCATGACATTCTCACCAACATGCTTGACTGTAGGCAAGACACACTTGTCTTTGTACTCCTCACCTGGTTGCCTCCACACACACTTGACACCATCTGAACCAAATACATTTATCTTGGTCTCATCAGACCACCGGACATGGTTCCAGTAATCCATGTCCTTAGTCTGCTTGTCTACAGCAAACTGTTTGCGGGATTTCTTGTGCATCATCTTTAGAAGAGGCTTCCTTCTGGGATGACAGCCATGCAGACCAATTTGATGCAGTGTGCGGCGTATGGTCTGAGCACTGACAGGCTGACCCCCCCACCCCTTCAACCTCTGCAGAAATGCTGGCAGCACTCATAAAAAGATAAAAAGTTGCAACGACCGCCATTGTATTCTCTAGGGTCTTTGCTAAAAAAAATATATAATGTTTTGGGGTTCTATGTAATTTTCTAGCAAATAAATGATGATTTTTACATATAGGAGAGAAATGTCAGAATTGGCCTGGGTGCTCCAGAACGCCTGAAGGTGGTATGTGCATGTTGGGCCTCTGTATGTGGCCACGCTGTGTAAAAGTCTCACACATGTGGTATCACCGTACTCGGGAGTAATAGCAAAATGTGTTTTGGGGTGTAATTTGTGGTATGCATATGCGGTGTGTGAGAAATAACCTGCTAATATGACAATTTTGTGAAAATTTTTTTTTTAAAAATCTTAATTTTGCAAAGAATTGTGGGAAAAAATGACAACTTCAAAAAACTCACCATGCATCTTTATAAATATCTTGTAATGTCTTCTTTCCAAAAAGGGGACAATTGGGGGGTATTTGTACTTTTCTGGCATGTTAGGGTCTCAAGAATTTAGATAGGCCGTCAGTACTTCAGGTGTGATCAATTTTCAGACATTGGCACCATAGCTTTTGGACTCTTTCAAAAAGATCAAATAATATATACCGATTTGTACTTACTTTTACCAAAGATATGTAGCAGTATAAATTTTGGCCAAAATTTATGAAGAAAAATTACTAATTTGCTAAATTTTATAACCGAAACAAAGAAAAATTATATTTTTACCAAATTTTCAGTCTCTTTTCTTTTATAGCGCAAAAAATAAAAAACCCAGTGGTGATTAAATAACACCAAAAGAAAGCTCTATTTGTGTGAAAAAAAGGACAAAAATTTCATATAGGTACAGTGTTGCATGACTGAGTAATTGTCATTCAAAATGTGAGCGCACCGAAAGCTGAAAATTGGTCTGGTTATTAAGGGGGTTTAAGTGCCCAGTGGTCAAGTGGTTAAATAATGTGCCTGGGGGGTGTCATTAGTATGCCTGTAAAGTGGTGCATTTTCCCTTGTTAAGAACAATACCACAGCAAAATGACATTTCTAAAGTAATAATTGTCATTTAAAACTGATCGCGGCTGTAATGAATTGTCGGGTCTCGGCAATATAGATAAAACTCATTGAAAGAAACTGCATGGGCTCCCCCCCAGCCCATTACTAGGCCCTTTTGGTCTGGTATGAATATTAAGGGGAACCCCGAACCAAAAATTAAAAAAAATTCATAACAGGCCATTCAGGTCTGGTATGGAAATTAAGGGGAACCCTGCACCAATTTTTTTTTTTAAATGGCATAGGGGTCCTCCTAAAATCCATACCAGACTCTTTAGGTCTGGTATGGATTTTGAGGGGAACCCTGCACCAAAATAAAAAAATGGTGTAGGGATCCCCCCAAAATCCATACCAGAGCCTTATCTGAGCACGCAACCTGGCAGGCAGCAGGAAAAGAGGGGGGGGACCATACCAGGCCAAATGCCCTCAACATGGGAAGGGTGCTTTGGGGTCTGACAAGGGCCTCATCCCCACAACCCTTAATAGGGGTACAATGTACCCCATTACCAATTCACATGGGGGCAGGATCTGGGGGTCCCCTTGTTAAAGGGGGCTTTCAGATTCTGATAAGCCCCTCACCCGCATACCCCCACAACCACTGGGCAAGGGTTGTTTGGATGAGGCCCTTGTCCCCATCAACATGGGGACAAGGTGTTTTTGGGGTCAGACCCCAAAGCACCCTCCCCATGTTGAGGCCATGTGGCCTGGTATGGTTCAGGAGGGGGGGTGCTCTCTCGTCCCCCTCTTTTCCTGCAGCCTGCCAGGTTGCATCCTCGGATAAGGGTCTGGTATGAATTTTGGGGGGGACCCCTGCACCATATATTTTTAATTTTGGCGCAGGGTTCCCCTTAAAATCCATACCAGTTCAGGTCTGGTATGGATTTTGGGGGGACCCCTGCACCATTTTAAAAAAAAAATTGGCGCAGAGTTCCCCTTAATTTCCATACCAGACCTGAAGGGCCTGGTATGGATTTTGGGGGACCCCACGCAATTTTTTAAAACATTTTTGGTTCGAGGTTCCCCTTAATATTCATACCAGACCCAAAGGGCCTGGTAATGGACTGGGGGGGGGGTCTCCATGACATTTTTTTCAATGAGTTTTATCTATATTGCTGAGGCCCAACAATTCATTACAGCCGCAATCAGTTTTGAATGACTTTTTTCCTTTAGAAATGTCATTTTGCTGTGGTATTGTTCTAAACACGGGAAAACTGCGCCACATGCATACTATAGACACCCCCAGGCACGATATTTAAAGGAATATTTAATTTTTATTCTTTCACTTTAAGCATTAACAAAAATCACTGCTCCCGTAAAAACGGCCAATTTAAAAAAATTTTTTGCATTGATCCATGTCCCCTGGGGCAGGACCCAGGTCCCCAAACACTTTTTATGACAGTAACCTGCATATAAGCCTTTAAAATGAGCACTTTTGATTTTTCATGTTTGTGTCCCATAGACTTTAACAGTGTTTGTGTGTTCTTCTGAATTTTTTGCATGTTCGGATGCTCTGGTGTGAACCAAACTGGGGGGGGGGGGGGGGTTCAGCTCATCCTTAGGTATTAGGAAAGGTTGCGAGCACTGAACTTATTGTCTCTGGAGAAGAGATGCTTGAGAGGGGATATGATTTCAATTTACAAATACAGTACTGGTGACCCCACAATGGGGAGGAAACTTTTTCATGGAAAGGAGTTTAACAAGACAAGTGGCCACTCATTAAAATTAGAAGAAAAGAGGTTTAACCTTAAACTAAGTAGCTAGTTTGTTACTATAAGAACGGCACGGATGTCGAATTCTCTTCCACAGGTGGTGGTCTCAGCGGGGAGCATCGATAGTTTCAAAAAACTATTATATAATCACCTGAACGACCGCAACATACAGGGATATACAATGTAATACCTACATATAATCATACACATAGATTGGACTTGATGGACTTGTGTCTTTTTTCCACCTCACCTACTATGTAGCTATGTAAATTTTGTAAGATACTACATGCTGATCATGTGCTCCAGTGCATTTGTCCAGCAAAAGGCAATATATAAAGTTTGACACTGCACCCATTTTTAAAACATTACAAATATTATGATTTACATTTGCGCAAACGATGAGACATTTGCAAAGGTTTTTTTTTTTCTTAATTAGACCCAAAGTGTATCCAAATGATTTATACCTTATTTTTTTTAAGAAAAAATTGGCCTTCTTTTGGTAGTAATTTGTAATGGATATCTCCTGATTTTTATTATTAAAAAAAATCTGACCCACAATATTATTATTATTAATAATAATAATACTAATACTACTACTACTACTACTACTAATAATAATAATAATAATAATAATAATAATAAAAATAATAATATATTGATGCTGGCCTGCTCCTGTCTACTAATTTGATACCTCTGCTACTTATTTTGGCTTCTCTTGACTACAATTTTGCTTCCTGCACCTGCAAGTTACTGTGCTCTGCGTGCCACCATTCTGCACAAGACCCAGCCTGCGCATCCACAGCATCTCAGCAGCATCCACACTGTCATCTAACCACCCATCATGCCTGGACTTACTACAGGTATCCATGCCGTTCTTTATCCCGCTACACCTGGTCATCAACTCCAGGGAGTATTGCACAGCAGGTGTAAGGGGAGGCTTCTACTAGGTACATGACACCCTCTTGAATGTATTATCCATTATCTGTTATTAAGATGCATGGTGTTAACCCATTACCACCCACATAATGCATATGTGTGGCAGCATGCTGTCATGTACTTGGTGGAGGCTGAGTTGATGAGGGGGCTTGCCTTACACGTCTTGTCTAAAAGCGCTGCGTAAACTGTTGGCGCTATATAAATCCTGAATAATAATAATAATAATACTCCCTGGAGTTGGTTACAAGAAATACCAGGATGAGGAATGGGATAGGTGCCTGCAATGGGTCCAGACACAGTGGATGATATGGGGGCAGCCTGATTACTGCTGGGATGCTGTGGTGTGGATAACAGATCTGATGCAATATGAGGGTGCACTGGTGGAGCACAGAAGCCAACAAATGTTGGCAGTAAGCTATTGTCAAGACAAGCTGGAATCAGCCGAGTAGCAACGGAACCAAATCAGAAAATAAGAAGCAAATCTGGGGTCAATATCAGGCAGACAACAGAGGTACCACATCAGGCAAAGGACAAAGTCAGGACACAATCCAGAGTCAGCAACAAGAGATCAGGATACAAGGGAATCAGGAGGAAGTCAAGCATAGAGCCGCAAAAATTAGAACTGGTCACAAGGCTCAGAATCTGATGACCACCCAACAACTACTCCTCAGGGAGTTGTTCTTTAAATAGAGAGTTTGGCACCAAATGAAAGTCTGACATGCAAGCTTGTCCATGCTTATGTTAAGTAGTGTGCGTGCAAGCATGCAAATAGCCAAAACCTGGGGCATTGAAGAATGGCTTGTAAAATGTGCATGCACATATCCTCCAGCATGGCCATACACTCAATCCTTCTGACAGATACCAGGCTTGAGCAGGAAGAGGTTAATATTGTGGTACTTTAGGAAATTTTCTTCCTGTTGATGAAGTTGATAAAACTTACTAATGTATGAATTTGCTTTTGTATCACTCCCAGCCTCTACTTCTAACAAGAGTCAATTGTACACACAACATTTAGAGGAGCAGATAAATATATCAGATAAATATAATAGGGTATAAACTTACTTTTTTCCGTAATCCATACTTTCCAAATGTATTTCTACTTATTTTCAGATCATTCAAAGCATGAGCCAGAGCATATACTGCAGTGTAGAAGAAATAAAACTTTGAGTCATGCTTGGCACTGAAGCGATGTGTGATCCATTCTTGACCAGTGCAGGTGACATTAGGAAGTAAACCAAATAATCTGAAATTCTTATTTTTAACTTCATTAGAAGAAAGACAGTTAAACTTTATGAGACCAATATCTTCCAACAATGGATCAGCTGGGAATTTGGATGGATGTGAATTCTCCATATAAACATCTAATCCGGGTATGTAGCGGGGAGGGTAGACAGGTAATAAGCTGCAGTTACATGCTTCCCGCAGAGTGACCTCTGAATATGAAATTATATTCCATGACTGATTAAGAATTAATGTGATATTTTCTCTAAGAGCTTTTGATTCTGTACAAAAGACAATATATTCAAATACAAAATGGCCACATACTACAACAACATCAGTAGTGGACTTCTCAATAGCCATCATTCTCAGTCTGTTAACTTCCACATTGTTGGTCAGGTAGATGACAAACTCTATACAGATCCCATGTCTGGTCATCTCTTTTCTCAGTGTCTGCAGTTCCACTTCTCCAGTGCCGTCACTTGATGTGATGATTCCAACCCAATTCCATCCAAAAAGTTTTAGGACCTTTATAACCATCTCATACCAAACCCAGCTACTAGTAATGGTGCGGTAAAAATTTGGGAATTTTTCTCTGTTATTCAGGAGAGGGTCAGTAACTCGAGGACTGATCTGAATAAACACAACAGAGCTAGTAGAAGTTAGTTCCATCCAACTAGACTTTTTCCATAATGTTGAAGAGGTTTCAGTTCTGATGAAATGGCCTGGATGAGTCAGAAGACCTCTTCAACATTATAGAACAGGTCCAGTTACATATGTGTAACCACAATACTATGAGTATCAAAGAAAACTAGGAATTGGCAAAGAGGGATTGTCCAACAGTTCAATCTGAACCTGTTTTCACCCCTGTTTGGTGGGAGATGAGCATCATATATAGAAGTGGTTTATGTACCACTTTTATATACGACAGCTTTCCGCTGTCAATGGTTTCTAAGGAAGCAACGGGTTCTGGAATCTACTGCATTCCTGCAACCACTAAAGTCATTGGCACAGATCTGATATAGCCTGCATACCCTTACAATCACTGAGCTAGGATTTGGGAAGAAGCCCTTGTCCTCATCCACATGAGGGACAAGGTGCCTAACCAGGGGAGTCCCTCCTGGCAATGAACCCCCTCATGTTGAAAGCATATGGCCTGCTATGGTTCATGAAGGGGTCCTGAACACTCACCCCCCTTTCCTGGCCAGCTAGGTAGCATGCTGGGGTTAAGCCCCTGGTCACACCTGTGTGACTTTTCATGCGATTTGATAGTTTCCATCAGAGTCGCACTGATTTTGAAAGTAGTTCTTGCACTACTTTTTGCAAGTTCAGGTATGACTTGCATAGACACCTGTGCATGAAATCACAGATGTCTTCCAAGTAGCACCTGAAGTAGTACTACTTTTAAATCGTATAGTAGCACAATTTTAATATCGTGTTTGGTGTGATCGGGGCTTAGGGTCTGCTATAAATTTTCCGGAAATCTCACACTTTCTCTGTTTTTTTTTTCTTTTTTTTGTGGACTCAAAAGGGTCTGGTATGCGTTCTGGGGGGTATGCAATTTTCTTTCAGTCCTGGTTCACACCTATGCATTTTTTTGGTGCATTTTTCCCTTTTGCAGAAACACACTACAGTCCATTTAACATGGTTTCCCATAGGTCATGCTCACATCTGTGCATTTTATGGAAAGGGCCAGGGACTTTTTTCTGGTTTTTGGTTCCATAGACATCAATGGATCAAAAACATGTATTAAAAATCGCTAAAAGCACCTGGAATATGCAAACTGCAACCTGCATAGGTGTGAATAAGGCCTTTAGGACATGTTACAGCAAAAGTAACATTTATAAAGAAAAATATATTCCAGTAAACCACCTCAAGACCGGACGCTTTCATCCCCTTCCTGCCTAGGTAAAGAGAAAATTACAGAAAATGTTAAAAAGAACACGCTTTTCTTAGTTTCTGTTATACAATTTTACAAATAAATATTCTTTCTTCAATTTAGGCCAAAATGTATTCTTATTCATTTCCTTGGTATAGTTGGGCGAACGGATCGTCTCGAGCATTGGCTGATGCAACGCCCGATTATCACCAGAATTATCGGTGCATTCGACCGTTTGTTTGGCCCACTGAATAACCATGATGCACTCCGCACAGTGCATTGGAAGGCCTGGTTGGCTGAAGCAACAAAAGCTTTGCCCAATCAGGGCACAGAGCACTGTCAGAGCCATGATTGGAGAAAGTAATGATGACTCTATCCAATGTCGAAGGCATTACATAAGGTCAAGCTAATACAGAGTCAAGGCTTTGATCAATAAACTGAAAAAAGAACCTTCTCACAGCGTTACTTGTGTAAGACAGTGGGTCACTGTATCAATAGGTCTTAGTAGTAGTAAACCATTTTTCCAAAGGTTCCTCAGCAATAATAGATGTGGTATATGAGCAATTGTTAGAAGCTAACATGCTTTCCTACAGTCTATTAAGCTGTACAAATTTGATTACCTCAGAAATAATAGGTATACAGTTGGTGTTCCTTGCTTTTTTTTAACCACTTCAGCCCCGGAAGTATTTACCCCCTTCCTGACCAGACCATTTTTTGCGATTCAGCACTGCGTCGCTTTAGCTGACAATTGTGCGGTCCTGCGACATTGTACCCAAACAAAATTGATGTCCTTTTTTTCCCACAAATAGAGCTTTCTTTTTTTTGCACTATAAACAAAAAAGAGCAACAATTTCGAAAAAAAGCAATATTTTTTACTTTTTGCTATAATAAATATACCCAAAAAATATTTAAAAAAAATGTATTTCCTCATTTTAGGCCGATATGTATTCTTCTACATATTTTTGGTAACAAAAATCTCAATAAGCGTATATTGATTGGTTTGCACAAAAGTTATAGCGTCTACAAAATAGGGGATAGATTTATGGCATTTTTATTATAAAATTTTTTTTTTACTAGTAATGACGGCGATCTGCGATTTTTAGCGGGACTGCGACATTATGGCAGACACATCGGAACCCTTTTGACACTCTTTTGGGACCATTGTCATTTATACAGAGATCAGTGCTATGAAAACAGGCTCCATGCAGCTCGTGGATCCAGTATTCTCATTTCTCCCTTCTGTCTCCACGGAGCTGCCGCTACGGCAAGGACTTCTTCATGATCCCGTGCGGGATCCTCCACACAGCCCATGCAGGCACAGACTATCTCCCTGCATACACCCTGTGAGTTGAACCTGTCACTATGTTTTTTATGTACATCTAATAAAACGTTTTACACTATTGGTTGCTTGGCACCTTTTCTCCTTCCCCTCTTCTTTTCCAGTGTGTCCTCCCTGAGACCCCTGAGATGACTAATACCACAGACATTTCCCACTGACTTTTTGTCTTGTAGTCTTATCCAGACGAAGTATTAAGAGACATATTTTTATGTATAGGTGCACGCATGTGCACAATTTCTATTTTATTGTTAGTTTTTTTTATTTATTCTCACTTTTACTCTTATTTTTAATTTATATCAGTTTGAACATTCCACTTTTCAATTTTTTTACATTTCACTAGACAGGCTAGGGCAGCGCTGGGAATTTCTGTTTGTTTGTTCTTTGATTTGTAAATTAATTAAGACACTTGGGTGTTTGTTTAATTTCACCAAGATTGAAACATTTATAATATAGACATTGGATAGTGGATATTTTTGAAATTTTGTGGACTATTATAATTCATACACTGTATTTATGTTGTTAATAATTTAATATTGATTTCGAGTGCGATATGTAATTTTAGGGAAGTTGTGCTACACTAAATATTCATTGGATTAGGTTGTTTCATGCGGTGGGTGAAATCACTGTAATGCCCTGTACACACGATCGGACATTGATCGGACATTCCGAGAACAAAATCCATGGATTTTTTCTGACGGATGTTGGCTCAAACTTGTTTTGCATACACACGGTCGCACAAAGTTGTCGGAAAATCCGATCGGTCTGAACGCAGTGACGTAAAACACGTACGTCGGGACTATAAACGGGGCAGTAGCCAATAGCTTTCATCTCTTTATTTATTCTGAGCATTCGTGGCACTTTGTGTGTCGGATTTGTGTACACACGATTGGAATTTAACCGATCGGATTTTGTTGTCGGAAAATTTTATAGCCTGCTCTCAAAAAAGTCCGATGGAGCCCACACACGGTCGGAATTTCCGACAACACAATCTGATCGCACTTTTTCCGTCGGAAAATCCGACCGTGTGTACAGGGCATTGATCTAATATTTCACAGCAGGGCCCTGTGAGGGCTTACAGTGTTGTGGCAACACCAACACCTAAGGCCACAATTTCTGCTGAGTATATAGGGCAGGCCCCTACTTTTAAACATCCAACTTACAAACGACTCCTACTTGCAAACGGAAGGAGACAACAGGAAGTGAGATGAAATCTACCCCTAGGAAGGGAAATTCTCTCCTGTAAGAGTTAATATGGGAAAAACATTTCTCTTTTCCACTGATGCTTCATCACCAATCCTTGTTTCACAAAAAAACCCAAATTTTCCAAAAACATTTGTCATCGGGACAGAAAGTGAGGTGAAATCTGAAGAGGAGCACAGACAGCAAAACAAATGTCACAGGGGTGATAACCCTTCCCTATGTTTTCCAAAAAGCTTAAAAATAGATTTTTTGGCTGGAGCTACACTTTAAAAATGTAACAGTTCAAAATTACAAACAGATTCTACTTAACAACAAACCTACAGTCCCTGTCTTGTTTGCACCGCCTGTATACTGCTGTTCAGAGTATATAGGGCCTGGAGGCCCCACGCCTTTCCTTTTTTTAATTTGGGTGTGGGGTTCCCCTTAATATCCATACAAGACCCAAAGGGCCTGGTAATGGACTAGGGGGGGTACCCATGCCGTTTGTCTCACTGATTTTCATCCATATTGCCAGGACCCGACATTACATTAAAGCCGTAAGCAGTTTTTAAATGACATTTTTTCCTTTAAAATGTCATTTTGTGCAGGGACTGTTCTAAGCACGGGAAACATGCGCCACTTTACAGACTTACTATAGACACCCCCAGGTACGAAATTTAAAGGAATATTTTACTTTTATTGTTTCACTTTAAGCATTATTAAAATCACTGCTCCCGAAAAAACATCTGTTTTTAAAAGTTTTTTTTGCATTGATACATGTCTTCTGGGACAGGACCCGGGTCCCCAAACTCTTTTTAGGACAATACCATGCAAATTAGCCTTTAAAATGAGCACTTTTGATTTTGAACGTTCAAGTCCCATAGACTTCAATGGGGTTCTAACGTTTGTGCGAATTTTCGGTCCGTTCGCAAGGTTTGGTGCGAACCAAACCGGGGAGGTGTTCGGCTCATCCCTACTCTTCACAAATGATAATTATTCTGTCTAGTATGTACCTCATTAATAATCCACTGGCTCTCTATACCTGTGTTTTTGAACTCTTTGACTGTAATTTTATGTTGTCCCCACAAGATGGCGGTAATTAACTTAATGTGCGGTTGAAAAGTTGATTGGGTGGATAGCCCTATTTAATGACATCGATCACTAAAGCACAGTGTCCAGATGAAGTGCTCATGTCGTAGCACGAAACGCATCGACAAGTGATGCCATAGATGCTGGGGTTCCCCCCCCCTGCTGTTCTCCTCCCTATTGTTCCCGAGCAAGCTAACACCGCTATCAGCACGGTGATTCCTTACATGGACTTTCTATGTCAGAAGCAGAAGCGCTGACATAGACTTTGGAGCTAGTGCCCTCTACTGGTTGTACACCAGCGGAGTGATCAGCACACCTAACCTGGATGTAATCGGATCCCGGGCTCCTCAACGTGTACTGCTGACCTCTCTGCCGGAAGCAAGAGATTTGTTTGACGCAAGCTAGTCTCGCTATGCCATTCCCACATATGCCTGATCCAAGGAAAGAGACTGCTGGTCGATCCACAGAGTCTTAGGATGGGTAAGAACCCCTTGAGGACTGGCTCAATCTTTTGGTACATGTCTTCAAACTAACCCACTCCATATAGACTTTTTGGCTGACTAGCGCCTCACCATATGCAGTCACGGTACCAGCATCCATCTATCTCCAGCACTAAATGTACCACATCGGATCAGACATACTACATATTTAATCATCCAGAAGATTATTATGCTCATCACAAATTGCATGTAAATGTATCGGCTTCATGTCCGCATTGGTAGGACTATTACTGTGATATAATTACTGTCCTAGAGAAACAGCATTACGATATCCCATTTCAGTGAGATTATTCAAGCCCTGTTAAGGACATTTACATCTCCAGTGACGCTTTGGGACACTACACAGCTGTTTTGCAAACCAAGGTGGACATTGCTTCATGCCGTCCAACATCAGGCTTGCTAGGTATATATAGCAGCTTTAGCTCGGGGATTGGGAGGAGAGCTGCTCCCCTACCGTCTATTTTTAATCATTCAACGTTGTTTTCTCACAGTCTGATATTCTTATTTTTGTTTAACATTATCAGTAGATATTGCGGAGGAATGGATCCCACCTGTGTGGTCCTGTACCACATACGTGGGATCTCCAATTTTTAAACTTATGCATTTTCAATAAAGTTATTTGCAATTGAACATATCATGTTGTAGCTTTGTCCCTCTGTTCGCTATCGGGGGAGGGGGGGCACTTTGGTCCCTCATTTTTCTATCTTGCAAGCCTTTTTGCCTTAATGCTGGTCTATTGCTAGGTATATTGGACACGAGCAGATTCATATAAGTGGTTTTTATATTATTGAGTGAAGGTTTGGATACCTTTATTTATTTATTTAGTTATTTTTTTATAAAATAACATTTTTAATAAACTTTAACTAAAAAAATATAAACAATAACCAAAAAAAAAAAAAAATTAAAAAAAAGAGTTTGAGCTCCGTTGGCTGGTCATCAGGTGGTGTCAAGCCCATCTGGTCCTCAAGATAAGTGAGGCGTTTATGGAACCACCCTGATGTCCCGTAGAGTGGGGTCTGTGAGAACAAAAAGAAAAGTCTTCAATCCTGAGTCTCATTTGTGGCAAATACTAAAAAACCTGAATTGTGTCTCTGTGGGTATTTTTGAACAATCTAAGGATCCAGTGAAGGATCCAGTGTTGTTGTGAGCTAATAACTTGACACCTGGGGGTTGATTTACTAAAGGCAAATCCACTCTGCACTACAAGTCCCCCTGCTGTAAATCTAAGGGGTAGATCTGAAATGAGGGGAAGATCTGCTGATTTTATCATACAATCATGTGCCAGCTAAAATGCTGTTTTTTTTTTCCTTGCATGTCCCCCTCGGAACTACAGTGACTGCAATTCCAAGTGCACTTTGGGTGGATTTGCCTTTAGTAAATAACCTTCATTGGCACCACTTTTTGGCCACTAGTGAGGCACTTTTAAACACAGAAAATGTTGTTTAAAATGCCCATATCGCTTTGCTTTCAAAGCACTTTTAAGGACCAAGATTCCAATGGGCACAGTACACAATGCTCCCAACCCGCCCCAACAGATCCTGCTTGCAGGATTTTTTTGCCCCTCCCACAAGCGCACCACCCCAGTGTGAAAAGGCCCACTGGAATGAATGAGAGGTGGGTTTAATGCACTTAGCAGAGGCTATTTACACCGCTAAAGCACCATAAAAGCGCTCCATTGTGAAAGGGGTCTAAGACAGCTAGCTACATCAACCCCCCCCCCAAACAAAAAGGGGCAAAGATAAAAAGGACTTATGCCGTGTACACAAGACAGGTTTTGTCATCGGAATAAACTCAGAAGGTTTCCATTCAAGCGGTCTTGCCTACACACGGTTAACCCAAAGTCCGACCAAAGTCCAACCGTCAAGAACGCGGTGACGCACAACACTTACAAAGGGACTAGAAAAAGGAAGTTCAATAACCAGTAGCCAATAGCTTTCGTCTCGTACTTGCTTCACAGCATGCGTTGTTTTTGGTCGGTCGGAACAGCATACAGACGATCGGTTTTCCCGATAGGAATTGGTTCCGTCGTAAATATTTAGAAAAAAGAAGTCTGATAAGGCCTACACATGATCGGAGTAGACGATGAAAAGCTTCCGTTGGACTTTCTCTGTCGGATATTCCGCTCGTGTGTACAGGGCATTACACGTTGCCACACCAATGTCCGGAGCTCTCTGTTCAGCCTCCCCCTCTTCCTCGGAACTTGAATCTAAACAAAAACAAAATACAAAAAATTAAGCATGTTGTAACGTGGTCAATCCGCGCTACCCCCCAGTGGATATTGATGAAAACAATAAATGAAAAATATTACAGTGAATGTTGATACTTATGTGACAGGTGCTGCAATCTAAAAAAACAAAATATTCAGTTTGTAAGTGTAATGTGAAAAAGTAGATGCACAACCCAAATAAAACAAAGAAAGGAAAAATCAAAAAAATCAAGTGTGTGCAGAAACACCAATTAATGTAAAGTCCTGTCAGGACAAATCAACTAACTAAAAACATGTACCAGCAAACAAATGCATTATCTAAATGAAATCTGTGTCAGGATAAGTTATACATATGTGCTAACACACAAACACAGAAAAAAAGTCCGTAGAGTGTTCTATAACGTCCAATAAAGGATAGAAAACCCCCAAATGGTCTTTTCCAAAATGTGATCACACACTGTGGCCAGCAGATGATAAATGATAAAGAATGCCGGATGGCCGCTTATCAGAACTGTGGGACCTCTATTACGGAGGTCTAATGAGCACAGACAGGAGGAAACACTCAGACGAGGGCGGTGGATTTTAACATCCGTCCAGCTTCTCTCCTCCAGCAGTAAAGACCTGGCTCCACTAAGCTCCGTAGGACCCACACAGGCGAGCAGGAATGGGGGCTCTGGAGATTGTTCAATGTCTGCCTTAACATGAAGGCAAACATTGAACAATCTCCAGAGCCCCCATATCCCACAGGTCCCTGCTGTCTTCTAGGGCCTATGTGTCTCCCAGAAGACAGCGGGGGGGGGTCGGAATAGGCGCCGGACGTGGCGTATGTCACCTCGATCACCGAGGTGATCTATGCCCGGAAGTGGGAGCAAATACCTGTATTACACAGGCATCTGCTCCCTCCTCCCCCCCTGAAAGGTGCCAAATTTGACACCGGAGGGGGGGAGGATTCCAAAAAGCGGAAGTTCCATTTTTGGGTGGAACTCCGTTTTAAGGACAAAATTCCTTAAGCCTGGCCAACTTGAACATCTACCACTAAATAACCTACACACATACTGTTGTCCATTAATGTGTAAAATGATACTTACAGAGAACTACAGATGGGCTTCTATGCCACGGCTGGCTCATGGCTGGACTTGCAGCTACATAAATAAAGAGAAATACTCTCCCCTAAAAAAGACAAATGTTTGACTAACCAGGTCTGGGAAATGCTTGAGCCTACAAAAACACCTAAACTCAACTTTTTGGAACACCTACTGGCTCTTCTTGCCCCTGTGGGCATTTCTACATGCTTGTTCACTATGTCAAAAAAAAGAGTTGGCCAGACCCTGGATTTGCAGCTAGGTAACAAACCATGCTCATTCCACACTGGCTGTGTTGTAGGTCATGAGGAGCGCAAAAGCAAAGAGCCATTCCTCTCAAACATTGCTGGATCATGCTAACCCTCTGCCTCTGGTAATGTTTTTGTGTCTCTACAGGTTGACCTGGTTCCAACAAGCACAGAATTCACTGTGCAACGCACAGTGCATTGCAGGTTGTTTGTCGGGGGGAACACCCAGCAAATTAGTGTGTTTGGCGAACAGCCAAACAAGCAAATCTTTGTCCACAACTCATGCTCAGGCCAAAGTGTTTTCCCATCCAGATTGGGGACATCAATGCTGAGAAGGCATGCCAAATCCCTTCCTAACAAACCACCTAAAACACAATCAAGTGAAAGCAACTTACAGTGATTTGGCGATTCTGCCGCCTGCTGGTCCTGCTCCTCGTCGTCCTCCTGTTCTCTGTCCTCTACAGAAGAGATGAGACATTTTTACAATACATCAAGATAGAGAGAGAGATATAGATCAAAACACACCAGGCTGATAAAATAGTGCTTACCATTAACTATTTGTAGGGGCTGCTGAGGGAGTGCCCCGGCAGGTAAAATTTTGAGGCAGGCAGTCCTCCTCACCCCCGGGGAAATGGTCAAAATAACCACTGGCTGTCTGCGACCGGCTGTGGCTAGGACAAGAGAAAAAGCAAAAGATCTACAACTGGCACACCCAGGGTAATTAACACATACCTTACTCAAAATCACCACCCCAAATTCCCCTGCAAAGCTACTACACCACACTTCCTCACAAAGATCATTTGCAAACACCTTTTGAGTATATTGACTTACCAGCGATTTTCGGACTGACAATGCGTAAAAAGTCCTCCCTCCGCCTTTTCAGATACGACCAACAGTGCTGCATCTACAGCACTGTTGGTCGGTGTTGAAATCTCTGTCCCAGCTGGTGGCGGACATACTGGATTATTCCCCGCTTGGCAATGTTGGACTGTCTGCCATCATAATTTTTTTTTAAAGTATCTGTGGGGGGAACAAGAAGGAAAGCAATTAGAAATTGAACACAAGGCATGCAAATACAAAATGTCAAACAACACAATCTTGCTCTTGTTCTCTATACATACACATATGTACTGTATGTATGTCTATATCACCTCTGGCTCAAACTCTCTACTCCCTGCTCCCCACTATCACTTGTAAACACAGAAGTCCAGCTTCTGTGTTTACAAGTGACAGCTTGTGTCCCAACGGCTCCCACAGATCTGATCTCCTGAACAGCTCCCACTGAGTGCAAGATGGGAACAAGGGAGATGTAGGTGCCCGGGGTGCAGTGTGGATGCTGACACCCCCCACTGGATGATCTCCCTGCAAGTGTGAGAGGTGGAGCCAACTACATTGTGTGAGGGGGCACTAGAGAAGAAGAGAGGTGAATGTGAGATGTGGATGGGGGATGCAGAGGTAGTCAGCTGTGAAAGAAGGCTGAACTCTGTACTCTGTGTTTAGCGCACCCCTAACTCACCCCCCTCCCCTAGGTCACACCCCCTTCCACCCCTAGAACCACCCATTGTCTCCACTCCGACACACCAAGCACCACCCACTTTAGAGAACAGGAAACCAAGTATATTTTGGGGGATATATAATTCTGTATGGAATTTGTTAATAAAAACCAAAGAAGTAAAATGTACAAAACATTAGCAATATACAGTAACCAAAGTAATCTCAGAGGCACTTTCATATATCCCCATATTCAGCAAGAGAGCCCATATATATATATACATATATATATATATATATATATATACACACACACAGCAAGAGACAGCCCACAAGTATATATCCAGCAAGAGACAGCCCAAATGTATATATCCTGGCAGCAGCATTAATAGACATATATCTTAAAAGCAAGACAACAATGACAGTTGAACAAATACCGAAAGCAGTCTTGATCTGGCAGACAGGAGTCTCAGGACAGGACAGGACACCACACGGCAACTCTTCCTCAGAAAAGGAACATCCGCTCTGCTACAGGGAGAGGCGGAGTGCAGCTGATATCACTCCGCCTCCCTTCTCTTAAAGAGGAGTTCTCATTTAAAAAAAAAAATTAAAAGTCAGCAGCTACAAATACTGCAGCTGCTGACTTTTAATAATCGGACACTTACCTGTCCCAGGGTCCAGCAATGCGGGGGATAGAAGCTCCGCTTGTCTCCCCCTCCATTCGGCGGTGCCAGCATTGCAATTGTGGGCAACTGGCTGTGGCTTCACAGCGGGGCACCCACTGCGCATGCGCGAGCGGCGCCACGCGTCGTGGTTGTCCGCTCAGTCATCTGGGACCTGTAATGTATCCCAGATGATTGACAAGAGGGAGGGGGCAGAGCTGAGCCCTTCCTGCACCGAGGGGAAGTGGTGTCACCAGCCCAGGCACTGAAGGAGGCAGACTCCGAGGGACCCCCTAGCAACAGTCAAAAAAAATTTTTTTTTTTTTTTTTAGGAACATTCATGCTTTTTTTTTTTTTTTTTTGGATAGGAGCTGTGTCGGCTTATGCGGCTATCAGCTCACTCCGCCAGCTGGCAGCAGCATTAACCAACTGTTAAAAAAAAAAAAGCCCTGTATATATACATATACATTACGGATGAGCTTCGAGTTTGAGTCGAACTCATGTTCGACTCGAACATTGGCTGTTCGCAAGTTCGCCGAACAGCGAACAATTTGGGGTGTTCGCGGCAAATTCGAATGCCGTGGAACACCCTTTAAAAGTCTATGAGAGAAATCAAAAGTGCTAATTTTAAAGGCTTATATGCAAGTTATTGTCATAAAAAGTGTTTGAGGACCTGGGTCCTTCCCCAGGGGACATGGATCAATGCAAAAAAAAAGTTTTAAAAACGGCCGTTTTTTCAGGAGCAGTGATTTTATTAATGCTTAAAGTCAAACAATAAAAGTGTAATATCCCTTTAAATTTCGTAGCTGGGGGGTGTCTATAGTATGCCTTTAAAGGAGCGCATGTTTCCCGTGTTTAGAACAGTCTGACAGCAAAATGACATTTCAAAGGAAAAAAGTCATTTAAAACTACTCGCGGCTATTGCATTGCCGGTCCGACAATACACATAGAAGTTCATTGATAAAAACAGCATGGGAATTGCCCACAGGGGAACCCCAAAGCAAAATTAAAAAAAAAAATGACATGGGGGTCCCCCTAAATTCCATACCAGGCCCTTCAGGTCGGGCGTAGATATTAAGGGGAACCCCGGACAAAATTAAAAAAAAAAAAATGACGTGGGGGTCCCCGCAAATTCCATACCAGACCCTTCAGGTCTTGTCAAAAACTGTCTCTTGTCATTTTTAACATTTTTGACAGTTTTTTAGTGAAATGGTAGGGGTACTTTTGTATCCCCTTACCATTTCACACAGGGGGGGGCCGGGATCTGGGGGTCCCCTTGTTAAAGGGGGCTTCCGGATTCCGATAAGCCTCCCGCCCGCAGACCCCCACAACCACCGGCCAGGGTTGTGGGGATAAGGGCCTTGTCCTCATCAACATGGGGACAAGGTGTTTTGGGGGGCTACCCCAAAGCACCCTCCCAATGTTGAGGGCATGTGGCCTGGTACGGTTAAGGAGGGGGGGCGCTCTCTTGTCCCCCCTCTTTTCCTGCGGCCTGCCAGGTTGCATGCTCGGATAAGGGTCTGTATGGATTTTTGGGGGGACCCCACGCCGTTTTTTTTTTTTTTAATTTTGGCACGGGGTTCCCCTTAAAATTCATACCAGACCTGAAGGGTCTGGTATGGAATTTAGGGGGACCCCCACATCATTTTTTTTAAATTTTGGCCGGGGTTCCCCTTAATATCCATACCAGACCTGAAGGGCCTGGTATGGAATTTAGGGGGACCCCACGTCATTTTATTTTTTTAATTTTGGTTCGGGGTTCCCCTGTGGGGAATTCCCATGCCGTTTTTATCAATGAACTTCTATGTGTATTGTCGGACCGGCAATGCAATAGCCGCGAGTAGTTTTAAATGACTTTTTTCCTTTGAAATGTAATTTTGCTGTCAGACTTCTAAACACGGGAAACATGCGCCCCTTTACAGGCATACTATAGACACCCCCAGCTACTAAATTTAAAGGGATGTTACACTTTTATTGTTTGACTTTAAGCATTATTAAAATCACTGCTCCTGAAAAAAACGTCCGTTTTTAAAACTTTTTTTTGCATTGATCCATGTCCCCTGGGGCAGGACCCAGGTCCCCAAACACTTTTTATGACAATAACTTGCATATAAGCCTTTAAAATTAGCACTTTTGATTATTCATGTTCGTGTCCCATAGACTTTAACGGTGTTCGCGTGTTCGAACAAACTTTTTTCCTGTTCGCATGTTCTAGTGCGAACCGAACAGGGGGGTGTTCGGCTCATCCCTAATATATATATATATACACACACTGAAGCAGGAAGCAGAAGTGAATCTGTAAAAAGCAAGTAGGTATGTGTTTTGAGGCCAAAGCATTTAGACATACACACATGACCCAGACAAACACCAGCCCATGTTAAAATAATTTTGAAACTAACTTACTTTACAAATGAGAATCATCTCGGCCTTAGAGAAGAGAGATCTAGGCATGGTGGTGTTAAAATTTTTCCAGCAGGACAAGCAACTTCCTGTAGTGGCGTGAGGTCATTCCTGTATGGTGCCTACCTATTCCGGGACCAGCTGTGTGCCGCGGCTACATACCCACGCGCACGCCCACATGCCGCATACACAGCGGTCATGCATCTTTACTACAGAAATCCATATTTTTATGTAAATTAATAGTAAAACAGATGCAGATTTCTAGGACTGGCCAAAAAAATGTTTCTAGTGAAAGTCAACTGATGCTTTGCTTTCTATTAAACAAGGTCTAAATGGGCCATTGACATGCATCACAGTTGAACTTAGGAATATATCTGCAAAGTTAAACTAAATGAAATACTTTCTTATTTTTTCTTGGGGATAGCGTGCAGAGGGATTAGAGGTCTTGTCAGTTTTTGGGGATGTCTGCACCCCTAATAGGGTGAAGACAACTCCCAAATTTTGCCACTTTCTCCTTCAAAATTATTCACTTCCTGTCACATAGCCAAACAGGAAGTGAGGGTAAAACCCTACCAAAGTCTTTCCTTGCGGACACACAGGTCAATCTAAATAGTTTCCCCATTCGGTAAATTGCACTCTAGCATTTTGCTCTGTACTCTATGGAGTGAACTAGCCCTGAGCCCTGGTTCACACTGGTGCGATTTGACATGCCTTTTGACATGTCAAATCGCATGTCAATCGGCGGCTATTGCTGTCAATAGCACAGTCCTAATCAGTGTGACACCGCATCTGCGGGGCTGCACTGATTTCAAAAAGTATTTTCTGTACTACTTTTTGTGATTTTGGGCCACGATTTACATTGACATCTGTTCAGAAACCTGCACAGATGTCTCTGTAATCGCGGCCGAGATTGGGACTGACAAACGTGAGTGAAATTGTACGAGTTCAGCTGAACTCGCACGGCTTCACCCCCGCAGTGTGAACCTGGGCTCAAGCTAGTAACTTGGGGGGGGGGTTACTCTGCCTCTAAAGTGGTGCGTCTATAGCATGTATCCAAAATGCTGCTTCAAAGATGTATGGCTTTAGAGAAAGCTTACAAATCTACATTGGAGCTGTAAGATTTTAACCCAAAACAAAAAATAGTCTGCCCCCCCCTCAATACATACGAGGCCATTTGGGGCTGTAAAGGCTTAAAATGAGAACCTCCATGTGAAAAATACCACCCCAAAATCTAAAAATATTTTGCCCCTCCCACACACTAACAAACCCCTAGCCAAACACACAGCAAGCCAGCCCATGAAAGGGGGGTGGGTGCTTGGGGGCAGGAGGGGCTCAGGCACCCCAAAAGTCAAACACCTTGTTCCCATATTCAGGGGGACAAGGGCCCCTTCCACACAACCCTAGGCTGGGGGGCTGCAGACAGGGGGGCTTTACAGAATGTAGAAAGCCCCTTTAAACTAGTGGGTACAAGGTGCTTTGTGGTTGGTATTGGGCTGAGCCCAACATGCCCCAAAGGCAGCCAGCTATTTTGAGTGCATGTGGCCTTGTATGGTTCAGGAGGGAGTTGGGTGATCACTCTTCTCGCTCCTTTCCTAGCTGGCCCTGTTGTTTGCTCTGAAAAAGGATGTGGTTTGGATTGGTGAAGGCAGCTCACAGCCTTTGGAGATTGGAGAATGGAGTGTGGGGTTCCCCTTTAAAATCAAAAGTCAGCCCCAAAGAATTATATGCATTAGAAGGGGAGACAAGAGCATTGGAGTGTAGAGTTCCCCTTTAAAAGCAAAAACTAGCCCAAATAAAACATATGCATTAGAAGGGGAAGACAAGAGCATTGGAGTGTAGCGTTCCCCTTTAAAAGCAAAGGTTAGCCCAAGGAAATCATATGCATTAGAGTGGGAAGGTTAAATAACCTTTTAGGAGGAGCTAGAGTAGCGAGATTCTTTTTACTTAATTTTAACAAGGTGCATGTCACATGTTGGCAACGTAACATGCTAAAATAACCTGTGTGCAAATATCCTTAAAAAAAAACACATAAAAGTGAACCAGCATAAAAAAAAAAAAAAACAAGTTTAGTGGTGCGCCCGTTCAACCCATGCAAATGAATTTACGTTGCTTGACATTTACTAAGATTTTGCCGGCACACTGAAACCAACACACACGAATGTCGCTTGCGCATGCGCGCTGCTTACATTGACCTCACGCAGATCTAAACGTACTTGCAGGTGCAGCAGGCTTGTTCAGCAATAGTTACTTTCTCATTCTATTTTGGGCCTCCTCCCGTGTGCCGAGATTACTATAGTAAACGGGGAATAGCGCTGTGTTACCGGCGCAAACGTTTTGGAAATACCAAAATGTACGGTGCGCCTCGGCGTGCGCCTCAACTCATGTCGCAAACGGTTCGTAAATCAGCCCCAGTGTGTCAACATGTGCTATCTGCCATCACGTGATATCAATGTACTCGTTTTGTGGGTGCAACCTCTTCCTCCCAACTCAAGTAGATGAGATGAAGGGGCTGCACCCCCGAAACATGTCCATTGATCCCCCATGATGGGAACTAGCACATGTTGACATTAGGCATGGGATCAGGAGTGAAATCCACATTTTGACTGCCAATTTGTGTGCATCTTCAAAATTTGGCTTTTACAGGGGTGACATCACCCCATCTGATGAAGGCAAAATCAACACAGTTTTGACACTATAATGTCTCCTATTGCCTCCACTTTATCAAGGTTGAACTTTATAAGTTCCTGAGTTGTGTATGTTATGGTTTTAAACATGCCTGTTTAGCCAAAAAAAGGCTATTTATACTGTCAAACATAAATGTTACAAAACAAATGTTGGTTTGGTAAAAAATCCTTTTATAACGCACATGTGAATGTGCATGGAGTAAAATGTTTTATACTCAACAATGTGTGGCTTCTTCTTTCAATGCTCAATACCAGTTTTTGGAGTAAGTTGGTGCAGTTACAGTGACAATGGGGGTTATTTACTAAAGGCAAATCCACTTTGCACTACAGGTGCACTTTCAGTGCAGTTTCAGTGCACTTGTTATCCTTTAGTAAATAACCCCCATAGTGCTCTAAAATTTGCCCCAATCAGGCCATTTTAGGGCCTACAATCAATTAATGTGTAGCAGACCCACAACATAATAGCTGAAGAAGAGATTGTCACCTCATGTATCAAAAAAGTTATGTTTGCACTTTTGAAGAAAATGGCCAAAAATAAAAGGCCATTAGAAAACCTAGGAGACAGCTAAAAGAAACACAAGCAGTAAATCAAATGACATATGAGTTCAGTTTCTACAAAAAAAATGATTTTAAACATGTTTATAGTTTCTCTGGCATATCAATGGCCCCCCTACCCACAAAGTATTCTAGATACTTTTGATGAACTTCGGGGCGCTTTGGGGGGGGGCAAGCCAGGATGGCCAGGTTCAAGAGCTGTCAGAGTTCTTTGATCCGGTAATAAGCCGGCCTCAGTCCCAACTGAGGCCACATAGTTTGATGCAAAAAGTTATGTAATATGCAGCATGCAAGAACAATGTGTTTGATTTTATATTCCGCCATGTTGATAGCTGTGAGAAATAGGTGGAACCGGCCGGTAATTAAAAACCCTCTGGTCCGGGGTGAGGGTCCTTTTCGGGAATGGCCGCAGAAGATGGTCCCCCAGCGCAAAAGCTTAATCTGCGACAAAGACAAACGGGAGTTCCGCCACATTATCTTCAGGAGGTGGCAACTTCAAGCTGCCATTCTGGAGCCATCTGAAGAACTCCGTCTGGGAGATGACTCCACCATCCGACATCCGGCCATTTTTCCCCACGTCCACATACAGAAACTCGTAAGTCGTCTACACCACCGCCAACAACACAATACTATTATACCCCTTATAATTATAATAGTATGGCCCCGAGTTGGGGGGTGGGACGATGCGGACGTGCTACCCATCTATTGCCCCACCGCAGCTGGGGAAGTCCCACTACTGGGCAAACTGGGAGGCCACAGTCTGCCATTCCTGTGGGTTGGAAGGAATCTGTGGAATCAAACAAGAAAAAAAATAGTACTTTTGCACATAAACATTGCAAGCAGATTAGACACAAACATTTTTGGCCAACATAAGTATAACATTTCTTGAAATGAGTATTTAAAGACAAAAGTCTAAGGTCCACTTCTCAGATTCCTCACCCCCTCTGATGGCCCATTGTAAAAAATTTAGGGGGGAGGGGGGAGATGTTTTGGACAGGTAACCCTCTCCACTTCATTGAGAGATGAATGCATAAATAATGCGTGTTACTTTGGTCAGCCCCTTCTTACTTACACTATTGGCAGCCCACTGGACAGGTAAGAAATGTCATAATACAAAAATATGAATACACACTGTACAAATTGAAGCGCTGTTTTACATTCTGTAATTACCTATCAAGATAATAGGAGAACACAACTTGAAACAGTACCATTTGAAAGTATTCAGGCAGGACCTTTCACTACATGCTTTGGTGAATCCATCCATAAATATGACCACAAAAGAGGTAGGTATAGTGTGTATGGGTTTGGCAAAGTCAACAGATAGAGGATCGGTATCGGCTGACTTAGCGGTTGGGGGGGAGGGAGGGTTCCAAATGCGTTTGGGCCCACCCAAAAAAGCCTCTTGCACTCTGCCTGAATTTAAGGACAACAATAAAACATTTGGACACATTTTAGGGGGTGTTTAGGGTAAGCATTACAATGGAGCTGACAAAACACATTGTTAAGTGACTAGGCTAGGTGTTTATGGGCCCAGGAAGGAAAAAAAGGAGCATTAAAAGCATCCAGCATGCATGAGGACAAAGAGGACATTCACAGCATATTACAATCATGGTAATTAAGGAATGATGAAATATATAGAATACATTAGCAAACATTAAATACATAGAATGTGATATTAAAGGATAAAACTTACCTTAATATATTCCTTCTGCAGGACCTGAATAATGGCAGAACAGGTCTCTGGAATAATGATTCCCAGAGCCTGGAGGAGATTCCAGTCGTAAACTTGATATCCTGGAGACTTCTCCCCATTGCCAAGTACCGCAAGGTGTCGACAAGCCTCTGCTCGGGAGTGATGGCTTGCCGCATGCAGGTGTCCTACTTCATAATATAAGGGGATAGCAAAACTAATAGACAGTGAAAAGCGGGGTCCGTCATACGGAGATTCCTGAAATGAAGTTCCTGAAATCATCAGGGTTATTCTGGATCTCCCGCACCAAAGGCATATGCGAGAATTGGTCACGCTGGAGCAACCAATTCTTCGTCCATGAACTCCTCCCCACCCTGTCCATGGACTGGACTTGAGTCAAAGCAAGAACTCCAACACCAAGCCCAAGCAAAGCCAGAACTCTACGAGGAGAACGTACCCACAACATGGCTTGAAAACGGTCGGCTGATCAGAATGAACTAACAGAACGCACTGAAAATCAGAAAGAACCTGAGAAGACGATTTGAAAATCAGAAAGGAGCAGACAAGAGCAAACTGAAAAACAGAAGCAAACTATTAAATAGAACACACTGAAAGACAGTAACGAACTGACAACATGCACTGAAGAACAGATACGAACCCACAAGCACAAACTGACAAGCAGAACGGAGCTGAAAAGCACGAGGCTGAAAAGTGCGAAACGTCTCTCACCAAACTTCTATTAACGCGAGATAAACACGAGATTAGCAGAAGGAGCCCAAAGGGTGGTGCACTGACTATTGAACTTCCTTTTTATAGTCCCGTCATATGTGTTGTACGTCACCGCGTTCTTGACGTTCAGAATTTCCGACAACATTTGTGTGACTTTGTGTATGCAAGACAAGTTTCAGTCAAAATCCTTCTGAAAAAAATCTCCGGTTTTGTTGTTGGAAAATCCAATCGTTTGTACGTGGCATTATAGTTTGGTGTCGGATGAACACCTGAATAAGCAAGATTCAGTTTGAATTTGTTTTTGGACTAAACCAGGAGCTCATCTCAAGCATGGTCCTTGGAATAAGATAATGTAAATTATCGTTGTTGGCTTTTAATGTAAAATATGAATGTGATCTCAATGTGCTTTCACCTTTGTTATACACAATGAATATCACAAAATCAATCAAATTAAAAGTTAAAGAAATAATCTGTGATTCAAAACAAACAAGTCAAATACTTCTAGCTATTCACTAAATGTGATATATCCTCTCCCTTTTATTAAATTAGTTTATGACTTTATGTTCTATATTGTTTTTCCAGTATGGTGCTCAAAGCTGTCCTCAATGTTGTAAATGTGTCTTTACACTTGATTTAAAGGGGTTGTAAACCCTTGCGTTTTTTTACCTTAATGCATATGCATTAAGGTAAAAAAACTTCTGACAGTGACCGGCCCCCCAGCCCCGCCGTTTTACTTACTTGAGCCCGTTCGTTCCCTCGACAGGGACACGCTCTCCCTCTCTGCCCATTGTCTCAGCTCTTGATTGGATAGATTGATAGCAATTGGTTCCCAATCAGGACCCTAGAAGTCGAGGATCACAGCCACCCTGTGTAAAACTTAAAGGGGTTGTAAACCCTCATGTTTTTTCACCTTAATGCACATTTTTTTCACCTTAATGCACAGTGGAGGTAAGTATGACATGTTTGTTATTTAAAAAAAAAAAAAAAGAGGGTTCACAACCCCTTTAAAAACATACAATATTCGTGACTCACTTTTTAAATACACCCCAATATTTTAACTTTTACAGCCGCTATTTAGTTGGCACCAAAGGGTTATTATTAACTTACCAATAAAAGCATGCATAAATCATACATTTTATAATCAAAAGTATTGGGACGTCTGCCCTTACACCCACATGAACTTTAATGGCATCCCAGTCTTAGGTCGTAGGGTTCAGTATTAAGTTGGCCCACTCCTTGCAACTATAACAGCTTCAACTCTTCTGGGAAGGCTGTCCACAAGGTTTAGGAGTGTGTCTATGGGAATGTTTGACCAGAAATTCATTTGTGAGGTCAGGCACTGATGTTGGATGAGAGAGCCTGACCTACAGTCTTGGGCCTCCACCCCAAACTCACTCTTCCTTGTCTTTATGGACCTTGCTCTGTGCACTGGTGCGCAGTCATGTTGGAACAGGAATGGGCCATCTCCAAACTGTTTCCACAAAGTTGGGAGCATGAAATTGTCCAAAATTGCCTTGCTTTGTGTACTGGTCCAAAATTATTTGGTGGAGGGGGAATTATGACGTGGGGATGTTTTTCAGGTGTTGGGGTTGGCCCCTTAGTTCCAGTGATGGGAATTCTTGAGGTGTCAGCATACCAAGACATTTTGGACAATTTCATGCTCCCAACTGTGTGGGAACAGTTTGGGGATGGCCCCTTCTTGTTCCAACATGAATGCGCATTGGTGCACAAAGCAAGGAACATGACTGGCCTGCACAGAGCCCTGATCTCAACCTGATAGAATGCCTTTGGGATGACTTAGAGCGAAAACTACGAGCCAGACCTTCTCTCCAAAATCAGTGCCTGACCTCACAAATGTGCTTCTGGAAAAATGGTCAAACATTCCCATAGACAAACTCCTAAACCTTGCGAACAACCTTCCCAGAAGAGTTAAAGTGGATGTAAACCCTCACATATACCCAGTGAAATAAACAGCTTCAGATGATACACAGCAGTGAAACAAATCCTCCTACATAAGTTTTACTTGTATATCTACTATCTTCAGCTTTATATACTGTTTATAAAGTGAACATCCCGTTAAAATTTTCTCTTCCTGATTCACCTGTGGGTGTGCATCCTTGCCATTCATTGTGAGACAGCAGATTGGAGGAAACGCACACATCCCCACTCCACATAGGCAGAGACTTGCAGAGCTGTGCTGTGAATTGAGCAGCTCTCTGCTAATCTATTTATAGCAACCACCCTGACACAAAATGCAGCCTGGTTTTATCACAGTTAACAGAGAACTTGTCATAAGTTATCAGGCTGATAACAGAAGAACGGAGCAGGAAAAAGCCATGGGACTTAGGGCTTTAAAAAAAGATAAGAAAACACAGATATATGTGCTCAAATTTCAGGAATCAGGTTTACATCCACTTTAAAACTGTTATAGCTGCAAAGGGTGGGCCAACTCAATATTGAACCCTATGGACTAAGACTGGGATGCCATTAAAATTCACGTGGGTGCAAAGGCAGGCGTCACAATACTTTTGGCAACATAGTGTATATCCATATGTTTATAGATAAATAATGTTTCAGAAGTGACAATCTACCTGTGTGTACTGGTAAATATTCAAGATCTCAGCCATGGCAATTGTTGTTAGAAAAGTGGTATCACCCACAAAACCAATGACTTCTGGGATTTGCATACAAGAGTAGTTTGGAGCATATGTTCTATAACCAGAGAGTATCCTTATGACGTAATCTATCGCTCTGAGAGGATACGCACATGAATCAAACAAGTGATAACCCAGAGTAATGTTGGGAAGGAGTTTGGGATCCTTGTTAATCTCATCAATCGCAAAGAAAAATGCCATCAGGAATTCATATTCTATTACATCCAGCCTGTGAATGATTTAGAAAGTAAAACTTGTAGCTAGTTCTACTGATCTCCAACAGTTGTATATGAATATCAATCTTCAGCTCACTAGTGACTACATTATGAATGTTCTTAGTCCACTTACTTGGTAATGAAGCCCCAGGAACATCAATCTCAAGGTGTGATTCTGTGCTCAGGATGTACACAAATGGGCACTAGTCACTTTAATAAGTTATACAATAGAAAATTTGTGCACTGCACTTGGCAATAAGGGAAGAAAGGTGGATCATGGATCAGAATATCTCCAAAAATACACTAGACTAGGCCTTATATACTTTTATATTTACTTCTTGAAGGCTCTCTCAGTTTTTTTATAAACACAGGCTATGCTGACTAGACCCTTACAGAGCTTTGGCTCCTTGGCAATTAAAGGAGTTGTAAAGTCTTGAGGTTTTTCACCTTAATGCATTGTATGCATTGACTCCTTCAGATCTGCACTGTAGCTGAATGACAGCTACAGCGCGGTTCTGCTTTGCCGGGATGGCGTCAATAGACGTGAAGGGCGCGCCCTGTGATCACCCGAGTCAACGAGACTCGGGTGATCACAGATCGGAGTAAGGGGTCAATCCTGACCCCTTACCACACGATCAGCTGTCAGCCAATGACAGCTGATCATGTGATGTAAACAGAAGATCGGTAATTGTTTTTTTTTTTCTCCTCACGCTGACAGCGTGAGGAGAAAAAAAAAGCCGATCACCAGCCTCTGTTGAAGGGACATCGGTCCCCAGCAGGGAGAGGCAAAGCTGCCTCATATGTGCCCACAAGTACTGCCTGCCAATTTCACGAATCAGTGCCCACAGTGCTCACCAATCAGTGTCCACCAATCAGTGTCCACCAATCAGTGCCCACCAGTACATCAGTGCCACCTATCAATGCCCAGGAGTGCCACCTATCAATGCCCACCAATGGTGCCAAACAGTGCCTCATCAGTGCCACCTAGCAGAGCTGCCTATCAGTGTCACCTACCAGTGCCAATCAGTGCCCATCACTGCCACCCATCAGTGCCCATCACTGCCACCCATCAGTGCCAGCTATCAGTGCCACCTATCAGTGCCACCTATTAGTGCCCTTCAGTGCCACCTAGCAATGCCCTTCAGTGCCGCCCATCAGTGCTACCCATCAGTGCCACCCATCAGTGCCACCTCTCAGTGCCCACCAGTGCACCTCATTAGTGCCCACCAGTGCCACCTATTAGTGCCCATCAGTGCCGTCTTATCAGTGCCCATTAGTGTCGCTTAACAGTGCCTATCAATGCAGCCTATCAGTGCCCATCAGTCTAGCCTCATCAGCGTACATCAATAAAGGAGAAAAATTGCCTGTTTGCAAAATGTATAAACAAAATATAAAATGTTATGTGAGTGTTCATGTTTTTTACTTCAATAAATTACCGTTTGATTTTACACTATAGGAGCCCTCCCTTTCTTTCTTCCCATGATGACAACACTATGCTGAGGGCTGAGCCTTTTTTGTGGACCCATCCATCTCCAACACAGTCCCTGACGTCCTTTCCAGTTTCCATCCTTGCTCCTGGGAGTTCCGGACTAGCAGGATCTCAAAGCCAATTTAGACCATCTGTAACGGGGGGTCATGGGGTTCTGGTAATGGGAGAAGATTGTGACTGTGAGTGTGGAGAGAGGCATTCTAATGGTCACAGTCTTTTCCTGATGCACATAACTTTTTCTCCTAAAAAAATAATCTGCTTTGGCTAACTCCTCTCTTTCCCCTTCTGATCCTAATTTGCTCACACTGCCTTCTATCTCTGTCCTTATCTCTTGGCTCCCAATGACTCTTCTTCTTTAATTTTCCCATTTTTATCCTGCTGCTTCCAATAAAGCTCTGCCTCCTTTCTCACCCTTTCCAATCATGATCTATTCCTGCTGCATTTGTTGCTCATCTCCCTTTAATGATCTTGTCCCATCGACTTCACCTTTTCCACTTATATCTACAGTCTGTTCTTTACTGCTGCATCACTCTCTTTTTCCAACCAAGGCGTGTTCCTTCCTTCTACCCCTGCCGCCTCTTCTATCCTCCTTCCAGCCTCCACTTATACACACTTACATTCACAGTCTGCTCCTGCTGCGTTCTTTTACTCTGAGATCATGATTTGTAATGCTGCTTTCTTATTTTCCTGCAACAATCTCTAGCCATGATCTACACTTGCTGTTGCATCTCTCTTCCCATTGTATGAATTCTAGCCGGTATAGGCTCCTTCCACCTAATCTCTCTAATTCTATCCTTCTGCCTCCATTATTATTTTATATTTATTATGTTCTTTTCTTGTTGTCTCATCTTTCTCACCTTGTGGCCATAAAAGAGCCCTACTTTCTAAAATCTAGCCATGATCTGCTTCCACTTTCACCTTTCTCCACACCTGGCCAAAAATGGTTCCCGGTGATTCTGTTCTAGCTTGAATCAACTCCGTCTGCCTCTTTTCTTTAACTTTGGCCCAAAAAAGTTCCTGCTGCCTCAATTCTAGCTATGATCTTCTTGCTACATCCCCTCTCTCTACTTCTGGCCATGATCTGCTTCTTCTGTTTCATCTTTTTCCAATCCTGGCCATAACTGGCCCCTACTGCCTTGATTCTAGCCATAAATTGCTTCTGCTGCCTCATCTCTCATCACACCTGGCTATAAACAATCCCTGTGGCCTCCATTCTTGCATCTTGGACATCTGTTCTTTCCAGTAACTTTTGGCTACCACAGTATCTTTTATCCACAGTGTAAGGTCCACATTGTGCATAGAATACCCATTCTACCCAATACCCATTTTTTCCTGCTTTCTATCCATCTATGTTCTTGCTAATTCTTTCTTTTCTCTCACAGGAATGATCTATCTGCATTTTTCTTTCCCTACCTCCTCTTTACAAACGCCCCCCCCCCCCCCCCCCGTGAACAAGAACTGTTTTCTTTGTTCATTGTTTATCTTCCTGATCTCAATCTTCTCTTGATGCCTCCTCTCTTCCCAACTAGAATCTTATTTCACCTGTCACCCTCCTAAGTATACCATTTTTACTCCCATGTTTCCACTACTCCTATGTCACCCAGAATCTTCTTCCATGGCTCCTTTCTTTTCTGCCTCTGTCACCAATGGTTCTGCTACTTTTCCAGCCATGATCTGAACCTGCTGTTTTCTCTCTTTCCTCTTTGATAACCATTATCAACTCCAGTGTCTACTTCACCCCTTTCCATCAGAATTGGCTCCCACTATTACGACTTTCTTTTTTCCCATCCTCTATTTACATATTTTACCTCCTTTCACCTGCTATGCATGCTTTACCCTCCTTCTGCTTCATTCATGTCATGGTTATGCAATAGTTTGTCTGTCAGCTTACCTGAATCCATGTGTTCATCTCTAGAGACCAGCTGACCCTCACCTGACTGCTTTTGTAAACTCTCCTCTAGCATGGCTCCACCCCAGCTCCTATTAGGGAACCCTATATTAACCTGTGCACTGCAATTCAGCAGGGCTGATCAACCATTGTGTGTTAGCTTTCGTGTGTACTTGCTGTGTTTCCTACGTCGGATTCCAGTTACTGACTTTGGCCTATTCTCTACTATTCCTGTCTGCTCATGACCCTGACCTTTGGCGTGTCCCCGACCATCCCTGTTTGCCTGTGACCCTGAACCTTGGCGTGTACTCTGTTGTCCTTGTCTGCTTGTGGCCCCGACCTTGGCTTGTCCCTTACTTTCCTTGTTGTTTCAGCCTGCTGCCTCATTCCTCTTCTCCTGTAGTCTACCGTGAGAGTGAGCTGCGAGACCCTGGGGGCCGCGACCTGGAGCCAGACTGCAGCGCAGTCCATCCTCACCACTAGAGGCTCTGGTGAACACCTGCTGGCACTTAGACTCCGCGCCCTAAGGAATAATCTATGCTCTAGCTCCCAGTGGGATCTGTGTCAGTGATCCAGTAGACCTGCTTCCTGAACCTCCCAGGGTTCAATCCGCAGCAGTCAGACTTAAGGGTCCACTACCTAGCGGTGCACTTCCGATTCCTACAGTGTGCATCTGTCACCTAGCCTCAAGGTGACCTGACAATTCATTCTTGTTGATCTGCATTTACTCAACTATTCCTGCCTGTTGTCCATCATTACCTCGCCTGTCGATCAGGTGGGTCATCATCAGGTGGGTATTCCTGAGATGAGGAATTCTTTCAGTTCATCAAGGTGTTAGTGACTAGGGATGGGCGAACGGTTTGGCCTGAGCATGAGTTTAGACCGAGCATTTGCCTGTTCGGCCGTTCGCCGAACACCCGAATTTGCACAGTGTTTGCCCTAACAAATACCCTGCAATGCACTGAGCGCTTCACAGTGCATTCTGCACCCTGATTGAGCAAAGTTTTGCCAAAATGAAAAAAAAAAAGGGCTTGGGGTCCCCCCCAAAATTCGTACCAGACCCTTATGGGGGCATGCAGCCTGGCAGGTCAGAAAAAGGGGAGGATGAGTGAGCACCCCCTCTCCTAAACTATACTAGATCACATGCCCTCAACTTGGGTGTGGGTGCTTTGGGACGGGGGGCTCTGCAAGATTATACTCATCTTGTGTGTATAAATCCACTTGTTATCAATAAAGCAATGGTTTTAGTATAATGCACTAGGTCTGTGGTCTCTTTGTGGTTTTAGGGAGATAAAAACATCCTTCTCCAGAACCAGGACTTCAAAACGGTGCCCTCCAGCAAATACTCATTTAGGAGTCCTCCTTGTGCCCTCATCCCAGCTCCAGTTGAGACCCAGATTGCAATCTCCTGTCTCAGAACCTCCCTCATGGGACAGTAGCTCCCCAGGAGACTGGAACTCTCACTAAAGAGAAAAGACCACTCTCCCTGAGCTTACCAAACATTTATTATCTCGCTCAGCCACCTCCTTCCAGGGATAGGCTGGGTCAAGATAGATATTCATACAGGTCATCTAGCTCCGTACAGTTATTTGGGAGAGAACACTGGCTTCCCCTTTGTAGGGGGGGAGTGGATAGTATCTCCTGAGTGTAAGGTTGAGTCTTCATCCAGGGCTCTACCTAAGCTCCCAGAACTTCAGGCCTTTCTGTGGGGAGTGGGGGCTGCGCCGGTCTGGGTGGTTGGTCAGGGTTGGAATGAAAGGCCTTTGGTGAATGTGCCCCTGAAGTGGCAGTTCAGGTGTGCCGTACAATCATTGTGAGTGATGGTCACTTTGATTTATGGCACCATGGTCACTTCACCACAACACACGTTTTTTCGCACCTGCCTCTGGGGCCGAGCCTTTTGGCTAGGACCAGAGGAATTTTTTATTCTTGGCCGAAGAGCCGGCCATTGTATTGCACTATGGCCACTTTCACTTCTCCCATCTTCCTTCTCCCCACTTTCTTTTTAGTTATCCTTGTGTGCGTTACTTTGTTTGTATTTTTTTGTTTGGCGTTTGTCACAGTGTGATGAGTAGGGTGTGGGTCCTCGGGCCTACTCTGAAAGTCTTGGGAGGGAGTGGACATAGGCCTTTTGGCTTGGTTCGCCCTCTCTCATGGGGTCTCCCTTCGGGGGAGTCCCACCTAGTACTTGGGTGGGTCTGTTTTGGCAGACCCTCCAGAGAAAGGGGGTCCATCTGGTTTCGGCCAGATGGACCCATGTGAAGTACCTCAATCCCGGTCTGGAGCTTAATGCCCCAGGGGATCAGAGTAGGGTCCTTCCCTAGGGGAGGACAGTGTAACACCCATTTTTGGGTTTCACTCTTTATGCGTCTGCACTTTTTTTGGCACCAGGTGGAGTTTTTGGGTGTGTTTCACACGCCACTGGCTTTCCAAAAAAAAAAAAACAATTCATACAGGTCATCTGCTTCTCCCTGCCTATATTAAATCAAACAACCCAGCTTAGGAATCCCTGAAAAGACAAAAACAAATAATCACTTGTAGCCAGGTGTTGGGCTACATCAACATGGGGGAGGAGACAGTGGGGTTGATTTATGAAAGGCAAATCCACTGTGCGCTGCTAATGCACTTGGAAGTGCACTTGAAAGTTTAGTCACTGTAGATCTTATGGGAAGATCGCAATTAGGGGAAGCTCTGCTGATTTCTATCATTCAATCCTGTGCAAGCAAAAATGCTGTTTTTATTTTCCTTGCATGTCCCCCTCAGATCTACAGCGTTTGTACTTTCAAGTGCACTTGCAGTGCACAGTGAATTTGTCTTTAGTAAATAAACCCCATTGTCTTTTATACTTGTCTCCCTCTACCAAGATACTGATGTTATGCTGCACCATTTTAATCTGGTCAGCAGGAATAGAGCTAAAGCCAAGCAAGCCCATAGACCTCTATGCAGAGCTCTGAGAATGCTGGGAGTTGTGTTTTTTTTTTGGCAGCCATATAACGGGCACATGATAATGGTTACACTACAGATCCCAATATGCACTGTGCAGTAGGGGGAGTAGAGATGATTTTAATTAATAAGTTGCCAAGGAAAGTTCTTACTTTTGTTACTGTACTCTTATTACAATGGGGGTTAGAGAGAGGGCACCTCTGTCTGAATGTTTGCCTGCCAGCTGGTGACCCTGCTAGCAGAGATCGGGCCTGAGACTGGGAATGAGGACACCCAGGAGCAGTGTGGCATCACCCACATCTCAGCACCTGCACAGTTGCAGCAAGGAGACTGGAGCATCCACTCACCCTTGATCAATGGAGGCTTATAGGGAAATATCGAGCAGGACCCCTTCTACAGCGAGAGGTCTCCGAAGCATATCAGGACCTAGTTAGAGGGTTATTTGCCCATTGCTGATACTGCTAGTAGGGACTGTGCTCCTAAGAGAAGGACACCAAATATATCAAATCCATACCGCACCCATACCGCACTGACTTATTCCAAACCTAGACTGCACCTATGCCAACCCTGTACTGCATTATACTGAGCCTTTAGTGCATCTGCACTACCTCAACCTTGTACCTGTGCTGAGATTATATTGTACCTATATTGCATTTAAGTTAACTGTTATGCCACGTACACACGGTCAGACTTTTCAGCTACAAAAGTCTGACAGCCCGTCTGACAGACTTTCGACAGACTTTCGACGGACTTTCTAAGGACCAGACTTGCCTACACACGATTACACCAAAGTCCGACGGATTCGTACGTGATGACGTACACCGGACTAAAATAAGGAAGTTGATAGCCAGTAGCCAATAGCTGCCCTAGCGTGGGTTTTTGTCCGTCGGACTAGCATACAGACGAACAGATTTCTGGGTCCGGAGGAGTTACGCCGTAAAGATTTGAAGAAAGTTCCAAATCTAAAGTCCGTCAGATTTGCGACTGGAAAAGTCCGCTGAAGGTCCGGTGAAGCCCACACACGATCGAATTGTCCGCTGGATTTGGTCCGTCGGTGTCCGTCGGACAAGTCCGGTCGAAAAGTCCGACCATGTGTATGCGGCATTACTGTCATTAAGTGCAAAGATGCTCTGAAAGGCCCCCAACGTTAGTCGACAAATGAAAATCTACAAGCCCCTTTGCTCCCCTGCCCCCTCCGCTACCATCTTCCTTTTCTTTTGGACAGTGCCTACCCATTTGGTCTAAGGCCCCATGTACACGGGACGCTGAGGCAAAGTCTTCTGAACAAATTTTTTTGACACCTTGAAACCTGCGTTTAAAATGCCCGTTTAGCCGCGTTTAACCGCGTTTGTGTTTAGAAGCGTTTATTAAGATTACCTCATTTAAGACCCTCCCCAAGCTCAAAAAACATTGTAGTTAACTATTTCAGCCATTTTGACCACAGTGAGTAGCAGCAGCAGAGAGAGCAGTTGTCTACTTGTATTTGCCTCTATTTCTGTGCTTTTTTTTTGCAATGGATCCCATAATGAGCATATGTGAGGAAATGCTCCTGACATTGCTCTTGATGAGGCTAGAACGACGTAGAAAATTGCGTGCGAGGTCCCGAGACAGAGCTCATCGCTATTGGACCCATCCTTTGATTGCGCAGCGAATGTCGGCAGGATATTTTGTAAACATATACGTACAGCTGCGTACCTACCCCGACAAATTTTTTAATTTCACACGCATGTCCATTGCCACATTTGACCTTCTACTTGAAAAAGTATGACTATATATGGTCTATATATGGACTATATATGGCTATATATAATGACTATATATGGACTATATATGGACTATATATGGCAATATATAATGACTATATATGGACTATATATGGCTATATGTAATGACTATATATGGACTATATATGGCTATATATGGTCTATGAATCATCGCAAGTAATTAAAACATTTTTAACTATTTTTTTTATGTTTTTTCATTGTTTTCCATCATATTTTTGTCTTTTCAGGTCTAAAATATAGGGCACTTTTAAAAACGCTTATAAATGAAAACGCGCCTAAACGCGGGTACCCGCATTTAGCCGCGTTTAGCCATGTTTGGCGTCCGAAATGTGGAAATCTTCGGCGTCTGAACCCATTTTTTTGCTTCCAAAGAGACGCTGTTAAACGCAACTGCAAAAAAACGGCAATAAATGAGACTGTGTACATGGACACATAGGATAACATTGAATGAGTTCAGGGGCAGTTGAAAAAAGCGTCTAACTGCCTCTGAACGCGCGTTTAACAGAGTCCCGTGTACATGGAGTCTAAGACTAGCATTGCTATCATATATGTGCTCTGGCTGTATAGTTCCAGCACTCAGTAGAATAAACTTTACTACTGCTCACTGTTGCACTTGAGGTGGCTTTGCTATTGTTTATGCTTATTTGGACGCCAAACGTCATAATATGCCTAGTCCTTACTGTTAATCACATTGTATACTAAATTGTGTTATTATCAATGGTAATCCATGTTATGCTTACCTAGTTAACAACCTTCTAGGGTGACAATACATTTGGTTTGCCTTTACTACCTGGCTTGGTGCCTGTTTGCTTTAACCACTTGCTTACTGAGCACTTAAACTCCCCTCCTGTCCAGACCAATTTTCAGCTTTTAGCACTGTCGCACTTTGAATGACAATTGTGAGGTCATAAAACACTGTACCCAAATGAATTTTTTTTTCCCCACAAATAGAGCTTTCTTTTGATGGTATTTGATCACCTCTGCGGTTTTTAGTTTTTGTTAAAAAAATTGAAAAAGACAGAATTTTTTTTTTTTTTTAATTATATCTTTTTTATATTTTGTTAGAAAATTTTGCAAACAGGTAATTTTTCTCCTTCGTCGATGTACGCTGATGAGGTGGCACTGATGGGCACCGATAGGTGGCAGTGATGGGCACTGATGGGTGGCAGTGATGGGCACTAATGGGTGGCAGTGATGGGCACTGATTGGGCACTGATTGATGGCAGCACTGCTAGGTGGCACTAATTAGCACCACTGGTGGGCATTGATAGGTGGCACTTGTGGGCATTGATAGGTGGCACTTGTGGGCACTGTGGGCACTGGCAGGTGGCAATGACAGATGGATCTTGTTGACACAGATGAGGCATATGTGCCTCCTTCTCCTTCCTCTTCGGGACCGATGTCCCTTTGACATAAGCCAGTGTTCGGCTTTTTTTTCCTCCTCACGCTGTCAGCATGAGGAGAAAACAAAACCGATCACCGAGGTTTTGTTTACATCATCTGATCAGCTGTCATTGGCTGACAGCTGATCACATGGTAAGGGGCCGGGACCGGCCCCTTACTCGGATCTGTGATCGGATCTGTGACATGCATGCACATGCACAGGGGGAGGATGTCCCATGACGGCCTCCCGGAAATTGAGGTCCCCGCTGTAGCCATCATTCGGCTATGGCCCGGACCTCAAGTGGTTAATGTAGCACTACTATTGGGTATTAACCTTACTTTTGGCGAAGTTCTGTGGTATTGTATGTTTGTACACTCAGCCTGGTGTGTCAGAGGGGCTGGTGTTTTTGAGAAGGTCGAGACAAAAAACAGAGGACCCATCCTATTCACTCAAGTTATTATCTCCGTGTCCTGCACAAACTGGAAATTACTGATTCAGAGAGATTCTGGGAGACATGAGCCCAACATCTTATCCTGCTGATTGTCTGCTGTACAGGACATGTAGACCCAATGTCAAGTACCATAAATGTGTACATCTGGAATCATAGTTACATAGTAGGGGAGATCGAAAAAAGACACAAATCCATCAATTCCAACCCATGTGTGTGATTATGTGTCAGTATTACATTGTATATCCCTGTATGTTGCGGTCGTTCAGGTGCTTATCTAATAGTTACTTGAAGCTATCGATGCCCCCGCTGAGACCACCGCCTGTGGAAGGGAATTCCACATCCTTGCCGCTCTTACAGTAAAGAACCCTCTACGTAGTTTAAGGTTAAACCTCTTTTCTTCTAATTTTAATGAGTGGCCGCGAGTCTTGTTAAACTCTCTTCCGCGAAAAAGTTTTATCCCTATTGTGGGGTCACCAGTAGAAATGTGCGCTGTCAATAAATTAATTTTGTTTCGTTCCGTTTTGTTTTGTACGAAAATTAATTCATATTTCGTAATTTGTGTCCGAAATTCAATTCGGATTCGTACGAAATTCGAATTTTCGTTAGCTTCGTAAACTTTTCGCAAAATAACGAATGTTCATTATGATGAATTTATCATTATGAGGGGCTCCCACCATCCCTGTGCTGTGCTGACTTCCTCTGATTGGTGAACAAAACACCAGTCACATTTCTGTTGTAACGGAATTTGGATCCGAAATTCGTTAACGAAATTTCGTATTTCGTATAAAATTTGTAAGCATAGAAATTCCCATAGGGTTCCCACCATCCCTGTGCTGAGTTCCCAGGTCTGTACACCTGATGTGTCCATTATGAGAGGTTCCCACCATCCCTGTGCTGTGTTGACTTCCTGGGGTTTTTAACTTTTAGGTTTGTTAACTTTTCGTAACAATTACGAATGTTCGTTATGAATTTGGATCCGAAATTCGTAAACGAAGTTTCGTATTTTGTACAGAATTTGTATGCATATAAATTAGTAATTTCGGATTCGTACGAAACTAATAGCACATTTTTTTAGTCACCAGTACGGTATTTGTATATTGAAATCATATCCCCTCTCAAGCGTCTCTTCTCCAGAGAGAATACGTTCAGTGCTCGCAACCTTTCCTCATAACTAAGATCCTCCAGACACTTTATTAGCTTTGTTGCCCTTCTTTGTACTCGCTCCATTTCCAGTACATCCTTCCTGAGGACTGGTGCCCAGAACTGGACAGCATACTCCAGGTGCGGCTGGACCAGAGTCTTGTAGAGTGGGAGAATTATCGTTTTATCTCTGGAGTTGATCCCCTTTTTAATGCCAATATTCTGTTTGCTTTGTTAGCAACAGCTTGACATTGATAGATATCTATCCACCAATAGATAGATATCCAAAAGTTCACAAAATTCTGCCTTCATTTAACTGGCTCAGTTTTAAGAGAATAATCATTGGATCACTGTTCACTAATCCTAAGGTCAATTGAATTTTGAACCAAATTTAATCTGCTATAATATATCTGTGTTGTAAGAAGACACCAGAAAAGACTGAAGAAACAGACAAACACTTATGCCGCGTACGCACGAGCGGACTTTACAGCATACTTTGTCCGGTGGACTTTTTGACAGACTTTACGACGGACTTTCCGAATGAACGGACTTGCCTACACACGATCAACCAAAGTCTGATGGATTTGTACGTGATGACGTACAACCGGACTAAAACAAGGAAGTTCAGGCCAGTAGCCAATAGCTACCCTAGTGTCGGTTTTTGTCCCTCGGACTAGCATACAGACGAGCGGACTTTTCGACCGGACTCGAATCCGTCGGATAGATTTGAAACACATTTCAAATCTAAGTCCGTCAAACTTTTGAGAAAAAAAGTCCGCTGGAGCCCACACACGATCGAATTGTCAGACTAAATCCGGTACGCCATACCAAGTATGCCGTAAAGTCAGATCGTGTGTACGCAGCATTAGAGAACCTGCACACTCCATTCAGAAAGAGCCTTGAGATGGAGGACTACAGTTCTGCAATGTTTTTGTGCTAATAACAGTGACATAGTTCTCCCCATATTGTTACCTGCAATTTTCTATATACTATCAGAATGTCTCTAAAAATGCAGGAACACAGTGGTAATATACTTACTTTGAACAAAAATCCAATACTCCACCGCCTGATTCAAACCTTTTAACATACTGGTGCACAGAAAACAGACCTCCAATGATCACATCTCCACTCTGGTAATATTCATATTCAAATGCAGGCCGAAGAACGGTGAGGTTACATACAGAGGAATTATTTTGTGTAGACTGAGTGAGAGATTGTCCTGGTGAGATGGAGACAAACCTAGAAAAGACAGCGAGGATCAAAACGCTGTCCATGACAGAAGATATTACTGACAGAGTGTCCTAGGCGAGGGTTTCATCTCCAGCATTTTATACAATATCGGAGATTAATTTAGACTGGATGAGAAATGTCTGAGGAAAACTCTTACAATAACGTTCTTAAGATTTAAAAAAAAATATATATTTATTGAACTGAATATTAATATCAATCCTGGTTGCTTCAGCCTGAAAGCTTAACCAATTATTGTCCTATACATGCTGACCTTCAAATGTTTCTGTAAGGCCTGTGTGAAAGTGTAATGCCCCATACACGCGGTCGGATTTTCCGCAGGAAAATGTGTGATAGGACCTTGTTGTCGGAAATTCCGACCGTGTGTAGGCTCCATCACACATTTTCCATCGGATTTTCCGACACACAAAGTTTGAGAGCAGGATATAAAATTTTCCGACAACAAAATCCGTTGTCGGAAATTACAATCGTGTGTACACAAATCCGACGGACAAAGTGCCACGCATGCTCAGAATAAATAAAGAGATGAAAGCTATTGGCTACTGCCCTGTTTATAGTCCCGACGTACGTGTTTTACGTCACCGCGTTCAGAACGATCGGATTTTCCGACAACTTTGTGTGACCGTGTGTATGCAAGACAAATTTGAGCCAACATCCGTCGGAAAAAATCCTAGGATTTTGTTGTCGGAATGTCCGAACAAAGTCCGACCGTGTGTACGCCCTATAAGGCTCTGTCACTGGGGAGTTGGTCAGGAAAAGGACACCTTTGCCATGTGAAGGTCTATGACGTGGAGAAAACTGATTCTGCAGATTTCTCCGGATTTCAGTATTTTCAGAAGGGGCTCTGTAGATTTCAAAGTGCCTTTGGAAGATCGAAATCTCCTATCCAGTGCCCGGGATGTGTGGATAAACAACAAGGTGTGTGTGCTCAGGTACACACATCCATAATAGTGATGGTCTAATGTTGATGCCGTTGAGAGAATCTTTATGTCAAGATACTTGCTGTGTGTGTTGGGGAGCTCAAGGTAGGGTTGCCAACTCATCCTTTTAAACCCAAACACATATTAATTACACAGGTTCTGTGCAGTGGCGGCTGGTGAAGTTTTAGGATGGGGGGGCGCGAGACTCCACCCCTCCTTTTTGACCCCCCCACTTGGTGAAAATGGGCATGGTTTCAGCGAAATAGTGGGCGTGGCTCTAAGGTGGTGTGGTTAGCGTCTGAGATGATGGAGGGAGAGGGAGAGAGGGATGGAGGGACAGCAGGCCCAGATCCTACACAATAGAAATATGTGTATTCTAGAAAATTTAACAATCAGCAGATAAAGATACTCCAAACACCTAGTGTCAGCACTTCAATCATCCCGGCACCATGGTTGTTATGTTGTCAGGATGAATAAAGCACATTATTTCTATTATTACATTGTAATATAAAATGAAATCATTCAACTCACCATAATGCAGCATGTCACTAGCCACGTCGCCTGCCACCAGATGCCATCAGGTGTCTCCAGCGGAGGCCATTCTTACATGCAGCCTGTGTCACATCCAATGCAGCCTGTGTCACATCAAATGCAGCTTGGGTCACATCAAATACAGCTTGTGTCCCATGAAATGCAGCCAGCCTGTGTCCTTGTGTCCAGCCTGTGTCCCTGTGTCCAGCCTGTGTCACATGAAATGCAGCCAGCCTGTGTCCCTGTGTCCAGCCTGTGTCCCTGTGTCCAGCCTGTGTCCCATGAAATGCAGCCAGCCTGCGTCCCTGTGTCCGGACTGTGTCCCTGTGTCTAGCCTGTGTCCCTGTGTCCAGCCTGTGTCACATGAAATGCAGCCAGCCTGTGTCCCTGTGTCCAGCCTGTGTCCCTGTGTCCAGCCTGTGTCACATCAAATGCAGACAGCCTGTCTCCCATGAAATGCAGCCAGCCTGTGTCCAGCCTGTGTCCCATTAAATGCAGCCAGCCTGTGTCCCTGTGTCCAGCTTGTGTCCCATGAAATGCAGCCAGTCTGTGTCCCTGTGTCCAGCCTGTGTCCCATGAAATGCAGCCAGCCTGTGTCCAGCCTGTGTCACATGAAATGCAGCCAGCCTGTGTCCCTATGTCCAGCCTGTGTCACATGAAATGCAGCCAGCCTGTGTCCCTGTGTCCAGCCTGTGTCACATGAAATACAGCCTCTCTGCATATCTGTGTCCAGCCTGTGTCACATGAAATGCAGCCAGCCTGTGTCCCTGTGTCCAGCTTGTGTACTTACCTTGCTGTGGTGTCCTCTCCTGCGATGTCTCCCTCCACTGGCAGCTACAATTCCGCTCCTCATGCTTCTTGTTTCCTCTCTCCTGGGTGCAATGGGAGAGAGAAAACAGGAAGTGACATCAAACTCGGATGTCAATCAAACTGCCCGGCCGTAGTAATAGATACTACAAGCGCCGGGCGGAAGCTACTCGGTGCTTTTGGAAAGCGCCACAAGGCAGGCTAAACGCTAAAATGAAGCCATAAGGGCACTGTGTCCGGCGTCCGAACACAGTGCACCTAAGGACCTTTTTTGCATTTTTTTAAAGGGCCAGCTTTAAAACATTTTTTTTTTTACTTTTTTTTTTGTGTCTGCCTGGAGGAGGGGCGGCGCCCATACGCCCCTATGGACAGGCCACCACTGGTTCTATAGCTGATTAAGGTGGTAATTAATCTCACTTGGTGCCTTATCTGCATTAAATTAACCCCAGAACCTGTGTAATTCATATGTGTTTGGGTAAAGGGATGAGGTGGCAACCCTAGCTCAAGCTAGGGTTGCCACCTCATCCCTTTAAAACCAAACTCATATTAATTACACAGGTTCTGAGGCTGATTAAGATTGTAATTAAACTCAATTGGTGCCTTATCTGCATTAAATTAGCCTTTTAACCTTTGTAATTCATATGTGTTCGGGTTTGAGGCTCGGTTCACATATGAGCCGCATGCTGCTCCCAGCAGGGGTCCGATGCGTGCTGGTTCACCGTTTCAGGTCCGATTTCAGCCTGAATTTTGGGCTGAATTCGGACCTGAAACGGACCAAAAGACGCACAGTGTTTTTGTGCAAAATGCATTGATGTGAACCCAGCCTAAAGGAATGAGGTGGCCACCCTAGCTCAAGGTTGTGTGCGTGGAAGAGCTGGTGGTCTGAGGGACCAGTACCTATAGCTGCTGAAGAGTTGCCAGGTGGGCTAGCATTTTCATTTGGACTTTGTGTGAAGCTGAAATGAAGTGGAAAATCCTCATTTGTGAACTTTTGTTTTCCTTTTAAAAAAAGTGAGCTACCAGGCCCTTAAACTAAATTCCGAGAGGGTATAATTATTGACGCAAGTATGGGAACTAGTAGATACCCTGAGGGCTGGAGGGAATCATTCATAAGAAATCATGTTAAGTCATGAAATAGTAATAAAGTCTCTTAGGTTAGTGTCCATGTGAATTGGTAGTCAATAAGTTCTAATACAGTTCACTGAGGCAGCTCCATGGAAAGGCAAGAAGCAGCTCTATAGGGAAAATGAGAAGACACACAGGTGCCTTCTAAGTGCAGCTGTAAATTTTAAAATTTATTTCACATAATAGAACTACTTACAAGTGAAGTAGTAAGTCAGGCATGGAAGTCTCCAAAGGAACCGAGCGGGATATGGTCCTGTGCAATACACTCCAAGGGGAGGATGCGTTTGCGGAGCATTCGCTCCTTCTTCAGGCCATCAGAGGAAGCGCCTGAAGAAGAAGCGCATGCTCTGCAAACACATTGCCATAGTCTTATGTGTCTTGACAGCCTCCAGGAAGTGACGTCACCTTTCTCCTGCCAGTGCATTCCACGGACCTCCCAGAATCCACCCACGCTGGCCGCCCGCTACCTCTGACAGATGACAGCGTCTCCTTTGGCATCCTCCTCTTGGAGTGTACTGTACAGGATGATATCCCACCTGGTTCCTTTGTGAACATCAATGCCTGATATACTACTTCACTTGTGGGTAGTTCTCTTATGTGAAATACATTTTGAACTTTACAGCTGCACTTATAAGGCGCCTGCGTGTCTTCTCATTAAACAAAGTTCCGTCTGACTTGGACTTCACTAAACAAGGCTTCTATCACCGAGCTAAAGATTCCCCAGATCACACCTATTTCACACAGGCTTCAGCTTATATAAGACCCCTTTCACACTGGGGTGGTTTGCAGGCACTATTGCGCTAAAAATAGAGCCTGCAAACCGACCCGAAACGGCCGCTGCTGTGTCTCCAGTGTGAAAGCCCGGGGGCTTTCACACTGGAGCGGTGCGCTAGCAGGACGGTGAAAAAGTCCTGCTAGCAGCATCTTCGGAGCAAATCAATGGCTAGCACTGTTAGGGGCAGGCTCCCCCCACCGGACCCGCATATTCAAAGAATTTCCTTAGGAGCTAACTAATACGGGACTGTCTCTGGATATTTATCCTTCCGGCATGCAGCCGGCATGTACAGGTTCCAATGAATGTTTCTCCCCCAGTTGGCTCACTCATCACTCTTTTTGATACCGGTAATTCAATACATTTACTAGTCTTATAGAGCCTTGGTCTGGCACCAATGAAAATACAATATTTGATCTGAGGGGCCACGGGTGCTACTTGAACACAGAGTCATTCCTAGAGAATCCATACATGTACATGATACTCACAACTCTCAAACCCCTGATGAAGGTATCAGAATACCGGAAACGCGTCGGGTATCGGGGTACACCACCCCCATGAGAGTACATTTACTATTGTCATTTTGTACACTTTCTTTGTTTTTGATCTTGTCTCTATTTTGTATGAAATGATTTTTTAACCTATATGTTATAGACGCTCTCACGTCTTTTTAAAAGTATATTAATAATAAAATACATTTTTTACTCTAACGAGTTGGTGGTCTGTCAAAGTCCCAATCCAAGGGGGATTCTTTTTTCTATGGTTTACTATGTAAGGAATGGGACCAGCACACTCCATATTTGTTATGATGGAAGTCCCCCTCTTGTTTTCTTTGAAATCAATGGGGCAGCGCGGCAATACCGCCAGCAAAGCGCCTCTGCAGAGGCGTTTTGTGGTGGTTTTTAACTCTTTCTCGGCCACTAGCGGGGGGTTAACCCCCCCGCTAGCGTCCGAATACCTCCGCTAAAATGATGGTAAAACGCTGCTAATAATAGCGGCACTTTACCGCCGATGCACCTCCCGTCCCAGTGTGAAAGGGGCCTCATGAGCCCCCACGAGCAGACTTTACGGCAGACTTTGCCCGGCGGACTTTTCGACGTACTTTACAACGGACTTTCTGAATGAACGGACTTGCCTACACACAATCCACCAAAGTCCGTCGAATTCATACGTGATGACGTACGACCGGACTAAAACAAGGAAGTTCATAGCCAGTAGCCAATAGCTGCCCTAGCGTGGCTTTATGTCCGTCGGACTAGTATACAGACGAGCGGACTTTTCGACCAAACTCGAGTCCGTCGGATAGATTTAAAACATGTTTCAAATCTAAGTCCTTCCAACTTTTGAGCAAACAAAGTCCGCTGGAGCCCACACATGATCGAATTGTCCGACGAAGTCCCGTCCGCTGGGCAAAGTCTGCCGTAAAGTCCGCTCCTGTGTACGCGGCATAAGAGCAGTGTGAACAGCAAGCTTTGACAAAGCATTTGCAGAACTTCCAGCAAGCTTTGAAAGTACAATTCATCTCCAGTTTGTAAATGTTAAACACAGATCCTAATGGAAAAAACAATATATATTCGGGCTCATGGAGGGTCAGCAGCCATTGGTGAAAAATTACTTATTTGCAAAATTTTGTAACAGAAGCTAAGAAAAACTTTGCAACAAAGCATGCTGGAAGTTCAGCAAATGCTTTGCCAAAGCTTGATGTTCACATGTGTTGAGTGAAAAGAAAAAAGCAATGCACATTAATGCTCCTATAGCATTTATGATGTGTTTTTGTTGTGTTTATGAAGCATTAAAAATGTTTCAAGAATGTTTGATAACATTTTGTGACTCCTTTGGTAATGTTTTTGTGATAATACTGAAAATAATGCAGTGCTGTATTGCAAAAAAATGGCCTGGTCATGAAGGGGGGGGGTAAATCTTCCTGGAGGTCAAGGCTAGGTTAACCAGTTGATGCCCGCTCTATAGCTGAAAGATGACTACAACATGGGCTTTAATTGCTGGAAGGGCGTCCATGTACGTCCTCCTAGGAACATGCTCTCTGTGTGCCCCCTTAGGCACGCATCGGGGAAAAACTGCAAAGGCCGTGTCCCTTGAACACAGTGAATCACAGATCGTTGTAAACGGACAGTCACAGCAGCCATTTACCATGTGATTGCCGCGTTAAATGACAGGTGATCTCACATGTAAACATATACGATTATCTGTCATTGACGACTGTCCTTCCCTCACACAGAGACCGTGTGTGAGGGAAGGAGAGATCCTTTGAATAAGTGATTGGCAGGCCTGTCGCAACAGGACAGGCAAAACAAGCAATTGCTTGGGACCCCTGAGCTGGCCTGGGGCCCCAGCCGTGCCGCTGGCCGCCGCTTACCAGTGTTGCCAACTGCTCACCAGTAAATGTCCGTTACGGGCAGCGGTGCCCGTAAAAAAGATGGCTGCGAGCCGACCATGTAACTGTGCATGCGCCGTTCCGTAGCCGGCTGGGTCGGGAAAACTTGTACTCGCTCGGCCGGGCGGCGCATGCGCAGTAACTTAATGGCGCTGCCCGGCGCCATTTTTGAATAGATTCCAGAGTATACTATTTCCTGGCTAAGACACTGCAGCCGCGTCTTGTGCACTCCCCGTAGGATGACATTACTGGGGACAGCAGCTGACACTACTGGGTCTGGGGACAGGCGACAGAGGATGACATGGCATTACTGGGGGGACCGGGGTGAAGCCATGGCATGCAGGGGGACAGTGAAGGACACTGATGTGCTGCCTTGTGGACTGTGGAGAGGTGAAAGGAAAGCAGCACAGGAGCAGCACACACTGGCACACTGGTGTGGAGACTGTAATATGATGGTGGACAGAGGAGGAGGCTACTATGAGGGGTTGAGGAGGACACTATCATGTCCGCAGCCTCTGTCCTCCTCCTGTAGTATGTCCACAGCCTCTGTCCTCCTCCTGTAGTATGTCCACAGCCTCTGTCCCCCTCCTGTAGTATGTCCGCAGCCTCTGTCCACCTCCTGTAGTATGTCCACAGTCTCTGTCCCCCTACTGTAGTATGTCTGCAGCCTCTGTCCCCCTCCTGTAGTATGTCCGCAGCCTCTGTCCCCCTCCTGTAGTATGTCCACAGTCTCTGTCCCCCTCCTGTAGTATGTCCGCAGCCTCTGTCCCCCTCCTGTAGTATGTCCGCAGCCTCTGTCCCCCTCCTGTAGTATGTCCACAGCCTCTGTCCCCCTCCTGTAGTATGTCCGCAGCCTCTGTCCACCTCCTGTAGTATGTCCACAGTCTCTGTCCCCCTACTGTAGTATGTCTGCAGCCTCTGTCCCCCTCCTGTAGTATGTCCGCAGCCTCTGTCCCCCTCCTGTAGTATGTCCACAGTCTCTGTCCCCCTCCTGTAGTATGTCTGCAGCCTGTGTCCCCCTCTTGTAGTATGTCCGCAGCCTCTGTCCCCCTCCTGTAGTATGTCCGCAGTCTCTGTCCCCCTCCTGTAGTATGTCTGCAGCCTGTGTCCCCCTCTTGTAGTATGTCCGCAGTCTCTGTCCCCCTCCTGTAGTATGTCTGCAGCCTGTGTCCCCCTCTTGTAGTATGTCCGCAGCCTCTGTCCCCCTCCTGTAGTATGTCCACAGCCTCTGTCCCCCTCCTGTAGTATGTCCACAGTCTCTGTCCCCCTACTGTAGTATGTCTGCAGCCTCTGTCCCCCTCCTGTAGTATGTCCGCAGCCTCTGTCCCCCTCCTGTAGTATGTCCACAGTCTCTGTCCCCCTCCTGTAGTATGTCTGCAGCCTGTGTCCCCCTCTTGTAGTATGTCCGCAGCCTCTGTCCCCCTCCTGTAGTATGTCCGCAGTCTCTGTCCCCCTCCTGTAGTATGTCTGCAGCCTGTGTCCCCCTCTTGTAGTATGTCCGCAGCCTCTGTCCCCCTCCTGTAGTATGTCCACAGCCTCTGTCCCCCTCCTGTAGTATGTCCGCAGCCTCTGTCCCCCTCCCTCCTCTTCAATTGTTGAAAATGTTCAAATTTTATGCACGTTATATGCAACAGCAGTATTTGCACTGTAAACCTTTTTTATTTATATAGAAGAAAGGGGGGGGGGATTTGGGACTTTGATGTGAGGCACATGTGTGGTGTGCCTCCATCCCTAATTCAGAAAAAAGATTGGTCCATGGACAACGTGGAGGTATATTTAATACAATATGTATTTATTTGTCATAAAAATGTATCAAACATATCACAAACATAAACAACATGAGAGAAAAGAACATTGTAATAAATGTCATTCCAAAATTGTTTATACACACATATGTATGTGCGCATACAATAGGGCATTGAGAATACATGAAATATGCCAACTGGACGCCACATAGTGGCCGTAGCTGATAAGCAAGTACATACAATGAATATATATATATATATATATATATATATATATATACATGAAAACAGCACTAAGCGGTGAAAATAAAAAAGGTGAGAAAACGTAAAACCATAATTGATTGAAGGACAATGTTCTAAGTTGATGGTAGAGTATGAGCATCAAAGTATCAGCTCCATCTCAAGCCGGTCAGCTGGGTTATGTGGGCATCTCCCATGGGTGGTTTTTCCCGTCCACGTCAGGGCCCCTCCCTGCACATGCCATGCCCGCGTGGCGCTGGTGGTGTCAGCGTGCACGTGGTGGGGGCGGGTGCATATATATATGGCCGCCGCTCACACAGTCTGGGTGTTACAAACTGACGATGACAGACCTCACCACAGTACTTGTCCACCCTTCTGGGATACATGTAAGCTTATACCAGGTTACCCCATTTATACCTCATTACTGCCAGTCATTTCTTTCCCTTTATCCACTCAGTCCTGATTCTTCACGTACTGTCTCTGCTGCCTCTTGTTATACCACCCCCTTTGGGCAGTGGATATGGTTCACTTTTCTCCCTCTTCTTGATTTTTACTTTTTTTTTTTTTTTTCAACCTGATGCAATTTATATATTTTTGCATATCATGACACATTAATTTATGCATTCTCCTTTTTTTGTTCCCAGATCTCTTTTGGCAGTCATTTTGGCACAGTACTATATATAACTCATTCCAAGACCAAGCCACCCAGTTTCTGTGTGTGTGGGGGGCATTTTCGTATGCGCTCCGCCGTGCACGGCCCTCCCACCTCAGCTCTCGGCAAGGACCACTACCTTGGCCTTGGTTCCACTATTGCCACATCTCTGTGTACTGACTGTATGTAAGTACTCAGGGGGGACTCATTTACCTTTCCCTGCCACAATCAGTCGCATATAGCATATAGATTCATTTCTATTTCACTACACTTTACAGATACTTTTGAGCATCCTGCCGAAACGCGCGCAGCCATTTTTGTTACGCAGATACATGCTTATACTCTACCATCAACTTAGAACATTGTCCTTCAATCAATTATGGTTTTACGTTTTCTCACCTTTTTTATTTTCACCACTTAGTGCTGTTTTCATGTGTATATATATATATATATATATATATATATATATATGTGTGTATTCATTGTATTTACTTACTTATCAGCTACGACCACTATGTGGCATCCAGTTGACATATTTCATGTATTCTCGATGCCCTATTGTATGCGCACATACATATGTGTGTATAAACAATTTTGGAATGACATTTATTACAATGTTCTTTTCTCTCATGTGGTTTATGTTTGTGATGTGTTTGATACATTTTTATGACAAATAAATACATATTGTATTAATTATACCTCCACGCTGTCCATGGACCTCATTTTAAAGTCCCAACTCCCAATCTTTTTTTATTTATATAAAGTGTTGGTGAACTTAAACTGTATCGCTATGCTGTGATTCCTGTAGGCTTTGCGTGTGTGTGTGCGGGGGGTTGGGGGGGCCTACAGTATATTACAGTGACCAAACAGTGCCCATTGGTGTCACAGTGCCCATCAGTGTCACAGTGCTATCAGTATCTCAGTGTCACTGTGCCATCAGTGCCATCACTGTCATCAGTGTCATTGTGCCTCAGTGCAGGGCCGTCTTTAAGGCAGGGCAAAGGGGGCATCTGCTCCGGGTCCCATTGTTGTTGTGGGGCCCAAAGCAGCTGTCTCATACTTGCTAACTATCCCAGTTCAAATTGCCTTGCCCCTTGACGTTTTAGTCCCGTGCTGTGTCCCAATATCTCAGTGTAAAGTTATGTTACTAATGTTGCTCAGCTCTGCCTATTGCTGTGCACAGGTGACTCACCTGCATGTCCTGTGTTTACATGTAAATAACCTTCATTGATATGTAAATAGCGGCAGCATTAATATGTAACTAGCCATGGAACGGCTGCATTGATATGTATATAGAGATGTATATGATGCCCCCCTGAGGTCATATCCACCATCACTTCTGCTGAATGCTGCTCACTGGGGAGGTAAAGGGGAATGCTTGAAAGTCCTGCCTACAATTCTGGTCATTAAACCTATTATCAGCCTGTTCTGCAAAGGGAAGCAAATTGGAGGTGGAACCCTTTTTCAAAGTAACATGGTGCCACAGCACCCTGAATTGTGGTGCATGTGAATACGCACATCTCAGCAGATGTGTGAGGGCGTCATTAACAATTAATGGCACCGTTGTGCATCTGCTAAAGGGCAGCACGTTTCTGTGGTGTCAGGAAAGCGATTTTGTATGCGTTCCTGACACACACAAATGTGAACGCAGGCTAAATGTCTCAGTTACATTGGTGGTCAGTGTAAATCTTCTCATTACATTGGGGCTCGGTGTACAATCCTTTCATTCACACTAGTGGCCAGTGTGAAGGTCCCCTTTATGTTGGTAGTCAGTGTAAATCCCTCCTTACATTAGTGATTCCTGTGAGTGCTCCTATTACATTAGTGGTCAGTATAAATCCCCATTACATTAGTGGTCAATGTAAATCCCCATCACACTGGAGTTTTCTGTCTATTGATGGGTCTCCTCACCTCCCCAGTCCCTGGTGTGCAGGCAGTGAGGAGATGATGTGCTGTAACCTTTAGCAACCAATCAGTGAGCAGTAATGATGTGCACTAACCTCTTGCAACCAATCATTGAGTGTCATAGTGTCATCAGTGTCACCGTGCCATCAGTGTCTACTTGTCATCAGTGTCACTGTGCCATCAGTGTCACATTGCCATCAGTGTCACACAGTGCCCCATATCAGTGCTGCCAGTACCATAAGTGCCATCAGTCTCACAGTGCCTTAAATGCCATCAGTGGAACCTCATCAGCACCCATCAGTGTAGCTAATTAGTGCTGTAAATCAGTGCACATCTGTGCAGCCTCTTCAGTGGCCATCTGTGCAGGCTCATCACCACCATGTCTAAAAAATTCTTTTCAACTGATGAGGCATACCAAATTCTAAGTGCAGCCAACGAGAGCAATGGGAAGCTCTCTGTATTGGATTCTGCTTCAGATTTGGATTCCAACTCTGTTTTCAGAGGAAGAGGATAGTGTGCCCATCAAACGAAGGCGTTCTGGTAAGAAGGAGGCAGTGGTTCTACCAGTACTGCAGTGCCATCCATTAGTAGCGCAGTACCTTTGCAAGAAAGGCCAAGTATTAGTGGGGAGAAAAAAGAAATATCCCCTAACTGGACTTTTAAGGCACTAGAATTTCTAGTGTCTTAAAAGTCCAGTTAGGGGATGTTTCTTCTTTCTGTCTAGTTTTTTGGATGTGGCACTTTTCAGAGACACTCACCGATAATTAACATTGCTTGAGTACTAGTGGGGTATCACCTCAGCCCCAAAGGGTTAGGACCCATGCCAGCCTTCCCTATGCCATTCAAAACCCCCTGTGGCTTCCTTATAACTCTGGAGCAGCTAACATCCCCCCTTCACTGTCCAGCCAGGAGTCCAGGTGAACACAGAGAATTTTGCCCCAATAGATTTCTTGTATTTCATTTTTACAGAGGACCTGTTATCATCAATTGTAGCCCAGTGCAACCTCTATACACAACAATTCATGTTGAGTAACCCAACGTCCTATTATTCCCGTCTATATGAATGGAGAGACCTAACAGTGGAGGAGTTTAAGATTTTTTGGGGCCTCACATTCAATATGGAACTCACCCAAAAAAATGAGTTGCGTTCATATTGGTCCACCAACCTCATCCACCACACGTCGTTCTACTCAGCAGTAATGCCCAGAAGCGGATATTTGATGATAATGAGATTCCTCCAATATAATGACTATACCCAGTGCCCTCCCCGAAATGACCCAGCATATGACAAGCTTTATAAATTTCAACCACTTCTATATTTTTTCAGAAAAATTCCCACAGTTATTTACCCCGGACCAAGATATCTGCGTTGATGAGTTGTTTGTCCATTTTACCAGCAGGCTGGGCTTCAAGCAATTCATCCCCAGAAAAAGGGCCCGATATGGGGTGAAAATGTATAAATTATGCGACTGAGCCACAGGGTACATCTATGCATTTACCAAGGGAAGGACACCCAGCTGCATCCCCCTGAATGCCCAGACTACATCAAGCAGGATTAAGCAGGAAAGTCGTTGGGCACCTCATACACCCACTCCTGGAAAAAGGTTATCACCTGTATGTAGATAACTTCTACACCAGTTGGCCCCTTTTCCACAACCTTCACCGAAGAAGATTCCAGCACGCGGCACCGTAAGAAAGAACAGGAAGGGCTTCCTTCAAAGGCTCGGTAATAGGAGGCTAAGAAGAGGGGAGACAGCGAGTCCCCGGAATGAGGAAATTCTGGATGTGAAGTAGAGGGACAGAAGGGACCTCTACATGCTGTCTTTAATCCACAATAACACCTACGTAGAAATCCCCAGAAGGAATGGCCCAATCCAAAAACCAACATGTGTCCACGAATACAATTTGTATTCGACATCAGTGATCAAATGCTCAAACCCTACCTTGCCACAAGATGAACATGCAATTGGTATAAAACAAGTCTCAATTTATCTTTTTAATTTGGCCATATACAATTCATATATACAGTATCTCACAAAAGTAAGTACACCCTTCACATTTTTGTAACTATTTTACTATATCTTTTCATGTGACAACACTGAAGAAATTATACTTTGCTACAATGTAAACTAGTAAATGTACAGCTTGTATAACAGTATAAATTTTCTGTCCCCTCAAAATAACTCAACACACAGCCATTAATGTCTAAACCGCTGGAAACAAAAGTGAGTACACCCCTAAATGAAAATGTCCAAATTGTGCCCAATTAGCCATTTTCCCTCCCCGGTGTCATGTGACATGTTAGTGTTACAAGGTCTCAGGTGTGATTGGGGAGCAGGTGTGTTCAATTTGGTGTTATCACTCTCACTCTCTCATATTGGTCACTGGAAGTTCAACATGGCACCTCATGTCAAAGAACTCTCTGAGGATCTAAAAAAAAAGAAGTGTCGCTCTACATAAAGATGCCCCAGGCTATAAGAAGATTGCCAAGACCCTAAAACTGAGCTGCAGCACGGTCAGCAAGACCATAGAGTGGTTTAACAGGACAGTAATAATAATAATAATAAGTCTCTTGAAGTAACATTAGATGCTGCAGCAGTAACCACATGGTTGTAGTGACACATCTCAGGGGCATTATTGCTGTGGATAAGTGCATGCTTGTGTCATCCACTGAAAAGTGATCCACAGTGGATCACTTTTCAGAGGGTGTTTGCCAGGCAGTGGGGGAACAATATATTACCTCCTCTCCTTTTGATTTTGTAGCGCCCTGCTCCTGATGGGCAGGTGCTATTTATGTAAATTTAAGTTGTCTGAAGCTGTAGTTTAGCTCAGACTAATTATGGTAAATTTCCTGGCATTTGTACTAGTTCAGCTGGGTTGTGTCAATTCCACTTGGCCATGGGTGTCGCTGTGGCCACCGTGTTGGTAAATGTTGGAAATGTTGGAAATGCAACAGATCGGATGCATTGGGTACCCCTTTTACTCAGAAATAACCCAGTGGGAGTGGTTCACTCGCCGTGCATTCTGGGTAAGGGTACTTAAGGTACAGGCGCCAATTGGCCGGGGTTTGTTGCTCCCAACCTGGAGGCCCTCCTGGCCCAGGGTGTGCCATGTCAGCTCTGCTGTCTCGGGGTCGGCTGGCCCGAGGCTTTGTTACTACAGAAGTAGGGCCAGGAGTTCTGGGGCCTACTAATCCAGAGGTTGGTCCTGTGCTTTCTTGCCTGTGGAGAGAAGTTGTGTACGACCGTAACAGTATTCTGTTTTTCCATCAAGTCTGTGGCAGAGTCTGTGTTCAAGCATTGCACCTGGCTGCTAGGTCAGTGAGAGAGACCTATCCGGTGATTGCTATATCCAGTTGAGGAGACCGTTAGTCCTCTGGATAAGTAGAAATACCCTGACCTGCAATCTAAGCTACCTGAATCTCTCTTAATCCTCCATCCCTGTTGTTTTGGGTTCAAAGAATAAAAGAATTGCAACAAAAGAAAGTAAGTGTTTGGTGCAGACATAATTTAATACTCTTTTTCCCTCTTATCCATTGCGACCCCTGTGACGGACACAAGGTAATGGAAAGCCCAATCAAAACCAGCAGCTCCTTCGGGGGTAAGTGGTACAATTTAATCCCTAAAAACCTGCACCACCTCACTGCAACAGATCCCATCCTAACCAGATCCCCTATACCATTCTCTGCTATCAGAGACAGATCCAACCCTTTTCATCAACATCCCATACCCCATACACTGCACTTTCTGCTCTGACCTCATATAGATCCCTATATATGTATTGCCAGCTGTACCTAGATCAGGGTTAATTTTGGCAGTGTTATATAGGCAAAAACGTGTGTGGTGGTAGCCAGGTGAGGAGTACAAAGACGAGTGTGTCTTGCCTACAGTCAAACATGGTGGTGGGAGTGTCATGGTCTGGATCTGCGTGAGTGCTGCCAACACTGGGGAGCTACAGTTCATTGAGGGAACCATGAATGCCAACATGTACTGTGACATACTGAAGCAGAGCATGATCCCCTCCCTTCGGAGATTCCAGGATTCCAACATGATAACGACCCCAAACACGCCTCCAAGATGACCACTGCCTTGCTAAAGAAGCTGAGGGTAAAGGTGATGGACTGGCCAAGCATGTCTCCAGACCTAAACATTATTGAGCATCTGTGGAGAATCCTCAAACGGAAGGTGGAGGTGCGCAAGATCTCTAACATCCACCAGCTCCGTGATGTCATCATGGAGGAGTGGAAGAGGACTCCAGTGGCAACCTGTGAAGCTCTGGTGAACTCATGTCCAAGAGGGTTAAGTCAGTGCTGGAAAATAATGGTGGCCACCAAAAATATTGACAATTCTGCCCAATTTGGACGTTTTCACTTAGGGGTGTACTCACCTTTGTTGCCAGCGATTTAGACATTAATGGCTGTGTGTTGAGTTAGTTTGAGGGGACAGCAAATTTACACTGTTATACAAGCTGTTACTACTTTACATTGTAGAAAAGTGTCAATTCTTTAGTGTTGTCACGTGAAAAGATATAATAAAATATTTACAAAAATGCGAGGGGTGTACTCACTTTTGTGAGATACTGTATGTATACAGTTATGCCGCGTACACACGGTCGGACTTTCCGGCGGACTTGGTCCGGCGGACCAGAGTGTGCCGGACAATCCGCCCGTGTGTAGGCGCCAGCAAGTTTTAAATCTTCCCGTCGGACCCAGTTTTGGGCGGAAAGTCCGCTCATCTGTGTGCTGGTCCGACGGAAAGCCCGCTCGTGTGTATGCTGGTCCGACGGACCAGATGCAACACGAGGGCAGGGTATTGCATCTCGCGCTCGCTGCAATAGGAAAAACAAATTTTCCTATTGCGGCGAGCGCGGGGCATACCAGGCCCTTAGGTCTGGTAAGGATTTTAAAGGGAAGCCCCTACGCCAAAAAACCGGCGTGGAGTCCCCCCTAAAATCCATACCAGACCCCGATCCGAGCGCGCAGCCTGGCCGGTCAGGAAAGGGGGTGGGGACGAGCGAGCGCCCCCCCCCCTCCTGAACCGTACCAGGCCGCATGCCCTCAACATGGGGGGTGGGTGCTTTGGGGGAGGGGGGCGCCCTGCGGGGCCCCCCACTCCAAAGCACCTTGTCCCCATGTTGATGAGGACAAGGGCCTCTTCCCGACAACCCTGGCCGTTGGTTGTCGGGGTCTGCGGGCGGGGGCTTATCGGAATCCGGGAGCCCCCTTTAATAAGAGGGCCCCCAGATCCCGCGCCCCCACCCTATGTGAATGAGTATGAAGTAAGAAGCCAAGAAGTCCAGAAACCCAGAAGCCCGGACCTCTGCTGGCAAGAGAGCTACCTGAAGACAGCAGAGGAGCCGGCCGAAGAACTGGAACACCGGGAGAAGAGAGCGGAGAAGAACCAACCGGACGCCGGGAGAAGAGGAACCGGAGGAACCCCCGAAGCCAGAGGAAGACCCCCGGAGCTGTTTAATAAATTATTTTAAAAACCTGTGTAGTGTGTTTTATTATTGACACTTTTTCCCTAGGTGAATGGGTAGGGGTACCATGTACCCCATACTCATTCACATAGGGTGGGGGCGTGGGATCTGGGGGCCCTCTTATTAAAGGGGGCTCCCGGATTCCGATAAGCCCCCGCCCGCAGACCCCGACAACCAACGGCCAGGGTTGTCGGGAAGAGGCCCTTGTCCTCATCAACATGGGGACAAGGTGCTTTGGGGTGGGGGGCCCCGCAGGGCGCCCCCCTCCCCCAAAGCACCCACCCCCCATGTTGAGGGCATGCGGCCTGGTACGGTTCAGGAGGGGGGGGGCACTCGCTCGTCCCCACCCCCTTTCCTGACCGGCCAGGCTGCGTGCTCGGATTGGGGTCTGGTATGGATTTTGGGGGGACCCCCACGCCGGTTTTTCGGCGTAGGGGGTTCCCCTTAAAGTTCCATACCAGACCTAAGGGCCTGCGACGGGGCTCGCAAGGTTTCAATCTCGCCAAAAAAAGCGGCGAGATTGAATTCCTTTTCTAGTCCCGTCGTACCCGAGTCACGTTCAAACTCGGGTACGACAGTGTCCCTCTCTGTCCTCCACCCCCACTGTGTCCTCCAACCCCCACCCTGTCCCCCTCTGCCCTCCACCCCCACTGTGTCCTCCACTCTCCACGCTGTCCCCACTGTGTCCTCCACCCCCCACGCTGTCCTCCTGTGTCCTCCACCCCCCACGCTGTCCCCCTCTGTCCTCCACCTCCCACTGTGTCTTCCACCCCCCAGTGTGTCCTCCACTCCCACACTGTCCCCCTCTGTCCTCCATCCCCCACTGTGTCCTCCACCCCCCACGCTGTCCCCCTCTGTCCTCCACCCCCATGGTGCCCAACTGTGTCCTCCACCCCCCACGGTGTCCTCCTGTGTCCTCCACCTCCCCACCGTGTACTTCTGTGGCATCCACCCCCCCACGCTGTCCAACTGTGTCCTCCACCACCCCATGGTGCCCAACTGTGTCCTCCACCCCCACAGTGTTCAACTGTGTCCTCCACCCCCCACAGTGTCCAACTGTGTCCTCCACCCCCACAGTGTCCTCCACCCCCACAGTGTTCAACTGTGTCCCCAACCCCCACAGTGTCCTCCACCCCCATGGTGCCCTCCACCCCCCCATGGTGTCCTCCATCCCGCCACGGTGCCCCTCTGTGTCCTCCACCCCCACTGTGTCCTCCACCCACCACGGTATTCCCCTGTGTCCTCCACCCCCCCACGGTGTCCCCCTGTGTCCTCCACCCCTACGGTGTCCCCCTCTTTCCTCCACCCCCCCCTGTGTCCTCCACCCCCCCATGGTGTCCTCCACCACCCCATGGTGTCCAACTTTGTCCTCCACCCCCACAGTGTCCTCCAACCCCACAGTGTCCCCCTCTGTCCTCCATCCCCCACTGTGTCCTCCACCCCCCACGCTGTCCCCCTTTGTCCTCCACCCCCATGGTGCCCAACTGTGTCCTCCACCCCCCACGGTGTCCCCCTGTGTCCTCCACCTCCCCACCGTGTACTTCTGTGTCATCCACCCCCCCACGCTGTCCAACTGTGTCCTCCACCCCCCACGGTGTCCAACTGTGTCCTCCACCCCCCCACGGTGCCCAACTGTGTCCTCCACCCCCACAGTGTTCAACTGTGTCCTCCACCCCCCACAGTGTCCAACTGTGTCCTCCACCCCCACAGTGTTCTCCACCCCCACAGTGTCCAACTGTGTCCCCAACCCCCACAGTGTCCTCCACCCCCATGGTGTCCTCCACCCCCCCACGGTGTCCTCCATCCCACCACGGTGTCCCTCTGTGTCCTCCACCCCCACTGTGTCCTCCACCCACCACGGTGTTCCCCTGTGTCCTCCACCCCCCCACGGTGTCCCCCTGTGTCCTTCACCCCCCCACGGTGTCCCCCTCTGTCCTCCACCCCCCACTGTGTCCTCCAACCCCACAGTGTCCTCCACCCTCCCACGATGTCCCCCTGTGTCCTCCACCCCCCATGGTGTCCTCCACCACCCCATGGTGTCCAACTTTGTCCTCCACCCCCACAGTGTCCTCCATGGAATTCCAGCCAGCAAAATATTGGGAGCATGTTCTCTATTTTTTGGTCGGGAAAAGTTCCTATCCGAAAATGCGATCGTCTGTATGCAATTCGGACGCGCAAAAAACGATGCATGCTCAGAAACAATTTGACGCATGCTCAGAAGCATTGGACTTCATTTTCTCGGCTCATCATAGATTTTTACGTCACTGGGTTCTTGACGGTCGAAAGTTCAGAGAACTTTTGCGTGACCATGAGTATGCAAGGCAAGCTTGAGCGGAATTCTGTCGGAAAAACCATCATAGCTTTTTCCGACCAAAATTTCCAATCGTGTGTATGCGGCATAAGATTAATTTGTACCAGAATGACGTGAAGAAAAAAGTGTGGAGAGGGCTTGGAACAGCTCATGATCCAAAGCACACAAAACGTCATCTGTAAAACATGGTGGAGCTTGCAGCATGGGCATGCATGGCTTCCAGTGGCACTGGGTCATTGGTGTTTATTTATGATGTGACAGAAGACAGAAGCAGCAGGATGAATTCTGCAGTGTTTAGAAATATACTTTCAGCCCAGATTCAGCCAAATGCAGTAAAGTTGATTGGGCGGCGCATCACAGTACAGATGGACAATGATCCAAAACACACTGCAAAAGCAACCCAGGAGCTTTTGAAGCAAAATAAGTGGAATATTCTGCAATGGCCGAGTCAATCACCTGATCTCAACCCAATTGAGCATTTCACTTGCTGAAGGCAAAACTAAAGGCAGAAAGACCCACAAACAAAGAACAACTGAAGACAGCTGCAGTTAGAGCCGGGCAAAGCACCAGAAAGGAGGAAACCCAGTCTTTGGTGATGTCCATGGGTTCCAGACTTCAGGCAGTCATTGCCAATAAAGGGTTCCCAACAAAATATTAAAAATGAACATTTTATTTATGATTATATTTATTTGTCCAATTACAATTGAGCCCCTGAAAATGGGGGGACTGTGTATAAAAATGGTTGCAGTTCCTAAAATTTGTACTTGATGTTTATGTTCAACCCCTTGAATTAAAGCTGAAAGTCTGCACTTCAAATTAATTTGGATTGTTTTGTTTTAATTTTATTTTGGTGGCATATAGAGCCAAAAGTATGAAAATTGTACCTGTGTCCAAATATACAGTATATGGACCTAACTGTATATGGCTCACGCTGCTGTCAATCAAATCCAAAGAAGCTGGAGCTGGGGGCGGGGCCGAGTCCTGCTGTCTGTGTCAATGGACGCATCAGCAGGACACGGGAGCGTGCCTGCAGGAGTGCCCCGAGGGAGGGCGCATCTCCAACGGGGCACTTGAGAAAAGGAGGAGCCAGGAGTGCTGCTGAGGGACCCCAAAAGAGGAGGATCAGGGCCACACTGTGCAAAACCAATTGCAGAGGAGGTAAGTATTTTAAGTAAGTGTTTTTTTTTTTGTTTTTTTATGAACCTTTGCTCCAGTTTAAACTTTTCCCATCCCCACTCTGTCCAAAACTAAATAAAAACTAAATGCATATTAATATATCAATGTTATTGATAATTGCTCCATTTTATTATGGGTAATTATCACAGTTAGGGTAGAATATGGTGATGTTTGAGTTGAACGTACATACATATTTTCGTATCTACATATTTATTCATTGACAGTATTTATGAAAAATTTATGTACTTCATGGTAGGTAATTTTTTATTTTATGTATTTTCTTTTTTTTGCCCGGGGGGGGGGGGGGGGATTTTAAATAAATAAATAAAATAAATACATAAATAAGTAAAAAAAATAAATAAATACAAACCAAAAAAAAAATAAGTATATATCAACTTTGTCAAATTCTGCTGGGGTTGGGCTTTGATGGTAATTTAGTGACATACAGTATATTGTATTATCTGTCACCATTGATACATAGTATATTATTTATTATTATTATTATTATTATTATTATTCTAGAAGAATAGATTTGTTCAAATGCTATCTATCTATCTATCTATCTATCTATCTATCTATCTATCTATCTATCTATCTATCTATCTATCTATCTATCTATCTATCTATCTATCTATCTATCTATCTATCTCAATGTATTTTATTGAATTATTTGGCAGACATAAACTTTTCTGTAGTGGAAGGTATATCTGTGTGTCTCTCATGTGCTCCTGGCTGTGCTGGGAGTCTGTTCAGTGTTAGTGTCCCCCCCGGGAAGGTGCAGATAAAGTTATAATAAAATCATTGTATTCTGCAGGTCAGTCTATCTCTGAAAACAACCTCATTGCCATTCATTGTAATCAATAATCATCACTTAGCTGGATAGGGCCCCAGGAGAGTCTCGGCAGGGAGGGGGTGTGAGTAGGTTAAGCAGCTGTGATCTGTCTTTCTATGAAGGTGACACCTCTGTAATTATATATCCAGGTGACACCGTCCTCTGTGTATTCATACAACTACTGTGTAGTGATAGATTTAGCCAGGTGAGCAGGTGAGGATGAAGGGAGGGGGAGGAAGATGGGAGGGGGAGCGCACTCTGGCAGATGCAAATATTCCTTTCTCTGATCTCATTATACAGGTGACTTACAGTAGATGTCACTATTTGATTTCAAATAAAATTTTACAGAAAGTGACATTTCTGATGAAACTAATAGCATTTTTATTAACAAGTTAAGCTCCAGATCCATTTTCACATTTCAGCGATGGGCTTATTACTTCAACAATAACTTGTATTAGTTGTGATACAGAAGGGAGGCATTGATTTATTTAGTAATCGGGGGGGGTCAGTGTTTAATTTGGTAATTGGATGTTTGGTAATAATGTCTTGCTAGATTGATCTAATTATCTGTATATTTAATAGTTAATAAAATCAAATATATAATTTTTTTTTTTTTTCCAGTGTAACCAGTGATAATTAATTAAAAAAAAAAAGTGTTTCAATAGTGGGTACATGAGCAATCTGTACCAGCAATTGACAAAAAATGTCCCCAATATTGTTTGAGCGATTATCACCCTATTAATTGATTAGAAATCATACACATCTGTCCAACTTTCGCCTTGTGAGACCTGGATTTTCAGAGATGTGGTAACACCTCTTCTTTAGTAGAAGGTCTTTCTTGTAACTTTTACCCTACACATAAAAAAGATGAACATTACCCCCTTTACCTTATTTTACTATTACCTCCCTTTACATTCACCTGACATTTCCTTGGCTAGTTTGAAAATAAAAAAATAGGTTGAGTTGTCATATATGTTTGCATTATTAGCAGTGATAGCATAAGGAACATGGAGGAGATACCTTCACAATTCTCTTCTTCATTTTAACCCTGCTTCTACAGGTTAATTTTTTTTGTAATAATACATACTGTATGATAAAATTAGAAATGTATATACGTTCTGGATGAAGAGGACCTGTATCAGTTTTGTAACAATAGGCATAACAGCATAGAAAGCAATAAAAGGCAACTTATAAATTATTTCCACCCCCCCCCCCAAAAAAAAAAAAAAAAAATCAATCACATTGTCCAAGATGTATAGCCATGTCAATCATGTCAAAAAAAGGAAAAAAAGTGTGTGATCCACATAACAATTTACACTAGACCGGCCCACATGTCCTTAACATGGGGGTTACCTTGTCAGAGAAGACTTCTCTGGCAAAGCAGTTGGTAATAAGGACACAGACCTCTTCCTCACAATCCTAGCTTGAAGAGGGTCTTTATTTCACTGACCCCCCCCATTAATGAGTAAGTTCTACATAGTACCCCTCTACTCCCAACAATTCCTCATTGTGAAATAAATTTTCCAGGCCTCCGTTGGAAATTAACAAAGGATTGGGTATCACATGTTATTGACTAAATATGGGCATGACCATAATTGGTAAGTGACATCATGGTGTGTAATGGTTGACATGATTGACTAAATATTGTCATGGTTCTTTAGTTCAGCTAAAGGATTGGGAGCTTTTTTTCCAGCAGGTTGGCAGGCATCGCTCAATGTTTTCATCAGCAAACTCTTGGATATAGTCCCTTATCATCCTCTCCAATAGGTTACATACTATCTATGTTAGACTGACAAGCCTGTAGTTTCCAGAAATACATCTATGCCCTTTTTTGAGTTAAATCTATATTTATTGAGTAACAATTTTATATATGCATTAAACTGTAATACAAAAGGTGATATATGCATTTCACCAACCATTCTCAAATCACTAATAAACACTACAATATAAGAGTGTATATTTAACATAAAACTCCCTGCAGGGACCATTATGCCTATATAATAGAAAATACCATATTTATTGGCATATAAAATCAGGGGAAAATCGCGTGTGCGTGTTATACGCCGAACGGCTGCCTTGGAGGGGAAGGAGGGAACCAGCACCGCCGAAATAGACAGAGCCGAATCTCCTGTGTACTCGACTCTGCTCGCAGTCATGCCCAGTCCCGCCTCCTAGCATTGACATCCCGCCATTGGTCCGATGTTATGTCCATCATAAGAGCCGGGCCAATGGGCAGGAATGGGTGGGAATGGGCAGGACTGCGAACCAGGCCGAGTACACAGAAGATCCGGCTCTGTTTATTTCAGCAATAACAAGGCTGCAGATATGCACTGATCATGCTGCAAAGAGGGACAAGACTGCAGATGGGCACTGATCATACTGCAATGATGGGCAAGGCTGCAGATGGGCACTGATCATACTGCAATGATGGGCATGGCTGCAGATGGGCACTGATCTGACTGCAATGATTGGCAATGATGGGCAAGGCTGCAGATGGGCACTGATCAGACTGCAATGATTGGCAATGATGGGCAAGGCTGCAGTTGGGCACTGATCAGGCTGCAGTGATTGGCAAGGCTGCAGATGGGCACTGATCAGGCTGCAATGATGGGCACGGCTGAAATGATGGGCATTGATCAGGCTGCAATGATGGGCACTGACCATTATTTTGCTTCAAAGTAGTTTATTTAAAAAAAAAAATGTTTTTTTCCTGAAACTTCCCTCTTAAATTAAAGGTGCGTGTTATACGCCTGTGCGTGTTATATGCCGATAAATATGGGTAATTATAATTCTAGTGGAGCGGAAAGGCCAACATCGAAGCATTTCCTTTCAGAATAAAAATAATGTTTTAAACAGCTCTTGTTACTTGTCTTGAAAACGAATTGGACACATCCCAACATATTAATACCAGGGAAAATGATAATATCTTGGTCCTTAACATCCATCGTCGAAAATAAAGGGGTGTGACTTACAAAATACAAAAAAGGGGGAGGAAAAAAAGAAGAAATAAATAAATAAATAAAAGGGAAAGAGAAAACAGAAAAAAGTAGAAGGGTACATTACAAACAGGGGTGAACAACCCCTGATCAGATAGGTCTCAAGGTCACTACCCTTAATCAGTGTTTTTATATACATTAACTACCAGAAATCTCCCCACATGCCAAAGAGTTAATATGAAAATTGCTATAGTTATCCACATAGGGCAACCTTGGACCAATTCAGGTCCTACAGTTGTCCCCTATAAGATTTTGCAATTCTGATGATTCTCCAAATAATTTCCAATGAGCCATGTTTGATGAAATTGTCCATATGTTTCCAATTCATATGGCAAAAGAGACTCCATCCTCTCAATATAGTCCATCTCTACCACCCACTCAAAATAAAGCAGGAGCTTGCGCTGTTTGCCAATTGCGCAGTATCAACGACCTTGCTGCTGTCAGCCAATGTCTAAGAAGATATTTCTTAATGCATTTAGAAGAGCCAGGTAGGATAGATAACAAAGTGATTTATAAAGTGCTGGCTACGGTCATCCAGGTACCAGTATTATAAAGCCACAGTATCAGGTCCTAAATCTCATGAATAGACATTCCCACCAAATATGCATAAGGGATCCCTTGGTGGAATGACATAGCCAACATGTATCTGTAACATCTGGGTTTATCCAGTGAAGCAGCATTGGACGCCGGTAATGGGAGTGAAGTTTAAAATTTGTCTCTTGCGCCTTAGTCGCCAAGGACAAACAATGGGTAAGGGTAAATGATTTAGTTCACTCTTCTGTTGTGATTTGTACCTTCAAACCTAATGCCCATTTGACTGTATATTTCGCAATCCAGGAAGGAGTTTCCTAAAAAAGCACCATATATGGGGTGTGGCTTGGCGCTTGATGGTGACGGACGCATACTAGCAGAGCCCTGTGAAGGAACCCAGCCTTTATCTTGAAACCCTGCTTCCAGAGATCCAGCTATGGGCAGAAAGCTTCTCCAGACCCCACAGACTGGACCTAAATGCAGCACCGCAATCACATCTGCCAGGAATATCAACAATCTTTTCAAAAACCAGGCAATATCTAGTGGCAGCATGGCAGGGAACAAAATGGCGCAGATGCAGCGGGAGGAGGAAGACTCCAGTGAGGATTCACTATCCACAGCAGGAGACTCAGGTAGGGGCTATACCCAGACAAATCAACCCCTAACCTATGTGGACATGTCAGGCTTTGCAGCAGATATAAAATCTACTTTTTAGCTGCAATTACAGATCTCAAATCCAACCTGCTTGTCCTGACTGAAAAACTAGCTGCTGCAGAAATGACTGAGAAACAAAGGGACAAAAGACTGAACAGGCTAGAAAATGTGGCACTGACTCACTCCTCTCACCTCATAGAGATGAATAGACATCTCGAGGACCTGGACAACAGGGGCAGAAGGAACAATATTAGGGTGAGAGGATCCCTGAATCAGTTGATACAGCACAAATAATCCCAGCCCTGCAGAGAGTCTTTAATAGCCTCCTAGAAAGACAAGAGGACACAGCAATTGACTTTGTGAGAGCTCATAGAGCCCTCAGACCTAAAGGCCCTGACACTACACCTCCCAGGGATATAATCTGCTGCCTACAAAATTTCCTGTTTAAAGAAGCCATTATGAAAAAAGCAAGGAAAAATTACAGCATAGTGTTCAATGGCGAGACGATCATGCTGTTCCATGATTTATCACAAATAACAATGAAGAAAAAGACACCACAGATTGCTCCAGTTACAGGCCCACATCTTTGATGAACATAGACATAAAGCTGCTGGCCAGAATACTGACAAAAAGACTCAGACCACTTTTGGCTAATGTAATAGGCCCTGAACAAGTAGGCTTTAAGCCTGTCAGAGAGGCAAAGAACAATATAATTAAAGCACTGCTACTTACACAAGCATCACATTCCCTGCACATCGAGAACCTTCTCCTGTCTACAGACGCAGAAAAGGCTTTCGACAGGGTAGCCTGGGACTTTATGTTCGCGACTTGCACACACATAGGCCTAAATCCTAAAAAAGATGGCGTAGATCACGTCATTATACCAACAACCCTCTGCTAGGATAAAGATTAATGGGTCACTATCAGAAAAAGTAGAGATACCGAATGGCACGAGACAGTGCTGCCCCCTGTCCCCACTATTATTTATTCTCTCGCTAGAACCAATTATCCGAACGATTAATAAAGAAGATGCAATAAAAGGTATCCCCATCCAAGATAAGATATGCAAAACGACAGCGTATGCTGACGATCTCTTATACTTTGTGACAAACTCACATATTACTCTCCCCAATCTCATGAAAGCCTTTACACACTATGGATTTCTTTCTAACCTTAAAATAAACCTAACAAAATCCGAGGCCATGAATGTCAATATGTCCTCTACTAACCTAATCAGAACACAAGCCAACTGCTCCTTTAAATGGGAAGGAAAAGCTTTGAAGTACTTAGGTGTCTAGCTGACTCCTAAACTATCAAGGATATATGAGGCAAATTTCCCGCCCCTACTCCAGAAAAAGGGAAAAAGACCTAAAACTCTGGAATGCAGGCTATTTTTCGTGGTTTGGGAGGGCCGCCATCCTGAAGATGGTAATGCTTCCCAGGCTTCTTTATCTCCTCAGGGCACTGCCAGACAAACTACCCCAGAAATTTTTCAAAAAATTGCACACCGCCTTGCTGGTTTTTCTTTGGGCACACAAAAAGTCAGGATCAAATTTGCACTCCTGACCAGACCTAAGGAACTAGGAGGGATGGGGCTTCCGGACTTCAGGAAATACTACCATGCAGTACATCTTGTAAGGAAAATGGCTGCACTTTGGTTCACTTGGTTCACTATATATACATATATATATGCTTGGAATAGGCCTGAACTCTGTTTTTGTATGAAACGCTTTTTATGCAAGGCTTTGACAATGTATAAGTGGAAATTTTTATTTGCTAGCTGTTTGCAAAAGTAGAAGGTTTGCGGTTTGACAGATCTTGTGCAGAGTTACAGGAATAAGTTAGAACATTCTACCGCAAGTCTGGGCGTAATGCCAACCGACACCTTATCGAAAGTATTTTAAAAGGTTATTTCTATATTAACGCCCTTTGTTCGGAATTAAGCTAATATAAATATATATATATATATTTGATAAGGAAACTTTGTGGTAACTTTTTCTATTAGGTACTTTTTAAGCACGTCATCTAGCAGAAAGGTCATTGTCTTTTTTTTGTATGCCATATACCATGTAACTTGTGATACTTGTATTCTTGTGATTGGATGAGCTAAGGGACCACCCCTTGGTTTGCCCCTTATGATGTACATTGAATTGTTATCATATATATGAGGGAAAGAAAAACATAAAGATATATTTGCGATATCCAACTGACTCGTGTGGTGTCGTTTATATCACTCAATTTTCCAATCGATTGAAGAGGCCTTCTTGATGTCCAAGTTCAGCTCGAGCAAGGAAAAGGTTTGGGGGCGCACTTGACCAGTTGACCAGTTGACCACTACCCTTAGAAATGGTGTCAGAAGTGGGATATATATTCTGAAGTCCGGTGGTCAAGCCAAAGCCAAAAGAATTTTGGCCAAAGCCAAAAAGGTAAGGTCTCTTTAAATTTCTTTTGCAAGGTGGTTTTCTTGTGCTTGACCGGACTTCAGAATATATAAGGTCGGATCTGGTAAGGTCAAGTAGCTCGCCATAATATAAGAGGAAAGTTATTGTACAAGTGTCCCCGCTAGGTTGGCCAGGACTGGTAGAATATTGTAAATATTTTACTAAGAAATAGGACTGGACATCAAGAACATCTATGTTGTATTGAGTTATGTCTGATAAACTTAAGGTGGCCACCAAGAGTGAGAGGTTTCACGCAGGACGCTGCGATAATTGTAGTCTTGGATTGTTGTTTGTGTATGAAGGATCTAAGGCAATTTTGAAAGCAACTTGTCCAGGAGGTTACGTTCATAGAATTGGAAAGGGACCTTATTTTGAAAAAGGAGATCCAAAAGTTTGGACTCTGAGGTTCAACATTCATAATCAGGTCCCTTTAAAACCAAATCTAACCGTAGGCGGTGTTAGAAGTCGTATTGAACATTACTTTAAACAAACTTATACTGTTTGTCCTAATTCATTATTGGTCTGCAATCATAGAGATTTGTATAAATAATGGGAAACCAATTGGAAAAGGCAAGTTCTGGTGGTAAGTCAGAGCAACCCACCCCAATTGATTTCGTGTCTGGAAACTGTGGAAAATATTATACTGATCCATTTTGGGCACATGTATTAAAACGGGCACATAGTCTGCAAATTTCAGGATTAACTCCCTATGGCCCTTGCAGCCAGAATGATTGGGAAGAAGTTACTAAAATGTGTGGGCAACACAAACAGTATAATTATCCACCGTTTCCTTCTAACAATGATTACATGAAAGAATGTTATGAAATATGGTCTAAAGCATTGAAAAACTATAAAAAGAAATTCCCACAGACTATATACAAAAACCCGTTACGTTTTCCCACCGCACCTGTCCCATTTTTAGAAGCTCCAAAAGCTTGTAACCCCTTTTATGATTCAAGCGCTCCACCTCCTTATGTGTTTCCCAAAATAGACCATCCTAAGGAGGAACCTGAAAATATTACCAACAATGATACCCCCATAAAAATAATCAACCCAGAGAGCGCAGAGACTCCCATAGAAACAATCAAACTAATGAAACAAGACACCCCCATAGAAACAATAATAACAACCGATAAACAGAAAAAGAAATTATATCCCTCTCTAGAATTAACACTGGGGGGGTTATTGGCGATAGCTGAGGAAAAGGGTACTCATTGGTTAGAAAAACAAGAAAATCAGAGACTAGCAATTAAAGAATATGTTACAACCATGGATAAATTATCCACAACAGTAGATAAACACCTAAAGATAGCAAGAACCAAGGTAGAACATAAGAAACAAAAAAGAACAAGAAAGGACGAAATAGAAAGGTTACTAAGAGATTCAGAAAAAATATTACGGGAGATAGACGAGGAAGGTCAAATGGTTACTCGAGCGGCAAAACAAAAATATCAGGACATACTTAACAAACATGGGGCAGACGAGAGTGACAGTGAATTAACAGAAGAATTAGAAACTTCAGGGGACGAGGACAGCGATACGGAACAAACAGAACCACAAGAAGCAGTAGACACGGCAGACACGGCATCACTTCCCACGGGGTTAACTGAAACCGTTGCTCTTTTAGTTGAACCTAAGACAAAGTCCCAAACCCACACTCCTGAAGGTAATGCCCAAGCAATGTTCCCCCTCATCACCATGGGCACTACTCAGGTTCAGATCCCTCTACCCTTGGGAACGATTAAAGAAATAAAAGACACTTGTCCCAAACCTAATAAGGATCCAAAACAAGCAGTTAATTTTTTAAAGAGATACTGTTTGGGTGGAAGAATGTCAGCAGAAGATCTACAAATTATCATTAATGCAGTAGATCCTGACAGTACAGCCGAGATTACAATAAACGAATGGGTAACTGAAAGTAAATTATATCAAGACGGGGAGGATTGGGAAAAATTCTGGGCATCATTGTTGGCTGCCTGGAGGAAGGCTTATAGACCTGAAACGCCAATCAATGATTTAATCTCGTGTAAACAGTTGCCTGGGGAATCTTTTCATTCCTTTGTCATACGATTGTATAAGATTTATGTAGCATGTGGAATAGACAGTGACCCCTTATTTGTTAGTACGGCAATGAATAATGGGGACCCCAAGTCAGCCCAAATTATAAAACTGGTAAACACTAACTGGGCGACACAGGCAGCAAAGACATTTCTGGAAGACATACAAACAAGGGCGGCATCTGGAGTCTTTAATTCAAAAGGAGGACTCTTTACAATAGTGGAAGACGCTGCCATAAAACAAGAAATCACACCAATGTGTGCTTCTCTTCCAATGCCCACTCATGCAAACAGACAAACATACCAAAACAGAGATAATATTCAACAAACTGACCAGGGTTGTTTCAATTGTGGGGACCTATCACATTGGAAATCAGACTGCCCACATAGGAAAGGATACAGACCCAGACGAGGTACTGGTCCACCTCAAAGGGGATGGGGTAGAGGATACAACCCAGACAGGACACATAGTCAGACTAGACCTAACCCTAGACCAAACCCTAGGGATCCTAGGAACCAACCAAACACAAATACCCCCCAAAGGGTCCAAATCAATTGGCCAGGTAACTCTGGACATTCAAACCATAACCCATTTAGACAATAGGGATGCCCAGAGCAGGTTCCAGCCCTGGTACTTCACATGTTTTCAGATCATTGGAAAATCCTACCACAAGTGACCCTTAAGATCAAAGGCCAAGTGGTCATTTTTCTATTAGACACAGGAGCGACTAGTAGCTGTGTAAACAATGAGAAATTTTTATGTGAAGATTGTACGGAGGGTTGCTCTATAGGGATCAATGGAACTGATGTGGTACACAAAATTACCCCTCTCCTAGAGGTCTGTGACTTGCAGGACAGAGTGTTAACCAAATCTAAGTTTGCAATTCTACCACAATGTCCCCTATGCCTAATGGGCAGGGACCTTATGTCTAAATTGAAACTACATATAACTTTCACAGCAGAAGGGGGGATGGTTGCCAAGTCTCCCCACTGTGATTTACAGATGCCAAAGAGACAGGATTTTCTGTGTTACTTCATGACAGTTCCTACATACTTAGAAACACATCCCATCTGGGCAAAGTCCAAAACTGATGTAGGACACATACCTTGTACACCATATGTACCCACCTTCAAACCAGACACAGTACCCACATTCCAGAAACAATACCCTTTGCCAAAAGAAAAGATCATGGGACTTCAGCCTCTGATAGAAGAATACCCCATTATTCACCCTAGAACAGCTGCTAAACATCACTCAACCCATTCCCCCTGAGAGCATCACAACCAATAGTAAACCCCTTCTCTTTACAGGATACACCAGGAGTCCACAATTTTGTTTCCTTAATGGAGCAGGTAAAGACTTGTATAACGGTAGATTTTGCAGAGACACAGTAGTAAATTTTACACTGATAGATTTGGGGCTCATAGTCAATGGGACGTTAGATATAGAGGGACTTCTCACACACAACATAACAGACCCTGATGAACGCATTGGGAATATGTCCTACTACAATATTTCAAATTGTATGAAAGGGAATAGCTCGATCACAGAATCTTGGCTTATCAGCACACATATGAATAGTTCATGGATGGAGGAGCGGGAGGATGAGGCACCCTCCATAGGGGACTGGATGTGCCTAGTGGGACTAAGGTTCAACCTACATTCATCTGGGGATGTACCCGCCCCGCATATGCCCCACGGATGGATGGTGTGCTGCGGCCTTTGGTGTCACACCACCATCCCATATCCCCTTGATAGAAAGACCTCAGGGTGGTGCACCCTGGTAGAAATGATTCCTTTCATGGGCGCTACTCCAGGGGACTCCCCTGTTGAGATGATACCAGCACATGGTCATTTAGAGTTTGGGAGGCACAAAAGAGAGATCACAACCTGGTGGGACAAGGTATTCGCTTCCATGGGAGGGGCAGGCATGTACAATGCACTAACAAAGGTAGATGAGTTTGGGGAACTAGTAGATTCCTGGATGAATAAAACATCAGCTGATGTGGGCTTCATAAATGAGGAATTGAGGAAAATCCTGTTTGAACAAGAAATAATCAAACAGCGTCAAGAGAGGATGATGATGGTACTGACAGGACTATGTGATGTGACAGGGGATAAAAGCCTATGTTGCACATATATGAACAATTTAACCAAACCCAGTGAAGATTTAGAGGTACCAGACTATTATGATATAATTAAAGGACACCAGGAGGAGAGAGCAAAGTTGCAAACACAAATGAGGAGACTGGGAGACTCTTGGAACCCACTCTCAGGAATTGGGGGATGGTTCGGGTCGTTTTGGGATAGTGTAATGGGTTTCTTTAAAAAGGCAGGCATGATATTGATCATGATAGTGTTCCTAGGTATCGCTATCTATGCCACTATCAAATTCCTATTTTATATTACTAGTAAAGTCCCTAACATTTCAGCAAAAATTAAACCAGAGTCTGAGCTCAGGGAAACTATGGCTATGTTCTACGTAGACCCCCTCCACATTGAGCCAGAAGAAGCCACGGCTATGTTCTACACAGAACACACCTGGTATTCCAAACATTAGGAAATTAATGATCAGGGAGAATGAAATCCTCCCATGATCAAAGGAGGGATTGTAAGGAAAATGGCTGCACTTTGGTTCACTTGGTTCACTATATATACATATATATATGCTTGGAATAGGCCTGAACTCTGTTTTTGTATGAAACGCTTTTTATGCAAGGCTTTGACAATGTATAAGTGGAAATTTTTATTTGCTAGCTGTTTGCAAAAGTAGAAGGTTTGCGGTTTGACAGATCTTGTGCAGAGTTACAGGAATAAGTTAGAACATTCTACCGCAAGTCTGGGCGTAATGCCAACCGACACCTTATCGAAAGTATTTTAAAAGGTTATTTCTATATTAACGCCCTTTGTTCGGAATTAAGCTAAGATAAATATATATATATATATTTGATAAGGAAACTTTGTGGTAACTTTTTCTATTAGGTACTTTTTAAGCACGTCATCTAGCAGAAAGGTCATTGTCTTTTTTTTGTATGCCATATACCATGTAACTTGTGATACTTGTATTCTTGTGATTGGATGAGCTAAGGGACCACCCCTTGGTTTGCCCCTTATGATGTACATTGAATTGTTATCATATATACGAGGGAAAGAAAAACATAAAGATATATTTGCGATATCCAACTGACTCGTGTGGTGTCGTTTATATCACTCAATTTTCCAATCGATTGAAGAGGCCTTCTTGATGTCCAAGTTCAGCTCGAGCAAGGAAAAGGTTTGGGGGCGCACTTGACCAGTTGACCAGTTGACCACTACCCTTAGACATCTCACAAGAGTGATAGACTGGCACTGCCATGAGAGGACCAAAGACTGGTTGGCACTAGAAGAAGGTCCGAGTCCATACCCCCTCCTTTTTTCCCTATGGAATCCAGGGCTGCAGAAAAACAATGTACTAAAACAACAACCACTAATGGAAAATACTTTGACTATTTTCTCAGAAGCGACTAAACACTCCACGTTGTTCTCCTCCCCACTCAGCCCTATCACCCCCTTAACAGACAACCCAGACTTCATTCCGGGACTGAGAAACCGACTGCTACAACGACCCCTCACAAATAAGGCTCTACAAGCAGGTGATTGCTTTCAGAATGGGAAATTCTCAGACTATGTGACCCTAAAAAGAGATAGCAGGATACTAAATATGCCAATCTAAACGTACTTCCAGATACGTAGCTATGTAAACGGTAAGGCCACACAAAGTCACTTCTCCAGACAAATGACAGACTTAGAGACAATCTGTGTAGAAGGTGAGCAACTACAAAAAGCTACGTCCATCACATATAAATGGCTTCAAAATTCCATACCCGAAGAAGAAGATTTGGAAAGCATTGGTCCATGTCGCTCAATCAAACGATTACTGACAAACAGTGGACAAAAACTTGCATCCTTGCACATAAGTGCTCTATAAGCACTAAGATGCAAAAAACATCATACAAATTACTTACAGACCGGTATGTCATACCTGCTAGACTACATTCCTGGTATTCTCAGACCCCCAAGGTCTGTTGGAGATGTGGTGGCGATATGGGCACGCTTATACACATTTGGTGGCAATGCCCCCTTCTGACCACATTCTGACGCCAGGTCAGAGACCTGATCAAATCAATAATGGAAACCAGAATAGTGCTGGATGCTGCCTGTTGTCTCCTACACATCTCCTCATTCCCAATAAAAAGCTACAAGAACTCACTAACTAAACAGCTGCTGAACGCAGCCAAGACATTGATCCCAATCTGCTGGAAAACCACACGGGTACCTACCATTTCACAATGGTTGACGAAGGTTTCAGAGATTCGTGAAATGGAGGATACTCTGGCCCAGGCCTCAGATAAAGTTGACAAATTTCATAAAACATGGACACCCTGGTTTGCATTCCGCTACTCTGATGTATATAAAGATCTGCAAGGAACCTAAATAAGCCAGCCCTTCCATATACAGTATATTATAGATATGTTAGTTATAATGCCACACAACACTTGACCCTCCGCATACTTCATTTAAAGTCCCATCTCTTTGTTCTCTTTTATATATTCAGGTATTTGATGAATTTCAATATTTTGAGGATGGAGATTTGATCATTGGAGGAGAGCTCACTGTGAGGTCAGAAGAAGATGATTTACCTGAAGAAAAGATATACAGGTGTATAACTTACTTTCTAGGAAGAGAAAAATGTGACCAGGGTGACAAAGAACAACAAATAGGACTTCACAAATTGATTGGAAGAAATATATGTGATGGAAATTTTATAATAATGTATATAATGTATATAAAATGTCTTCTCATTTACCTGCAAACCAAGCTATCCAGTAAGTGACCAGGGAAGGTGACGGTGACAAAACTTGTGACAAACTATAACACTGTCAGGGAGATGGAGAAGTTGCTGGAAGAGTCTTTTCTTTAGGCTGCTTTCACACTGAGGTGCTTTACAGGCGCCACAGCGCTAAAAATAGTGCCTGTAAAGAGCCTTCCCTCTTGAAATCAATGGGCAGAGGCGCATAAAAATAGCGGCTCTTTACCACCGATGCCCCAGTGTGAAAGTAGCCTTAAAGCTGAAAAGTGTGGGGATTCCTCCATCCGCTCTGTTTCTGTGGATGGAGCGATCTCTTACTTTTTGTTGTTATAAAAGTGATCACGGTAAATCTGTCCATAGATGTTTATTTTTTTTCATCCATGTGGATGGAGGAATCCTTCCCACTGAGATATTGTAGTCTGGAAGCGGGACTCTCCACTGTCAGAATACACTGATTTGTGTTCTACAAGGCCTCTGCTTTCAGAAAATATATTATGTTATGGTGGTCCTCTTGATCATTTTATAACTAAAAAAGAAGATTTTATATGTGTGCAAAAAAAAAAAAAAAAAAAGCTCTAGAGGGGACATAAATCCAGGAGGAAGTTTTTTGTGCAAAGTGTTAAGTGTTCCCAAACTTTAATCCCAATTGTTCCATTATCATTCTTTATACACACATGTGCAATCTTTGCTGTTTTTTTTTTTTTTTGTACAACCTCCAGCTCAGGGCATAGTGGGGGGTTCCTATACTAAAATCCTGCTGTGGATCGCCCACCCAGATTGTTTTCATGAAGTTTATGACTTATGTATGTTTCAAAAGACTAAAATCTGAACCCCAGGCAGATATAAAAGGCACAAACGAATGCAGCTCTATATTCAATAGTAGATCATTACATTGGTGTAAGTGTCAACATTTTACTTGGTATCAGCCACAGACTGGGGGAGGGAAAGGACCTATAAGTGTTTCTGAACTGCAGCAGAGAAAAAAATCAAGTCTCTTGTCCTGTCAGACAGAGCGGTGTGGCAGAGCTGTGTAAATATCAGAACTGCATGGACATAAATACAAATCTTTTGGCAGGTAAAACAGTTCCCATGTATGCTTTTTGTGTATTTCATTATTTGCCTGGAGTTCAACTTTAACACTTTTTTTGCCAGAGCAGTTTTTTTTTCAGCTTTTGCACATTTTAGACCTGAAAATTACTTTAAGCTCCCCAAAGATTCTACAGTATATTTCTGAAGGCAGAGAACCTGAAGAAAAAAACAATAATAATTTACAAGCCGACCTCAATGCACTGTCTATTTGGGCGACTATGTGGCAGATGAGGTTTAATGTTGATAAATGTAAAGTTATGCACTTGGGGGCTAAGAATATGCATGTATCATACATACTAGGGGGGGTACAACTGGGGGAATCCATAGTGGAGAAGGATCTGGGGGTTTTGGTAGATCATAATAGATCATAGATCATAGATCCAATCACTGGCTAAATCCTGCCGCTTTAACCTCCGCAACATCTCCAGAATTCGACCCTTCCTGACTAATGACACCACAAAGCAATTTATTCACTCCTTGATTATTTCCCGCCTTGACTACTGCAACTCTCTGCTTAATGGTCTACCCTTAGGCAGGCTATCCCCCCTTCAGTCTATTATGAATTCTGCTGCTAGTCTAATACACCTCACTAACCGATCCATGACTGCTGCTCCTCTCTGCCAATCCCTTCACTGGCTTCCCCTACCCCACCGTATAAAATTCAAAATGCTAACCATAACATACAAGGCCATTCACAACACCACCCCCATCTACATCACCAACCTCATCTGCAGATATTGCCCAAATCATCCCCTCTGCTCCTTCCAGGACCTCCTGCTCTCTAGCACCCTTGTTACCTCCCCCCATTCTCACCTTCAGGACTTCTCTAGAGCCTCTCCCATCCTCTGGAACTCCCTGCCCCAGTATGTCCGATCAGCCCCTACCCTGTCCACCTTTAGGAGATCCCTGAAAACTCATTTATTCAGGGAAGCCTATCCCACACCCACCTAACAGCTGTCCCTGAGCCACCCCCATCAAATCATTCTCTGCAGCTATTACCTTTTGTACCACCACCCCCTTCCTTTAGAATGTAATCTCTACGAGCAGGGCCCTCCTGTACCTTTTGTATTGAACTTTACTGTAATTGTGCACTCCCCCTATACATTGTAAAGCGCTGGGCAAACTGTTAGCGCTATATAAATTGTGAATAATAATAATAATAATAATAATAATAATAATAATAATCATAAGCTCAATAATAGCATGCAATGCCAAGCTGTGGTTTCCAAAGCGAGCAAAGTCCTTTCTTGTATTAAGAGAGGTATGGACTCCAGAGAGAGGGATATCATTTTGCCCCTGTACAAACCATTAGTAAGACCTCATCTGGTATATGCAGTTCAGTTTTGGGCACTAGTTCACAAAAGGGATATCGGGGAACTGGAGAAAGTGCAGAGAAGGGCAACCAAACTGATAAGAGGCATGGGGGAGTTCAGCTATGAGGAAAGATTGGAGGAACTGAATTCATTCACTCTTGAGAAGAGGAGATTAAGGGGGATATGATCACCATGTATACATATATAAAGGGTCCATATAATGAACTTGGTGTTGAGTTATTCACTTTAAGGTCATCACAGAGGAGAAGGGGACACTCTTTACGTCTAGAGGAAAAAAGATTTAATCTCCAAATAGGGAAGGGTTTCTTAACAGTAAGAGCTGTGAAAATGTGGAATAGACTTCCTCCAGAGGTGGTTCTGGCCTGGCTCAGTAGATTGCTTTAAAAATGGGCCAAATTCTTTCCTAAATGTACATAATATAACTGGGTACTGACATTTCTGGACAGACTACAGGTCATAACACAGGAAGGAGTTGATCAGCTGACCTCATTAGCAGACAGCCTGCATCCTCTACCCTCCTACCTACCCACCCAGGTGCATGTTTTTTAAATCAAATGCAATCAATCAGTGATCATCCTTTTCACTAAATACACAGGCAACATTTTTTTTTATTTCTTACCTTAACTTTCATCTTTCATTAAACTCCTGTCTAGATTGATTTACCAGAACTATGGATTAGGACTACCCACCAACCTATCCATTCACTCTGTATCCAATCAATTCTACAGCTCTGCTCCACATAGGCTGCTATCTCATCTCTTATCTCCTGCACACTTCAAAATGCCAAATGAACAAACTATGTAAGATGAAAGTTAAGGTAGGAAAAAAAATTGATGCTTGTGTATTTAGTAGAGAAGGATGATCACTGATTGATTACATTTCATTAAAAAAACATGCATTTGGAACTGGGAGGGTAGGTAGGAGGGTAGACAATCCAGAGTGTGTGCTAATGGGGTCAGCTGGTCAACTCCTTCCTGTGTCATGACCTGTAGTCTGTCCAGGAAGTAAGGCAGAAGTAATGGAGAAGTGTTTTAAAACAGCCATGAAGACAATGAGGTAAGTGTGTGTAGAATAAATTGATAGTTGTTTTATTTTTGCAAAATAAGTACAATAATGCTATATTGGTACAAAGGGGAGCTGGTGAAGGTGAACAAAGGTGTATAAAGGTGAACTTATCCTTTAATGCAGCAGATAAAAGATACTTTATGCTTGCTTCTCTTTGACATCAGGAGTAGTACCATCAGCACAGAACTGGCAGAAACCAGTGGGATCCAGGTACAACCATCTATTGTCCGGAGAAGTCTGGCCAGAAGTGGTCTTCATGGAAGAATTAGGGCCAAAAAGCCAAACCTCCTACATGGAAACAAGGCTAAGCAAATCAAATATGCAGGGAAATGTAGGAACTGAGGTGCAAAAAAATGGCAGCCGGTGCTTTGAATTGATGAGCCATATGAAATATTTGGCTGTAGCAGGAGGCAGTTTGTTTGGAAAGGGCTATAGAGCGGCACAATAATGAATATCTGCAGGCAACAATGAAGCATGGTGGAGGTTCCTTGCAAGTTTGGGGCTGCATCTCTGTAAATGGAATTGGAGATTAGGTCAGGATCAATGATGTCCTCAATGATGAGAAATACAGGCAGATACACTATATTACCAAAAGTATTGGGACATCTGCCTTTACACGCACATGAAATTTAATGACATCCCAGTCTTAGTCCGTAGGGTTCAATATTGAGTTGGTTTACCCTTTGCAACTATAACGACTTTAACTCAACTAATTCATCCCAAAGGTTTTCTATCAGATTGAGGTCAAGACTCTGTGTAGGCCAGTCAAGTTCCTCCACCCCAAACTCACTCATCCATGTCTTTATAGACCTTGTTTGTGCATATATGTGTACCAGTATGCAAACAGAGCTGTGTTGAGAGCATGCGCCCTGAGAGACACGTAAAATTACACATCAACAAACAAAAAAAAAAAAGTTACGAATCCATTTGAAGCACGTTAGATAGCGCCATTGTAAGAGAGACACGGAACATTACGAAACAACAAACAAAAAAAAAAGTTAGCGTCGTGTCCAGAATCAACGAAAAACAATGTGCCCTATCGAAAGTACGAATTCTAAATCAACTAAAAATAAGGCTTACAGAAATACGAATGATTCTGATTCAACTTAAAATATCGCTTGCGAAAATACAAATTAGTCTGAACACGAAAATCCCGTTTTGCGAAATTACGAATGATTACGAATCAATGGCACCTGAAAAAAACAAAACTAAATTAAACAAATTTTTCAGTTGTGCACAAGTCTAATCTCCAGGATGCCTTGGTTCACCGACGCTGGCCACACTGTAGAGTACCAGATTAGAATTTTAATTAAAGTGGATGTAAACCTAGTGTCATCCTTTCTAAACTACTGCCATAGGGTTTATCTATAAGGATATACATGCCTCCTGCATGTATCTTTACCTGTCAAATGTCTCCCCTCTGTCTGTTATTAAACCCGAAAAACTGCAGATTCTGTGGGTGGGTCTGTTGCCTGGAGCTTGGTGGGTGGAGTTGTGATGTCAGTAGACTCCCCGCTCACCTCTACACTCCCCTTGTCAATATGCATTTTCTCTGTGTATTTCTAACACTGAACTTCTGCTGAACTTCTGCTATGATCTCTAACATCCAGTGAAAAGACAGGAAAGTAACCACATGACTTCAGCATGCCAAATCATGCTGAGTTGTGGAACAGCCAATCCTTCCAGAGCTGCTGAAGAAAGGAGTGGGGGAGGGAATTAAAAAATACTGCCTGTGTCTTAGGCTGGTGCACGAGATGTAAATCACCTGTCACTCACAGCAAGGGGGAGTATTTGACAAAGTTTTTCTCAGTTTGTCAAGAATTGTCTCACTGAACAATAAAAGAGGATTGCTCAGAGATGGATTAACTCTGTGTGGCAAGACTGGACTCAAATGATAGGAAATCTTATATTCTACAGTATGATAAAAAAAAAAAAAAAATTGGGTTTACATCCACTTTAACTGTTCCACTTCATGGGTAGTCTACATGTTGGAGTGCCCTTGTCATATATATTACATAAGTAAAACTAAGCGCCAACTTAGGGTACGTATCGGTGAGCACATCAGGAGCATCAATGGTGCTAACAAGGAGGAGAAAAAGGAGAAGAAAAAGGACCTATCTCCAGTGGCTGCACACTTTGATTTCCATGGTGGTAAATCAGAGGGAATGAAGGTGAAGTGTATGTATACTATCAACCTGCCACCACGGAGGGGTGACTTCAAAACTATTCTCCTACAGAAGGAGAAGATGTGGATTTATCACCTCAATACACTCGCTCCCTCTGGCTTAAACACAGAATGCAACTTTGGGGCATTTCTTGAGTGCTAAGATGCCACATTTGGCTGAAAATTTGAAAACCCAATCTAATAGATGAATATAATTATGAATACTCTCCCTCTAAGAGGCACATTGCCCATTTGCCTTCTTTTTGCTTTCGCTTTTGTTTCTACTTTGGTTTTTTTTTTTCCTTTATTTATTTTGCTCATTTTCTTGTTACTCTCTCTGCCATATGGCCTCCCATCTCCTCTCCCTCCCTAATTTGGTTTAAACTTAATATATTGGCTTGCCATTTAAGAAATGCTTCCCTGCTTCTCTCCTGCTACCTATTTGCCCCCTCTTCATTTTCATTTTTACTGTAGGCTTCACCAATATGGGGTTAAACTTAATTGATGAAAGCCAGCTGCAGATGAATTGTATGTGGTGTTGATGGTTAAGGTGGCCTCTAGTGGTGGAAGCAAATAATTGCACTTCCTTCCATGCTTTGTGGAGAGTATAAATAAAAGCCACCACTAGCCCCCCCATTCCAGAAGAAGCTCCAGCTGATTGGGCAAAACTAGTCGGTTGTCACAACACCACGTGAATGATGCACTGATGTCACCATCGATGTCGGCTTGCTAGCCCGCATATGTTCACGGGAATCTGCAAGTACAGCTGCAGGCATCATCCCAGTACCGTTTTTTAGAGCCGGCGATTGGTTATCCAGGGATAACAACCAACGTGGCTAAAAGTCACTCAGTTGTTATTGTTATCCCAGAGGAGCGGGAGGGGACATCCCCCCCCTGCTGCCTTCTGCCTTTCTTACCGGGCTTCCTGACCCACCGGGAGTCCCGATCATTGATCCGCCTCTTCCGGCAGCTAGAGAGAGACTGTCACGAAGCCGGAAATGGCTTAGTTCCAGTCTTCTCTCTGTAAACATGGACGTAACGTCACAACGTCACTTCCTGTTTACTCGGCTGCCAATGGTGCCGATTTTTAAAAAATATATAGTATTCAGAATCACCAAAAAACAAAGAAAGGGAGACCAACTTGTTTAGGAGAGAGGCCGTGCCACGTCCAGTAGTACATAAACACAAGTAAAGGGTTCCCCTAGGTGGACTTTTCCGGCACTTGCATGATAGAAAAAATTAGAAATAGAAGCTATAGTACATCATAAAAAGGTGTATGTTTATTCAATTAGGGAAATACAAATATTAAAAACAAAGTGGATATCATCGGTAACAAAGCAGTACTAATAGGTAAATACATGAAACAGTCAAGCAATAAGCGATGGTGAAAAGAAACCTCTTTTCAAGCCCGACGCGTTTCGGGGTGTTTAATGTTTCTAGGGTCCTTCTTCAGGAGCATGATCGAAAAGAGGGGTTCATCTAAATACATTGAAAAAAATATATATAAATAAGACTGAAAGAGTGTAAACAAGGGTCAAATAGTACACAGGTTGTCAGTAGATATCCAATAAGGGGTTTAAATGATCCATTGATCACCTACCTGGGAAAGTTCCATTAACTGCTTGTGGGAGGAAGTTTAAAACACAAAGCCACTGAAAGAGAGCAGGGTGTCGGTGGGCAATTTAGGATGTAATGGGTATAAGTGCTAATATTAGATGGTATAGGCTGCAGGAAGGTAAGCAGTAATCTCCATATAGGAGTATGACACTATGCCCATCCCGCCCGACCCGGGCATGCGCAAGCCAGAGCAGTAAGCTGAGGTCACAGGAAGGCGCCCCTAAAAAATGAAAAGATTAAGGTACCTTAGCAGGAATACAATATATGTAAAGAATAAATGCAAAAATGACAGACCAAAAAAGTGTACAAAGAATATATATCTATATTTTATATTAGAGTGGTAGCTGTCAAGTATGCGCATATAAATAACAAAATAGTAAAGGCAGAGTAACAAAAGAGGGGCTAAAAATAAATAAATTGCAAGAATAATATACCTTATAGAAAACAGAGGTAATAAAAGTATGTATATATATGATGATAATTATTGAAGCAAATTAGTGCATATTGGGAAAAATGCCTGATTAGAGATATATAATGGGGAAGTATATGTCCGAATGAGTACATACATCATAAGAGATTTTATGGTTAAAGGACTAAAATACTTTGGGCAGAAATGGCATCAAGATATAAAGTCCATATATCAAGAACAGATGTGAAACTGAAAAGGCCGTGTATATAAATTCCCCTTAGCCTGCAGGAGATGGAATATAACCATAGCAGGATAGGAAGTAGTAAAGAGACAAAAGACAATACATTCATGTTACCCGAGAAGAATGAATACTAGGAGGGGAAGTATGATGCATTTATAGTAATAATCTTTAAGGAGGAGAGGGATAAACAAAAAAGTAAATAAACATACCTATGAGGGTGAGAGTGTAGACACGGCCAGCCACGCAAACCTGCATCCGGCATATAGAGCGTTATAGCAGGGAGTGAGTGGGGCCGGTTTAAATATATGACAGGCTCCAATCAGCTGGCGTCAATAAGACGCACAGCTGTGTAATGGAGGCCGTCAGCTGGGACGCCTAATAAGACCTCCCGAAGTGAGGGTGCGCGGCGCCGCCCCTACCGCGCATGCGCGAAAGCGCAATGACGTTGGAGCGACGTCGCGCACACCCGCCACACCGACACGGAAGTGCCCCTCCAGCGAACTGGGCATGCTCACCGGAGTGGCAACATGGAGGCGGTGGGCGTGAGGTGGAGCCACGCCCAGCAACCTCCCTAAACACCACCCCAAGGAAGCAGATCTGGGGCGGTTTTCCGTGCCGGGCCACCGCTCTGGCCGCACACGCCCCGGGGGGGGCGGGGAGTGGGAAAGTTGGCCATAAAAAGAAAAACATATGGAAATGTATACATCCTAGGTAAGATGGAAAGACATAAACCCTGCTGGATCTCAGTGGCTTTAATGGAAGTATGTGGAGAGGAGACTGGGACATGTCGCAAGACGGTAAAATCTTGAACAAGGGGGGGGTAAACAAAATCGAATATTGAACAATATAATAATGAGGTAAGCAAAAACGGATAGTATGATCTCTTAATACAGGACATTATAATAAGCAGAGACACCAACAAAAACATCCAATGAGGAATCTGGCATAGGGTGACAAAGGACTAGACCACAGGTTGAAATACGATTAATACTGACACAGAATAGAGCAGGCAAATAGTATATATACAAGCATGGGGGGGTCCCAGGAGGGGAACCGACCGAGCTGATTGTGTGGATCTGATACATGGTTCCCTGGGATAAGCCAATCAAGGTGTTTAGGTGCACAGCAGGAATAAAAAAAAAAAAAAAAAAAAGGAGCAGGGAGGTATGTATGAGGCCAGACAATCAGCTAGGTGTACATAGTTAAGAGTGATACCAAAAAAGGGGACACAGCAAATGATGGTACCCGTGATAGAAAGTGGGTAACGGGGGGGGGGGAGGAAGGGAAGGAGGAAAGGGAACTGGGAGTAAATGAAAGAAGGGAAACAAGGAATTATTTTTCCATTCCTCCAGAATTGAAGCCTTCTAAAAAGGGTTTAAAGCAAACAGCCTCATTGAGGCCCGGGGGTATAGTGGCCTTTAATAAATTAATCCATTTTAGTTCTCGCTGGAGTAAAATTTTATTCCAGTCGCCCCCTCTGGGGTTGGGATGTATGCGATCCAAAATTAAAAATTTAATAACGGGAAACTTGCCCCCATGTACCAAGGCCACATGCCGACCCAGAGGGAGATCCGGGTCAGCTGTTTTCATAGACAGAATATGTCTATATGCTCTTCGCCAGAACTCAAGTTTGGTCTTACCTATGTAAAAGCAACCGCAGTTACACTGGAGTAGATAGACCACTCCAGTGGTCCTACAGTTGGCAAAATGTTTGGGAGAAAAAATTTTCCCATTAGGGAGAATGGGGTTTCTCTGGGTCAGCATGTAGCCACAGTAGTGGCAAGTACCGCAGGCAAATGTACCCCTGTATTTACAGTGAGTTGTTGTTGATCTAAATTCGCTGTTGGTGATTTTGTCCCCAATGGAGGTCGCTCTCCTAAATGTAAAAGCGGGTTTTTCTGGCACTAAATGGCCCAGACTGGGGTCGAGAACCAATAAGTGCCAGTATCTTTCAATTATTCTTTTAGCTTGCTGGTGTTGTTGATTATAAGTTGTAATTATACTAAGATGGCGTGTATCTCTTTGTTGTTTAGTAGAATGGAGAAGCGTTTGTCTGGGTTTGTCAATTGCTTTTTTAAAAGCCTTTTTTAGGGATTTGTGAGAGTATCCGCGTATTAGTAATCTGTCTCGTAAGGCAGCGGCTTCTTTAAGGAAGGTTTCGTTATCAGTGCAGTTGCGTTTGATCCTGATGTATTGCGAGTAGGGTATGGAATCAATTAAAGGTTTAGGATGGAAGCTAGCAGCATGCAATATGGTATTGCCAGCCGTGCTTTTTCTAAAAAGCTTTGTGGAAAGCTTGCCTTGTCCATCTTTGAAGACTTCGATGTCTAGGAAGGTTACATGAGTGTTGTTAAAGGACATAGTGAATGTCAAATTGAAGTCATTCTTATTCATCCTGGATATGAACTGCTCGAGTACATCCGGGGGGCCCTCCCAGACGACAAAAATGTCGTCTATATATCGATACCACCCCTGAATGTGGTTTGTGTATTGGGTGATGTTGTCATCTGAAAGGAGGGTTTTTTCCCACTCCCCCAGGTACAGGTTGGCATACGATGGGGCACAACACGTCCCCATCGCTACCCCCTGCACCTGGAGGTAGTGGGAGCCGAGGAAGGTGAAAACATTGTGAGTAAGGATGTACTCGAGCAGTTCAATGATAAATTCGTTGTAGATAGGATCAGAGTCCAATTTTTTTTGAAGTATATGTCTGATTGCTGCCAAGCCTAGTTCATGTGGAATGGAGCTGTAAAGTGTCTCCACATCAATAGTGACAAGGAGGGCTTGATCAGAGACAGACAAATGGTCCAGGATTTGTAAAAAGTGGCTAGTGTCCTTTACATAAGAGGCCAAGGACAAGACGAAGGGCCTAAGGTATTCATCAATCAATTTGCTAGCGTTGTCGCTTATTGAGCCCACACCTGAAATTATGGGCCTACCCGGTGGATCTGTCAGGTTTTTATGCACTTTAGGGAGTGCATAGAAAGTGGGGGTCTTGGGAAAGTTGTTTCTCACAAAGGTCCAGGTGGCTTTACTAATTGTATTGTTGAGAAATGCGGAGTCAACTATCTCGTAAAACTCTTTATTATATTTCTCAACAATGGAGGCTGGCATACGACGGTACCAGTCCACATTGTTGAGAATTTTCTTACAAATCTTAATATAGTGCTCATTATCCAAGACTACCACATTCCCTCCCTTGTCAGATGGTTTAATAGTAACTGTGTTATTAGCCTTCAGAGAATCTAAAGCCTGTAGTTCTCCTGGGCTGAGATTGGAAGGTCCTTTCTTTTTTATTTTGAGTTTGTCTAGATCGTTGTTAACAAGTTTGAGGAAAGCTGCTGCATTCGGACATGTACTAGGTGGCGGGTACAGATCGGATTTTTTCTTTAATTTAGAGGCACCTGAATGTGCTGGAGCAACAGGGTCATCTATTTGTTGGAGGATACGAGAGAGATCTATTTGATCAATCAGATCAGTTGTATCACTCTCCTCCAATAGCGCCAACAGTTGGTCTAGGGCTCGATTTTCTTGAGGGGTGAAGTTGCTTTTGGTATCTTGTTTTTGGTAAAGTTTTTTGAGGATTATTTTACGGATAAATAATTGGAGGTCTTTATATAGTTCGAATTTGTCTAGCGTGTAATTCGGGCAAAAATTTAATCCTTTTTTCAGAATAGAAGTCTCATATTCTGAGAGGGGATGGGAGGACAAATTGATTATGCTTAGGTCCGTGTCGGAATGAGTGGAGGTGATGGGGGGGAAAGTCATAGTGTCATTTGTGTGTACGTGTTTAAGTTTGGTGGAGGTGGTTTGAGACAGGCCAATACCAGATCTAAAAAAGATGGGTCGTTGCGATTAGGCTCGTGTGTGGAGGTGGGGTCCTGAGGATGAGAAGGTGGATGCGCCTGTGTCAAGAGATTAGGCAGCAATCCCTTGGTGGTGTTATCGGGAAGAGCCGGGATGAGGGGATTGGATATTTTATCTGAGGTCTTATTAGGCGTCCCAGCTGACGGCCTCCAGCTGACGGCCTCCATTACACAGCTGTGCGTCTTATTGACGCCAGCTGATTGGAGCCTGTCATATATTTAAACCGGCCCCACTCACTCCCTGCTATAGCGCTCTATATGCCGGATGCAGGTTTGCGTGGCTGGCCGTGTCTACACTCTCACCCTCATAGGTATGTTTATTTACTTTTTTGTTTATCCCTCTCCTCCTTAAAGATTATTACTATAAATGCATCATACTTCCCCTCCTAGTATTCATTCTTCTCGGGTAACATGAATGTATTGTCTTTTGTCTCTTTACTACTTCCTATCCTGCTATGGTTATATTCCATCTCCTGCAGGCTAAGGGGAATTTATATACACGGCCTTTTCAGTTTCACATCTGTTCTTGATATATGGACTTTATATCTTGATGCCATTTCTGCCCAAAGTATTTTAGTCCTTTAACCATAAAATCTCTTATGATGTATGTACTCATTCGGACATATACTTCCCCATTATATATCTCTAATCAGGCATTTTTCCCAATATGCACTAATTTGCTTCAATAATTATCATCATATATATACATACTTTTATTACCTCTGTTTTCTATAAGGTATATTATTCTTGCAATTTATTTATTTTTAGCCCCTCTTTTGTTACTCTGCCTTTACTATTTTGTTATTTATATGCGCATACTTGACAGCTACCACTCTAATATAAAATATAGATATATATTCTTTGTACACTTTTTTGGTCTGTCATTTTTGCATTTATTCTTTACATATATTGTATTCCTGCTAAGGTACCTTAATCTTTTCATTTTTTAGGGGCGCCTTCCTGTGACCTCAGCTTACTGCTCTGGCTTGCGCATGCCCGGGTCGGGCGGGATGGGCATAGTGTCATACTCCTATATGGAGATTACTGCTTACCTTCCTGCAGCCTATACCATCTAATATTAGCACTTATACCCATTACATCCTAAATTGCCCACCGACACCCTGCTCTCTTTCAGTGGCTTTGTGTTTTAAACTTCCTCCCACAAGCAGTTAATGGAACTTTCCCAGGTAGGTGATCAATGGATCATTTAAACCCCTTATTGGATATCTACTGACAACCTGTGTACTATTTGACCCTTGTTTACACTCTTTCAGTCTTATTTATATATTTTTTTTTCAATGTATTTAGATGAACCCCTCTTTTCGATCATGCCCCTGAAGAAGGACCCTAGAAACATTAAACACCCCGAAACGCGTCGGGCTTGAAAAGAGGTTTCTTTTCACCATTGCTTATTGCTTGACTGTTTCATGTATTTACCTATTAGTACTGCTTTGTTACCGATGATATCCACTTTGTTTTTAATATTTGTATTTCCCTAATTGAATAAACATACACCTTTTTATGATGTACTATAGCTTCTATTTCTAATTTTTTCTATCATGCAAGTGCCGGAAAAGTCCACCTAGGGGAACCCTTTTCTTGTGAATCACCAAAAATGGCGATCTGAATACTTTGAAGTGCAAAGGATGGATTGGAGGTCTTTTAGACCCCTGATCCCTTCATAAAGAGTACCTGTCACCACCTATTACTGTCACAAGGGATGTTTACATTCCTTGTGACAGCAATAAAAGTGATCAAATTTAAAAAAAAAAAATGTAAAAAAATAAAAATAAATGAAATTAAAAAAAAATAAAAATGTTCAAGCCCTGCAAGCTCGCGCAGCAAAGAAAACACATACGGAAGTCTCGCCCAAATATGTAAACAGTATTTAAATCACACATGTGAGGTATTACCACAATCGTCAGAGCGAGAGCAATAATTCTAGCACTAGACCTCCTCTGTAACTCTAACCTGGTAACCGTTTTTTTTTTTAATTGTCGCCTATGGAGATTTTTAGACAACGTAGTTTAACGCCATTCCACGAGTGTGCGCAATTTTAAAGCATGACGTGTTTGGTATCTATTTACTCGGCGTAACATCATCTTTTACATTATACAAAAAATTGTGCTAACTTTATGGTTTTGTTTTTTTTAAATTCATGAAAGTGTCTTTTTCCCCAAAAAGTTGCATTTAAAAGACCGCTGCACAAATACCATGCGACATAAAATATTGCAACAATCGCCATTTTATTCTCTAGATTCTCTGCTAAAAAATATACATAATGTTTGGGGGTTCTAAGTAATTTTCTAGCAAAAAACACAGATTTTAACTTGTAAACACCAAATGTCAGAAATAGGCTTAGTCAGGAAAGGAATTTATACAAGGGCATTTTTTTTTTACTAGGTACTATAAAGAAAATACCCTTTAAAATGTGAACTTACTGAGCAAACGCTCTCATCAACTTTAAATAATATTACAAATGAATACACTAACAAAATGTGTTTATTAATTTAGACAGAGTCATCTACATAAAATATAACTAAAAAGACCCTGACACTATAATAATGACATTACAATCAGCTTATAAAAGATCTTTCTGGAAGGTGGGGAGTGTAATGGGTGGCTCTGATTTCTGATAGTTTAGGATGTTTTGGATACTTTGTCACCTTCTGGTCACTGTGGTTCCTCCTTACTACATTGTTCTGTAGTGATGTATCGGCTGGTAGGAGAAACCACTACACTCAGCAGGGGACAAGGTTTCCAACAAACCCAAAGTCTCTGATACCAGCGGTGTTCAGAGCAAAAATTGAACTCAACTTCCAAAGGAGAGGTGATTATTAAATGTCCAAATTTAACATTTCATTCTCAATACACTAGCAAAATATGACAAAATAACAATAATAGAGATATTGCTATAACTATTGGTAACCCAGTGTTGCTCCATACATATTAGTGGATAGCTATTTTTGTATTGAGGTCAGGTCTGAACAGAATTATGTAACATTTTGGGAAAAATATACAGCCAAGAAGTCCATTACTTGATGTTATTATTGCAAAAACCTCCACAGCCACCACGTATTTCCCGCTGGTGCTCAGATAGGCCGGAATCATGGCAATCCAGACACTGCAGAACACCAGCATGCTGAAGGTGATGTACTTGGCCTCATTAAAACTGTCCGGTAATGTCCTGGCTAAAAAAGCTATAATGAAACTCACAGCGGCCAGAAGTCCCATATATCCCAGGACAGAGTAGAAGCCGATAACTGAACCCTCATTACACAGAATGATGATCTTCCCCTGATAAGAGTGAGTGTCCTGATCATGGAAGGGCGGAGAAATAAACAACCAAGTGACACAGATTATTACTTGAACCAGTGAGAACACACACATGATACAATTGGGCAGTTTGGCTCCCATCCATTTCCTCCAGGGACTCCCAGGTTTGGTGGCTTTAAAAGCAATACACACCATGATACTTTTGGCAAGGAGAGTAGAGACAGCAACTGAGAAGATGACACCAAAAGAGGTTACACGCAGCATGCAGGTTACATCTACTGGATGGCCGAGGAACAAGAAGACACAGAGGAAGCTCAACATGATGGAGACCAGGAGAAGATAGCTCAGGTTCTGATTATTAGCTTTAACAATGGGGGTGTCCTGGTAATGTATAAACATCCCTAATATTAAACCAGTCAGAAGACAACAGAGAATGGAGACAGTTGAAAATACTGCAACAACGGGATCATCAGTGTAGGAGAGAAATTCCACCAATTTTGGAACACACCGATCCTTCTTCTCATTCGGCCATTCTTCATCAGGACATTTCATGCAGTTTTCACTGTCTGCAGGAAGAAAAATACAAACATAATGAGCATCTGGGTCAGAGCTTCTGAGAAAACAAATTGTCTTGTGTTGCATCAGAGCCAGCAACTGATTTGCCATCAAAGCTGTGAGTGAAAGGAATTCTAATAAATACAAAATAAATATAAATATTATATAAATGTAACAACTTGCCGACCGTATCACTTACTTGTATTGCGGCAAGGTGGCTCTGATGTTCTGGATCACGTACTAGATATGTAATCTGCGCTCCCAAGAAGGGATCACAGATCACATACTTCAAAATATCAGTTGCTTTTAACATCTGATTATGGGAACAGAAACCACAATTACTGTTATGCCCCGTACACACGGTCGGATTTTCCGATGGAAAATGTCCGATCAGAGCGTGTTGTCGGAAATTCCGACCGTGTGTGGGCTCCATCGGACATTTTCCATCGGATTTTCCGACACACAAAGTTGGAGAGCAGGAGATAAAATTTTCCGACAACAAAATCCGTTGTCGGAAATTCCGATCGTGTGTACACAAATCCGACGGACAAAGTGCCACGCATGCTCAGAATAAATAAAGAGATGAAAGCTATTGGCCACTGCCCCGTTTATAGTCCCGACATATGTGTTTTACGTCACCGCATTTAGAACGATCGGATTTTCCGACAACTTTGTGTGACCGTGTGTATGCAAGACAAGTTTGAGCCAACATCCGTCGGAAAAAATCCTAGGATTTTGTGGTCGGAATGTCCGAACAAAGTCCGACCGTGTGTACGGGGCATTAGAATTTAGTTTCTTTGAGGAAATATGTCCATCCTGCCACATTTTTGTAATTGCTACAGACAAAAACAAACATTGACTTGACCCCATTGATTACTAGAACAATCGATGAACATTCGAAAATCTGATTTTTTTTTTTTTTTAAAAGATAGACATTTATAGCTTGGTGTTGGGCAATAGCAGAGACAACTGCTGTAAGAAGAGGCCTTCATAAGGAAAGCTTGGACAGAAGGACCCTTTGTTCAAAAATGTTAACGTGATACTAAACTGAAAAGTGTTAATTGCCAATTTCATTAAACATAAATCATATATACAGTAAGATGCCACTGTATTTTTTTCTTTTTAATCCTCTACAGTGCCTTGCAAAAGTATTCACCCCCTTGGCATTTTTCATGTTTTTTTGCTCTACAACCTGGAATTTATATGGATTGTTTGAGAATTTGCATAATTTAATTTACAGAACATGCCCAGAACTTTGAAGATGCTTTTTTTTATTGTGAGGCAAACAACAAATAGGACAAAATAACAGAAAAAGTGAATGTGCATAACTATTCACCCCCCCCAAGTCAATACTTTGTAGAGCCACCTTTTGTGGCTATCACAGCTCCAAGTCGCTTTGGATAAGTCTCTATGAGCTTGCCACATCTTACCACTGGGATTTTTGCCCATTCCTCCTTGCAAAACTGCTCCAGCTCCTTCAAGTTGGATGATTTGAACAGCAATCTTTAAGTCTGACCATAGATTTTCTATTGCATTGAGGTCTGGGCTTTGACTAGGCCATTCCAACACATTTACATGTTTCCCCTTAAACCACTCATATGTTGCTTTAGCAGTGTGTTTGGGGTCATTGTCCTGCTGGAAGGAGAACTTCCGTCCTAGCCTCAAATCACACACAGAGTAGTACAGGTTTTGTTCAAGAATATCCCTGTATATAGCACCATCCATCTTTACCAGTTTCCCAGTCCCGACTGCTGAAAATCCCTACAGCATAATGCTGCCACCACCGTGTTTCACTGTGGGGACGGTGTTATTTGGGTGATGTGATGTGTTGGGTTTGCGTCAGACATAACGTTTTCTTTGATGGACAAAAAGTTAATTTTAGTCTCATCGTACCAGAGCACCTTCCTCCATACATTTTGGGAGTCTCCCACATGCCTTTTTGCAAACTCAAAACGTGCCATTTTGTTTGTTGCTGAAAGTAATGGCTTTCTTCTGCCCACTCTGCCATAAAGCCCAACTCTGTATGACTTATTGTCGTCCTATGTACAGATACTCCAGTCTCTGCTGTGGAACTCTGCAGCTCCTCCAGGATTACCTTAGGTCTCTGTGCTGCCTCTCTGATTAATGCCCTCCTTGCCTGGTCCATGAGTTTTGGTGTGCGGCCATCTTTTGGCAGGTTAGTAGTTGTGCCATGTTCTTTCCATTTGGTTATGATAGATTTGATGGTGCTCCTAGGGATCATCAAAGATTTGTATATACCTAACCCTGACTTGTACTTCTCAACAACATTGTCCCTGTAACGTACCTGGGATGTGAGCGGAGGGAGGGAGACCTCCCATACCACCCTGGCTCGGAGACTACTGGAGTGGGAACAGTAGCGGTAAGAGCACAGTGAGGTAAAGGTGCCTGCTGAGTCCTTACTGCTTGAAGTGGTCTCCTTGCGTGGAAGCTGGAGTAGCGGGTGCAGGTCAGCAGATGCAAGCTAGTAGAATAGAGCATGCAGATCAGCAGATGCAGGTTTGCAGAGCAGCGGATGCAGGTCAGCAGATGCAGGTTTGCAGAGCAGCGGATGCAGGTCAGCAGTTGAAGGTTTGCAGAGCAGCAGATGCAGGTCAGCAGATGCAGGTTTGCAGAGCAGCGGATGCAGATCAGCAGATGCAGGTTTGCAGAGCAGTGGATGCAGGTCAGCAGGCAGAAACGGAGTCAGACTAGCCGGGTCATACACATCAAGAAACACAGCAAAAACAGCAGGCAGAGAATAGTCAGAGTTCAGGCTGGGTCTTGGCAACAGGCAATCAGGCAGGTAATAGAGCAGGGTCAAACGAACCGAGGTCAGTATTGGAGACATAAGCAGGGTCAGGAAACTGGGTCAACACAGGAACAGATTACCGGTACAGAATCAGGAACAGAAGCAGACAAATCCGCAAGGGGGAGCATCATTGAGCGTCTTTTATGGACTGTTGGGCGCCAAAGCGCATCTAATGTGTGCACATGCGCACATTCATGCGTAAAGTCTGTGACTCACGTGTGCGCATAGGCGCACGCCTTCTGGAATGGGCAGTATGTCCCTGACAGTGCCCCCCCCTTAAGGGCGACCTCCGGGTGCCCAAGAGAACTCTTTTCGGGGGTGACTGCGTAAAAAGGCCTGAATTAATTCTTAAGCGGTGTTCCGTTGGGGTTCCCAGGAATTCTCTTCCAGACCGTAACCTCTCCATTTGATCAAGAATTGAAGCTGGTTCCTTCTTCTTCGGCAGTTTAAGATGGCCTCTACTTCAAACTCCTGATTTCCTTCAATGATCACAAGTTCAGGTGGTCCCGATCCTCTGTCTGGGAAAGGATCAGGCACTGCAGGTTTTAATAACAATACATGAAATATCGGGTGGATTTTCAAGGACTCCGGTAAGGCAAGTTTGTAGGAAACGTCATTTAATTTCCGTTTTACTGGGAAGGGACCGATTAATTTGGGTGCCAATTTCCTTGTGGGGCAAGACATCTTAAAATTGGTGGTGGATAACCATACTTGATCGCCCTGTTGCAGACAAAATTCCCCTCTCCTCTTCCTGTCGAACATCCTCTTATTGGTTGCTTGTGCCCTGGTCATGGCTTCCTGCAATATCTTGCTATTACGAGTCAGGAAATCGACAGTAGTCTAGACCACCGGGACTGTTGAATCTGGGATGAGATCAGGTAGAAAGGTTGGATGGAACCCGTAATTGGAAAAGAATGGAGACTGACCTGTAGCCGAATGATTAGCATTATTAAAGGCAAATTTTGCCAGGGGTAGTAATGCTACCCAGTCGTCTTGAACAAAGAAGGTGAAGCATCGGAGATATTGTTCAAGCGTTTGATTCATCCTCTCAGTTTGCCAATTGGCCTGAGGGTGATAGGATGAGGATATGGACAGTTCAATCTTCATAGCCTTGCACAAAGCCCTCCAGAAGCGAGAGGTGAACTGCACCCCTCTATCCGAAACAATGTCCACAGGAACCCTATGTAGCCTTACTATCTCTTTAATGAAGACCTGGGCAGTTTCGATGGCAGAGGGCGTGCTCTTTAGTGGAACAAAGTGGGCCATTTTGGATAAACGGTCAACCACAACAAAAATGGCTGAGCATGTTTCTGATGGGGGAAGTTCCACTATGAAATCCATGGCAATCATTTTCCAAGGATGGTCAGGGACTGGTGAGGCTCTGAGCAGACCCCAGGCCTTGCTTCTAGTGGTCTTGCTACTGATACAGGTAGCAAAAGAGCTTATATATTCCCTGCAGTTCTTCTCAAGATCCGGCCACCAAAACGTATGTTGGACCAGTTCCAGAGTTTTATGCATCCCGAAATGGCCTGCCAGGGGATGATCATGACACAAATTCAGCACTGTGACTCAGAATTCTTCAGGCACAAAGATTTTGTTATTTCTCCACATCCACAGTCCATCCTTGGGTAGCAGAATAACTCCAGGAATAACAGACACACCTGCAGAGGCTTGCTTCAAGCCAGACATTAGATCAGTTTGCAAAAGTAAGAAGTTACCTTCCGATAGAATGGTGTCTGGGGCTGATACTTCCTTTGGATCATCAAACATGTGGGAATGTTGGTGTTCTTGGAGCCAGGCCGGTAAGTTATGTGAAATGAAAACCTAGAGAAAAATAATGCCCATCATGCCTGGCGCGGTCTCAGACATTTGGCAGCTCTCAGATACTCCAAGTTCTTGTGATCTGTATAAATGAGTATGGGGTGCACTGCTCCTTCCAACAAATACCTCCACTCCTCAAGGGCAGATTCAATGACCAGTAGCTCCCTGTCCCCAACGTCATAGTTCTTCTCAGACGGGGTGAGCTTCCAGGAGAAGAAGGCTAGGGTGTGCATCAAGTCCTTGAGACCCTGGCGTTGGGAGATGACAGCTCCAACCGCTGTCTCTGAGGCATCTACCTCAAGCAGATAAGGAAGAGCAGGATCAGGATGACTCAGAATAGGAGCCGACGTGAAAAGTCCTTTTAAGTTTGTGAAGGCGGCCTGTGCCTCAGGGGTCCAATGAAACCAAGCATTTTGCTTGGTCAGCTGTGGAATTGGAGAAATAATAGCAGAGAAGCCCTTGATAAACCTCCGATAAAAGTTTGCAAAGCCAACAAAGCACTGCACCCCATTCTTGTCTGAAGGTGCAGGCCAATCCAGAATGGCTGAAACTTTCTGAGGGTCCAATTTGAATCCCTCTGTTGAGATCACGAGGCCAAGGAACTGGAAACTCTGTCGCACTTTTCTGGTTTTGCGTATAGTCCATGTTGATGGAGGCAACAGAGTACGTTCTTGACATGTTCTCGATGCTGCTCAAGAGAAGAGGAAAAAATCTAAATATTGTCTAGATAGACAACTACATAAATATCCAGACAGTCTCTGAAAACATCATTAACCAGGTGCTGAAAGGTGGCAGGGGCGTTACATAATCCAAAAGGCATTACTAGGTATTTATAATGGCCGAACCTGGTACGAAAAGCAGTCTTCCTTTCATCACCTGCACGGATGCGGACCAGGTTGTACGCCCTCCCGCAGGTCTAATCTATTTGAAAAAGTTAAGGTACCAGGGTTACAAGATTCCTGCTCCTGCTGGAGAAGTGGGAGGGCGAATGAATCCCCTCTTAAGATTCTCATCAACGTATTCCTTCAGTACCCCTAGTTCCCGTTCAGATAAGGGAAAAATGCGTCCGAAAGGGATTTCAGCACCAGGAAGAAGCTCGATTGGACAATCGTATGGACGATGAAGTGGGAGAACTTCGGCCCCACGTTTACTGAAAACATCCAAGAACTCATGGTATTGTTTGGGCACAGAAGAGCATATCTCTGGATCTGGTTCCAGGCATAGTAAAGGACCAGAGGTGCTGGGACATGATGGCACGCAATGGTGCAGGCAGTAAGGTGACTGAAACACTTTTGGTTCCCCAATCAATCTGCTGATTGTGTGCCTGGAGCTAGGGTAGGCTCAGGATGACTGGAAACAGGGGAGATGAAATAGCATCCAAGCTTAATAGTTCCTTATGATCTATAGAGGTGATTACAGGCAAAGGAGGGGTTTCCTGGGTCACTACTCCAGACTTGATGCGGGACCCATCTGCCAGGAAGATGGAGAGTCCCTGAGCCTTGGGTTGGAGAGGGATGCGTTGTTGAGCTGCAAAGTCTAAATCGATAAAACAACTGCATGCCCCTGAGTCGATTATCGCAGTCACTGGTATTGTTCTTCCCGGCAATTGTAACGAGATGGGTAGGGCCAGGTGAGTGGCACTGGTAGAGGTAGGTGCGTGGTTGGGAGAAGAGGTAGCCAGGACCTTGTGCAGCTTAGCAGGACAAGAGGAGATGTAGTGACCAGCTTCTCCACAGTACAGGCATAGATAGTTCTGCTGCCAACAAAGTCGTTCTTGGGCAGAAAGGGAATGTTTCATTAATCCAAGCTGCTTTGGTTTGACGGAAGCAAAAGTCTGGTTAAGAGATGCGGTCTTGACTGGAACTGGACTGGTACTGACAGGATGCACGGGAGCTGGCATCCGGGGTAGCATCCAAGCTGGGCGGAGCTGCTGAGTAGACCTTTCTGCTCTGCATTCCCAGAGTTGTCGGTCTATCTGGATGGATAACGTAATTAAAGTCTCTAGAGCATCAGGGATACCAACCCGGGCAAACTCGTCCTTCAAACTCTCAGAAAGACCGAGACGGAGCTGGTGTCGGAGGGCGGCCTCATTCCACTGGGTATCTGTGCTCTAGCATCTGAAATCGGTTACATAGTCCTCGACCGCTCAACGGCATTGCTGGAGTGCCTGGAGGGCAGCCTCGGCAGTGGAAGTCCGCTGGGGGTCATCATAAAGTCGGGTCATGGCATCAAGGAAGGATGACAGAGAGTCCAGAGCCATATGGCGGAGTTCAAGTAGGTGATGGGCCTACCCCCTGCAGCAAGGTGATAACAAAGCCTACTTTGGTAATTTCAGATGAGAAAGTCCGAGGTAGCAATGAGAAATACAGTTCGCATGCGCTGCGAAACACCCGGAATTCGTTTTGATTCCCAGAGAACCTCTCAGGGACAGGCACCCTAGGCTCAGGAGGTGGGTCTGCCAAGGTAGTCAAATCTTGTGTCCGCTTTTTCATTCGGATGAGGCTGTCTTGCAGGGTCTGAGTGAGGGCTGTGAGATGTTGACAAAGTCCACAAAATTCCCCTCTCCTCTTCCTGTCGAACATCCTCTTATTGGTTGCTTGTGCCCTGGTCATGGCTTCCTGCAATATCTTGCTATTACGAGTCAGGAAATCGACAGTAGTCTAGACCACCGGGACTGTTGAATCTGGGATGAGATCAGGTAGAAAGGTTGGATGGAACCCGTAATTGGAAAAGAATGGAGACTGACCTGTAGCCGAATGATTAGCATTATTAAAGGCAAATTTTGCCAGGGGTAGTAATGCTACCCAGTCATCTTGAACAAAGAAGGTGAAGCATCGGAGATATTGTTCAAGCGTTTGATTCATCCTCTCAGTTTGCCAATTGGCCTGAGGGTGATAGGATGAGGATATGGACAGTTCAATCTTCATAGCCTTGCACAAAGCCCTCCAGAAGCGAGAGGTGAACTGCACCCCTCTATCCGAAACAATGTCCACAGGAACCCTATGTAGCCTTACTATCTCTTTAATGAAGACCTGGGCAGTTTCGATGGCAGAGGGCGTGCTCTTTAGTGGAACAAAGTGGGCCATTTTGGATAAACGGTCAACCACAACAAAAATGGCTGAGCATGTTTCTGATGGGGGAAGTTCCACTATGAAATCCATGGCAATCATTTTCCAAGGATGGTCAGGGACTGGTGAGGCTCTGAGCAGACCCCAGGCCTTGCTTCTAGTGGTCTTGCTACTGATACAGGTAGCAAAAGAGCTTATATATTCCCTGCAGTTCTTCTCAAGATCCGGCCACCAAAACGTATGTTGGACCAGTTCCAGAGTTTTATGCATCCCGAAATGGCCTGCCAGGGGATGATCATGACACAAATTCAGCACTGTGACTCAGAATTCTTCAGGCACAAAGATTTTGTTATTTCTCCACATCCACAGTCCATCCTTGGGTAGCAGAATAACTCCAGGAATAACAGACACACCTGCAGAGGCTTGCTTCAAGCCAGACATTAGATCAGTTTGCAAAAGTAAGAAGTTACCTTCCGATAGAATGGTGTCTGGGGCTGATACTTCCTTTGGATCATCAAACATGTGGGAATGTTGGTGTTCTTGGAGCCAGGCCGGTAAGTTATGTGAAATGAAAACCTAGAGAAAAATAATGCCCATCATGCCTGGCGCGGTCTCAGACATTTGGCAGCTCTCAGATACTCCAAGTTCTTGTGATCTGTATAAATGAGTATGGGGTGCACTGCTCCTTCCAACAAATACCTCCACTCCTCAAGGGCAGATTCAATGACCAGTAGCTCCCTGTCCCCAACGTCATAGTTCTTCTCAGACGGGGTGAGCTTCCAGGAGAAGAAGGCTAGGGTGTGCATCAAGTCCTTGAGACCCTGGCGTTGGGAGATGACAGCTCCAACCGCTGTCTCTGAGGCATCTACCTCAAGCAGATAAGGAAGAGCAGGATCAGGATGACTCAGAATAGGAGCCGACGTGAAAAGTCCTTTTAAGTTTGTGAAGGCGGCCTGTGCCTCAGGGGTCCAATGAAACCAAGCATTTTGCTTGGTCAGCTGTGGAATTGGAGAAATAATAGCAGAGAAGCCCTTGATAAACCTCCGATAAAAGTTTGCAAAGCCAACAAAGCACTGCACCCCATTCTTGTCTGAAGGTGCAGGCCAATCCAGAATGGCTGAAACTTTCTGAGGGTCCAATTTGAATCCCTCTGTTGAGATCACGAGGCCAAGGAACTGGAAACTCTGTCGCACTTTTCTGGTTTTGCGTATAGTCCATGTTGATGGAGGCAACAGAGTACGTTCTTGACATGTTCTCGATGCTGCTCAAGAGAAGAGGAAAAAATCTAAATATTGTCTAGATAGACAACTACATAAATATCCAGACAGTCTCTGAAAACATCATTAACCAGGTGCTGAAAGGTGGCAGGGGCGTTACATAATCCAAAAGGCATTACTAGGTATTTATAATGGCCGAACCTGGTACGAAAAGCAGTCTTCCTTTCATCACCTGCACGGATGCGGACCAGGTTGTACGCCCTCCCGCAGGTCTAATCTATTTGAAAAAGTTAAGGTACCAGGGTTACAAGATTCCTGCTCCTGCTGGAGAAGTGGGAGGGCGAATGAATCCCCTCTTAAGATTCTCATCAACGTATTCCTTCAGTACCCCTAGTTCCCGTTCAGATAAGGGAAAAATGCGTCCGAAAGGGATTTCAGCACCAGGAAGAAGCTCGATTGGACAATCGTATGGACGATGAAGTGGGAGAACTTCGGCCCCACGTTTACTGAAAACATCCAAGAACTCATGGTATTGTTTGGGCACAGAAGAGCATATCTCTGGATCTGGTTCCAGGCATAGTAAAGGACCAGAGGTGCTGGGACATGATGGCACGCAATGGTGCAGGCAGTAAGGTGACTGAAACACTTTTGGTTCCCCAATCAATCTGCTGATTGTGTGCCTGGAGCTAGGGTAGGCTCAGGATGACTGGAAACAGGGGAGATGAAATAGCATCCAAGCTTAATAGTTCCTTATGATCTATAGAGGTGATTACAGGCAAAGGAGGGGTTTCCTGGGTCACTACTCCAGACTTGATGCGGGACCCATCTGCCAGGAAGATGGAGAGTCCCTGAGCCTTGGGTTGGAGAGGGATGCGTTGTTGAGCTGCAAAGTCTAAATCGATAAAACAACTGCATGCCCCTGAGTCGATTATCGCAGTCACTGGTATTGTTCTTCCCGGCAATTGTAACGAGATGGGTAGGGCCAGGTGAGTGGCACTGGTAGAGGTAGGTGCGTGGTTGGGAGAAGAGGTAGCCAGGACCTTGTGCAGCTTAGCAGGACAAGAGGAGATGTAGTGACCAGCTTCTCCACAGTACAGGCATAGATAGTTCTGCTGCCAACAAAGTCGTTCTTGGGCAGAAAGGGAATGTTTCATTAATCCAAGCTGCTTTGGTTTGACGGAAGCAAAAGTCTGGTTAAGAGATGCGGTCTTGACTGGAACTGGACTGGTACTGACAGGATGCACGGGAGCTGGCATCCGGGGTAGCATCCAAGCTGGGCGGAGCTGCTGAGTAGACCTTTCTGCTCTGCATTCCCAGAGTTGTCGGTCTATCTGGATGGATAACGTAATTAAAGTCTCTAGAGCATCAGGGATACCAACCCGGGCAAACTCGTCCTTCAAACTCTCAGAAAGACCGAGACGGAGCTGGTGTCGGAGGGCGGCCTCATTCCACTGGGTATCTGTGCTCTAGCATCTGAAATCGGTTACATAGTCCTCGACCGCTCAACGGCATTGCTGGAGTGCCTGGAGGGCAGCCTCGGCAGTGGAAGTCCGCTGGGGGTCATCATAAAGTCGGGTCATGGCATCAAGGAAGGATGACAGAGAGTCCAGAGCCATATGGCGGAGTTCAAGTAGGTGATGGGCCTACCCCCTGCAGCAAGGTGATAACAAAGCCTACTTTGGTAATTTCAGATGAGAAAGTCCGAGGTAGCAATGAGAAATACAGTTCGCATGCGCTGCGAAACACCCGGAATTCGTTTTGATTCCCAGAGAACCTCTCAGGGACAGGCACCCTAGGCTCAGGAGGTGGGTCTGCCAAGGTAGTCAAATCTTGTGTCCGCTTTTTCATTCGGATGAGGCTGTCTTGCAGGGTCTGAGTGAGGGCTGTGAGATGTTGACAAAGTCCACAAAATTCCCCTCTCCTCTTCCTGTCGAACATCCTCTTATTGGTTGCTTGTGCCCTGGTCATGGCTTCCTGCAATATCTTGCTATTACGAGTCAGGAAATCGACAGTAGTCTAGACCACCGGGACTGTTGAATCTGGGATGAGATCAGGTAGAAAGGTTGGATGGAACCCGTAATTGGAAAAGAATGGAGACTGACCTGTAGCCGAATGATTAGCATTATTAAAGGCAAATTTTGCCAGGGGTAGTAATGCTACCCAGTCATCTTGAACAAAGAAGGTGAAGCATCGGAGATATTGTTCAAGCGTTTGATTCATCCTCTCAGTTTGCCAATTGGCCTGAGGGTGATAGGATGAGGATATGGACAGTTCAATCTTCATAGCCTTGCACAAAGCCCTCCAGAAGCGAGAGGTGAACTGCACCCCTCTATCCGAAACAATGTCCACAGGAACCCTATGTAGCCTTACTATCTCTTTAATGAAGACCTGGGCAGTTTCGATGGCAGAGGGCGTGCTCTTTAGTGGAACAAAGTGGGCCATTTTGGATAAACGGTCAACCACAACAAAAATGGCTGAGCATGTTTCTGATGGGGGAAGTTCCACTATGAAATCCATGGCAATCATTTTCCAAGGATGGTCAGGGACTGGTGAGGCTCTGAGCAGACCCCAGGCCTTGCTTCTAGTGGTCTTGCTACTGATACAGGTAGCACAAGAGCTTATATATTCCCTGCAGTTCTTCTCAAGATCCGGCCACCAAAACGTATGTTGGACCAGTTCCAGAGTTTTATGCATCCCGAAATGGCCTGCCAGGGGATGATCATGACACAAATTCAGCACTGTGACTCAGAATTCTTCAGGCACAAAGATTTTGTTATTTCTCCACATCCACAGTCCATCCTTGGGTAGCAGAATAACTCCAGGAATAACAGACACACCTGCAGAGGCTTGCTTCAAGCCAGACATTAGATCAGTTTGCAAAAGTAAGAAGTTACCTTCCGATAGAATGGTGTCTGGGGCTGATACTTCCTTTGGATCATCAAACATGTGGGAATGTTGGTGTTCTTGGAGCCAGGCCGGTAAGTTATGTGAAATGAAAACCTAGAGAAAAATAATGCCCATCGTGCCTGGCGCGGTCTCAGACATTTGGCAGCTCTCAGATACTCCAAGTTCTTGTGATCTGTATAAATGAGTATGGGGTGCACTGCTCCTTCCAACAAATACCTCCACTCCTCAAGGGCAGATTCAATGACCAGTAGCTCCCTGTCCCCAACGTCATAGTTCTTCTCAGACGGGGTGAGCTTCCAGGAGAAGAAGGCTAGGGTGTGCATCAAGTCCTTGAGACCCTGGCGTTGGGAGATGACAGCTCCAACCGCTGTCTCTGAGGCATCTACCTCAAGCAGATAAGGAAGAGCAGGATCAGGATGACTCAGAATAGGAGCCGACGTGAAAAGTCCTTTTAAGTTTGTGAAGGCGGCCTGTGCCTCAGGGGTCCAATGAAACCAAGCATTTTGCTTGGTCAGCTGTGGAATTGGAGAAATAATAGCAGAGAAGCCCTTGATAAACCTCCGATAAAAGTTTGCAAAGCCAACAAAGCACTGCACCCCATTCTTGTCTGAAGGTGCAGGCCAATCCAGAATGGCTGAAACTTTCTGAGGGTCCAATTTGAATCCCTCTGTTGAGATCACGAGGCCAAGGAACTGGAAACTCTGTCGCACTTTTCTGGTTTTGCGTATAGTCCATGTTGATGGAGGCAACAGAGTACGTTCTTGACATGTTCTCGATGCTGCTCAAGAGAAGAGGAAAAAATCTAAATATTGTCTAGATAGACAACTACATAAATATCCAGACAGTCTCTGAAAACATCATTAACCAGGTGCTGAAAGGTGGCAGGGGCGTTACATAATCCAAAAGGCATTACTAGGTATTTATAATGGCCGAACCTGGTACGAAAAGCAGTCTTCCTTTCATCACCTGCACGGATGCGGACCAGGTTGTACGCCCTCCCGCAGGTCTAATCTATTTGAAAAAGTTAAGGTACCAGGGTTACAAGATTCCTGCTCCTGCTGGAGAAGTGGGAGGGCGAATGAATCCCCTCTTAAGATTCTCATCAACGTATTCCTTCAGTACCCCTAGTTCCCGTTCAGATAAGGGAAAAATGCGTCCGAAAGGGATTTCAGCACCAGGAAGAAGCTCGATTGGACAATCGTATGGACGATGAAGTGGGAGAACTTCGGCCCCACGTTTACTGAAAACGTCCAAGAACTCATGGTATTGTTTGGGCACAGAAGAGCATATCTCTGGATCTGGTTCCAGGCATAGTAAAGGACCAGAGGTGCTGGGACATGATGGCACGCAATGGTGCAGGCAGTAAGGTGACTGAAACACTTTTGGTTCCCCAATCAATCTGCTGATTGTGTGCCTGGAGCTAGGGTAGGCTCAGGATGACTGGAAACAGGGGAGATGAAATAGCATCCAAGCTTAATAGTTCCTTATGATCTATAGAGGTGATTACAGGCAAAGGAGGGGTTTCCTGGGTCACTACTCCAGACTTGATGCGGGACCCATCTGCCAGGAAGATGGAGAGTCCCTGAGCCTTGGGTTGGAGAGGGATGCGTTGTTGAGCTGCAAAGTCTAAATCGATAAAACAACTGCATGCCCCTGAGTCGATTATCGCAGTCACTGGTATTGTTCTTCCCGGCAATTGTAACGAGATGGGTAGGGCCAGGTGAGTGGCACTGGTAGAGGTAGGTGCGTGGTTGGGAGAAGAGGTAGCCAGGACCTTGTGCAGCTTAGCAGGACAAGAGGAGATGTAGTGACCAGCTTCTCCACAGTACAGGCATAGATAGTTCTGCTGCCAACAAAGTCGTTCTTGGGCAGAAAGGGAATGTTTCATTAATCCAAGCTGCTTTGGTTTGACGGAAGCAAAAGTCTGGTTAAGAGATGCGGTCTTGACTGGAACTGGACTGGTACTGACAGGATGCACGGGAGCTGGCATCCGGGGTAGCATCCAAGCTGGGCGGAGCTGCTGAGTAGACCTTTCTGCTCTGCATTCCCAGAGTTGTCGGTCTATCTGGATGGATAACGTAATTAAAGTCTCTAGAGCATCAGGGATACCAACCCGGGCAAACTCGTCCTTCAAACTCTCAGAAAGACCGAGACGGAGCTGGTGTCGGAGGGCGGCCTCATTCCACTGGGTATCTGTGCTCTAGCATCTGAAATCGGTTACATAGTCCTCGACCGCTCAACGGCATTGCTGGAGTGCCTGGAGGGCAGCCTCGGCAGTGGAAGTCCGCTGGGGGTCATCATAAAGTCGGGTCATGGCATCAAGGAAGGATGACAGAGAGTCCAGAGCCATATGGCGGAGTTCAAGTAGGTGATGGGCCTACCCCCTGCAGCAAGGTGATAACAAAGCCTACTTTGGTAATTTCAGATGAGAAAGTCCGAGGTAGCAATGAGAAATACAGTTCGCATGCGCTGCGAAACACCCGGAATTCGTTTTGATTCCCAGAGAACCTCTCAGGGACAGGCACCCTAGGCTCAGGAGGTGGGTCTGCCAAGGTAGTCAAATCTTGTGTCCGCTTTTTCATTCGGATGAGGCTGTCTTGCAGGGTCTGAGTGAGGGCTGTGAGATGTTGACAAAGTCCACAAAATTCCCCTCTCCTCTTCCTGTCGAACATCCTCTTATTGGTTGCTTGTGCCCTGGTCATGGCTTCCTGCAATATCTTGCTATTACGAGTCAGGAAATCGACAGTAGTCTAGACCACCGGGACTGTTGAATCTGGGATGAGATCAGGTAGAAAGGTTGGATGGAACCCGTAATTGGAAAAGAATGGAGACTGACCTGTAGCCGAATGATTAGCATTATTAAAGGCAAATTTTGCCAGGGGTAGTAATGCTACCCAGTCATCTTGAACAAAGAAGGTGAAGCATCGGAGATATTGTTCAAGCGTTTGATTCATCCTCTCAGTTTGCCAATTGGCCTGAGGGTGATAGGATGAGGATATGGACAGTTCAATCTTCATAGCCTTGCACAAAGCCCTCCAGAAGCGAGAGGTGAACTGCACCCCTCTATCCGAAACAATGTCCACAGGAACCCTATGTAGCCTTACTATCTCTTTAATGAAGACCTGGGCAGTTTCGATGGCAGAGGGCGTGCTCTTTAGTGGAACAAAGTGGGCCATTTTGGATAAACGGTCAACCACAACAAAAATGGCTGAGCATGTTTCTGATGGGGGAAGTTCCACTATGAAATCCATGGCAATCATTTTCCAAGGATGGTCAGGGACTGGTGAGGCTCTGAGCAGACCCCAGGCCTTGCTTCTAGTGGTCTTGCTACTGATACAGGTAGCACAAGAGCTTATATATTCCCTGCAGTTCTTCTCAAGATCCGGCCACCAAAACGTATGTTGGACCAGTTCCAGAGTTTTATGCATCCCGAAATGGCCTGCCAGGGGATGATCATGACACAAATTCAGCACTGTGACTCAGAATTCTTCAGGCACAAAGATTTTGTTATTTCTCCACATCCACAGTCCATCCTTGGGTAGCAGAATAACTCCAGGAATAACAGACACACCTGCAGAGGCTTGCTTCAAGCCAGACATTAGATCAGTTTGCAAAAGTAAGAAGTTACCTTCCGATAGAATGGTGTCTGGGGCTGATACTTCCTTTGGATCATCAAACATGTGGGAATGTTGGTGTTCTTGGAGCCAGGCCGGTAAGTTATGTGAAATGAAAACCTAGAGAAAAATAATGCCCATCGTGCCTGGCGCGGTCTCAGACATTTGGCAGCTCTCAGATACTCCAAGTTCTTGTGATCTGTATAAATGAGTATGGGGTGCACTGCTCCTTCCAACAAATACCTCCACTCCTCAAGGGCAGATTCAATGACCAGTAGCTCCCTGTCCCCAACGTCATAGTTCTTCTCAGACGGGGTGAGCTTCCAGGAGAAGAAGGCTAGGGTGTGCATCAAGTCCTTGAGACCCTGGCGTTGGGAGATGACAGCTCCAACCGCTGTCTCTGAGGCATCTACCTCAAGCAGATAAGGAAGAGCAGGATCAGGATGACTCAGAATAGGAGCCGACGTGAAAAGTCCTTTTAAGTTTGTGAAGGCGGCCTGTGCCTCAGGGGTCCAATGAAACCAAGCATTTTGCTTGGTCAGCTGTGGAATTGGAGAAATAATAGCAGAGAAGCCCTTGATAAACCTCCGATAAAAGTTTGCAAAGCCAACAAAGCACTGCACCCCATTCTTGTCTGAAGGTGCAGGCCAATCCAGAATGGCTGAAACTTTCTGAGGGTCCAATTTGAATCCCTCTGTTGAGATCACGAGGCCAAGGAACTGGAAACTCTGTCGCACTTTTCTGGTTTTGCGTATAGTCCATGTTGATGGAGGCAACAGAGTACGTTCTTGACATGTTCTCGATGCTGCTCAAGAGAAGAGGAAAAAATCTAAATATTGTCTAGATAGACAACTACATAAATATCCAGACAGTCTCTGAAAACATCATTAACCAGGTGCTGAAAGGTGGCAGGGGCGTTACATAATCCAAAAGGCATTACTAGGTATTTATAATGGCCGAACCTGGTACGAAAAGCAGTCTTCCTTTCATCACCTGCACGGATGCGGACCAGGTTGTACGCCCTCCCGCAGGTCTAATCTATTTGAAAAAGTTAAGGTACCAGGGTTACAAGATTCCTGCTCCTGCTGGAGAAGTGGGAGGGCGAATGAATCCCCTCTTAAGATTCTCATCAACGTATTCCTTCAGTACCCCTAGTTCCCGTTCAGATAAGGGAAAAATGCGTCCGAAAGGGATTTCAGCACCAGGAAGAAGCTCGATTGGACAATCGTATGGACGATGAAGTGGGAGAACTTCGGCCCCACGTTTACTGAAAACGTCCAAGAACTCATGGTATTGTTTGGGCACAGAAGAGCATATCTCTGGATCTGGTTCCAGGCATAGTAAAGGACCAGAGGTGCTGGGACATGATGGCACGCAATGGTGCAGGCAGTAAGGTGACTGAAACACTTTTGGTTCCCCAATCAATCTGCTGATTGTGTGCCTGGAGCTAGGGTAGGCTCAGGATGACTGGAAACAGGGGAGATGAAATAGCATCCAAGCTTAATAGTTCCTTATGATCTATAGAGGTGATTACAGGCAAAGGAGGGGTTTCCTGGGTCACTACTCCAGACTTGATGCGGGACCCATCTGCCAGGAAGATGGAGAGTCCCTGAGCCTTGGGTTGGAGAGGGATGCGTTGTTGAGCTGCAAAGTCTAAATCGATAAAACAACTGCATGCCCCTGAGTCGATTATCGCAGTCACTGGTATTGTTCTTCCCGGCAATTGTAACGAGATGGGTAGGGCCAGGTGAGTGGCACTGGTAGAGGTAGGTGCGTGGTTGGGAGAAGAGGTAGCCAGGACCTTGTGCAGCTTAGCAGGACAAGAGGAGATGTAGTGACCAGCTTCTCCACAGTACAGGCATAGATAGTTCTGCTGCCAACAAAGTCGTTCTTGGGCAGAAAGGGAATGTTTCATTAATCCAAGCTGCTTTGGTTTGACGGAAGCAAAAGTCTGGTTAAGAGATGCGGTCTTGACTGGAACTGGACTGGTACTGACAGGATGCACGGGAGCTGGCATCCGGGGTAGCATCCAAGCTGGGCGGAGCTGCTGAGTAGACCTTTCTGCTCTGCATTCCCAGAGTTGTCGGTCTATCTGGATGGATAACGTAATTAAAGTCTCTAGAGCATCAGGGATACCAACCCGGGCAAACTCGTCCTTCAAACTCTCAGAAAGACCGAGACGGAGCTGGTGTCGGAGGGCGGCCTCATTCCACTGGGTATCTGTGCTCTAGCATCTGAAATCGGTTACATAGTCCTCGACCGCTCAACGGCATTGCTGGAGTGCCTGGAGGGCAGCCTCGGCAGTGGAAGTCCGCTGGGGGTCATCATAAAGTCGGGTCATGGCATCAAGGAAGGATGACAGAGAGTCCAGAGCCATATGGCGGAGTTCAAGTAGGTGATGGGCCTACCCCCTGCAGCAAGGTGATAACAAAGCCTACTTTGGTAATTTCAGATGAGAAAGTCCGAGGTAGCAATGAGAAATACAGTTCGCATGCGCTGCGAAACACCCGGAATTCGTTTTGATTCCCAGAGAACCTCTCAGGGACAGGCACCCTAGGCTCAGGAGGTGGGTCTGCCAAGGTAGTCAAATCTTGTGTCCGCTTTTTCATTCGGACGAGGCTGTCTTGCAGGGTCTGAGTGAGGGCTGTGAGATGTTGACAAAGTCCATAGGTGAGGTCCCTCCTGCAGGCTCAGACATGGCGGTTTGGTACTGTAACGTACCTGGGATGTGAGCCTGACGTGCGGAGGGAGACCTCCCGTACCACCCTGGCTCGGAGACCACTGGAGTGGGAACAGTGGCGGTAAGAGCACAGTGAGGTCAAGGTGCCTGCTGAGTCCTTACTGCTTGAAGTGGTCTCCTCGCGTGGAAGCTGGAGTAGCGGGTGCAGGTCAGCAGATTCAGGCTAGTAGAATAGCGGACGCAGGTCAGCAGATGCAAGTTGCAGAGCAGCGGATGCAGATCAGCAGATGCAGGTTTGCAGAGCAGCGGATGCAGGTCAGCAGTTGCAGGTTTGCAGAGCAGCGGATGCAGGTTTGCAGAGCAGTGGATGCAGATCAGCAGATGCAGGTTTTCAGAGCAGTGGATGCAGGTCAGCAGGCAGAAGTGGAGTCAGACTATCCGGGTCATACACATCAGGGAACACAGCAAAAATGGCAGGCAGAGAATAGTCAGAGTCCAGGCTGGGACTTGCAACAGGCAATCAGGCAGGTAACAGAGCAGGGTCAAACGAGCCGAGGTCAGGATTGGAGACATAAGCAGGGTCAGGAAGCCGGGTCAACACAGGAATAGAGTACTGGTACAGAATCAGGAACACAGGGAACAGAAGCAGATCAAACCACAAGGGCAGCAAAGCGCAAAGCGCGTCTAACGTACTCAAAATCCGTGACTCACGCGTGCCCATAGGTGCACGCCTTCTGGAACGGGCAGTACGTCCTTGACAGTCCCTTACTTGTTTGGAGAGTTCCTTGGTCTTCATGGCAGTGTTTGGTTAGTGGTGCCTCTTGCTTAGGTGTTGCAGCCTCTGGGGCCTTTCAAAAAGATGTGTATATGTAATGACAGATCATGTGACACTTAGATTGCACACAGGTGGACATCATTTCACTAATTATGTGACTTCTGAAGGTAATTTGTTGCACCAGAGCTTTTTATGGGCTTCATAACAAAGGGGGTGAATACATACGCACATGCCAATTATCAGTTTTTTATTTCTGAAAAATAGTTGTATATACAGTGGGGATGGAAAGTATTCAGACCCCCTTAAATTCTTCACTCTTTGTTATATTACAGCCATTTGCTAAAATCATTTAAGTTCATTTTTCTCCTCATTAATGTACACACAGCACCCCATATTGGCAGAAAAACACAGAATTGTTGACATTTTTGTAGATTTATTAAAAAAGAAAAACTGAAATGTCACATGGTCCTAAGTATTCAGATCCTTTGCTGTGACACTCATATATTTAACTCAGGTGCTGTCCATTTCTTCTGATCATCCTTGAGATGGTTCTACACCTTAATTTGAGTCCAGCTGTGTTTGATTATACTGATTGGACTTAATTAGGAAAGCCACACACCTGTCTATATAAGACCTTGCAGCTCACAGTGCATGTCAGAGCAAATGAGAATCATGAGGTCAAAAGAACTGCCTGGAGAGCTCAGAGACAGAATTGTGGCAAGGCACAGAGCTGGCCAAGGTTACAAAACATTTCTGCTGCACTTAAGGTTCCTAAGAGCACAGTGGCCTCCATAATCCTTAAATGGAAGATGTTTGAGAGGACCAGAACCCTTCCTAGAGCTGTCCGTCTGGCCAAACTGAACTATCAGGGGAGAAGAGCCTTGGTGAGAGAGGTAAAGAAGAACCCAAAGATCACTGTGGCTGAGCTCCAGAGATGCAGTCAGGAGATGGGAGAAAGTTGTAGAAAGTCAACCATCACTGCAGCCCTCCACCAGTCGGGGCTATATGGCAGAGTGGCCCGATGGAAGCCTCTCCTCAGTGCAAGACACATGAAAGCCCGCATGGAGTTTTGCTTAAAAAACACCTGAAGGACTCTAAGATGGTGAGAAATAAGATTCTCTGGTCTGATGAGACCAAGATAGAACTTTTTGGCCTTAATTCTAAGCGGTATGTGTGAAGAAAACCAGGCACTGTTCATCACCTGTCCAATACAGTCCCAACAGTGAAGCATGGTGGTGGCAGCATCATGCTGTGGGGGTGTTTTTCAGCTGCAGGGACAGGACGACTGGTTGCAATCAAGGGAAAGATGAATGCGGCCAAGTACAGGGATATCCTGGAGGAAAACCTTCTCCAGGGTGCTCAGGACCTCAGACTGGGCTGAAGGTTTACCTTCCAACAAGACAATAACCCTAAGCACACAGCTAAAATAACAAAGGAGTGGCTTCACAACAACTCTGTGACTGTTCTTGAATGGCCCAGCCAGAGCCCTGACTTAAACCCAATTGGGCATCTCTGGAGAGACCTAAAAATGGCTTTCCACCAACATTTACCATCCAACCTGACAGAACTGGAGAGGATCTGCAAGGATGAATGGCAGAGGATCCCCAAATCCAGGTGTGAAAAACTTGTTGCATCTTTCCCAAAAAGACTCATGGCTTTATTAGATCAAAAGGGTGCTTCTACTAAATACTGAGCAAAGGGTCTGAATACTTAGGATCATTTCAGGTTTTCTTTTTTAATAAATCTGCAAAAATGTCAACAATTCTGTGTTTTTCTGTCAATATGGGGTGCTGTGTGTACATTAATGAGGAAAAAACATTAAATGATTTTAGCAAATGGCTGCAATATAACAAAGAGTGAAAAATGTAATGGGCTCGGAACACTTTCCGTCCCCACTGTATGTATTTTTCTAATTTTACTTCACCAACTTAGACTGTTGTGTTCTAAACCATTACATATAATTAAGATTAAAAAACTTAGGGCACACTGCTGAAGGGGTTTGATGTGAATAGGTGGCTGTGTGATCGGGAGTACTGTGTTATGAAAGACTGTATGATGGGGACCTCTGTGATTTGAAGGGGCTCTGTGATAAGAAGACTTGGTGATGGGGGAGAACCTGATATGATGGGAAGACTCTGACATATAATGGGGACTTTAACACTAGACATGTGCATGACGAAAAAATGTGGTTAATCTAGTTATTTTGTTTTGTTAAATTTGGTTGATTTGTTCAATTCATATTCGGGATTTGTATTTGAAATTCGAAGTTGGATATTGTTTTATGTCTTTTTTGAATTTTTTTTTTAATTTACCGTTTTTGTTTTTTTTTTTTAGATTTGAATATGGCAAAGTGAACAAACAAAAGGAAAATCTTCATCAAATGACAACAATGACTCTTCAAATCACCTTTGGCTTAACAAAAACTACATCATACTACTGTATCAAATTGTATTGTATTTGTACTGTCTACCCTCAAGTTGGAAAGCGCTACGTAAACTATTGGCGCTATATAAATACTGTATAATAATAATAATAATCATCATTTGGAAATGGTACTATAATTGCACACACAGTCTTTGATTTCAGAAATATGTTTACAGTTAGAATTTGACTGGAGTTCAATGTAAAATTCTATATGAATTTTGGAAATTTGGATGAATTTTGTTTCGCTATTCGGAGCATTCGTTAAATTTCATTTATACTGTAATTTTGGGTATTGGGATATCTCTAACGAAAAATCTCTCGGAATATTTATTTGGAACAAAACGAACTGCACATGTCTGTTTGACATGCAGGGAGGAATCAGATGTATAGGGTGGACTCCGACATGTTCAGGGATTTTTGATGTGAAGAGAGGCTTTTGATGGGAAGTTAATTAATCAAGGTAGTTAAGTGCATCATCAAAGGTTCAGGTTTTCTATTGATAATCAACATTTAATTTTTTTATATTTTAAACTGGGTGCCTCTGGATTTTGCATACTTTTAAAGAGTGCTGCTTCTGGAAAAATGTTGAGAAACACTAGTCTGAATATATTTTCCTGGTGCTACCCTGTTGTCCACCAACAAGTGGAGACTCTGCATAGGTCCCATAAATGTTAACTGCATATTTCTCTCCTTTCTTTAATTTTGGTAGATATCTTTGGGTTGGTCACCACATCTTTAAATAAGTAGATTATCTTGTTATTATTATAGTAAATATAATTTAATATAATATCATATAATAATATTTCCTCCCACGCGCCCCTTTCCCTGACTTCACTGTCAAGATCAATGGCACAACCATCAAACCATCCCCGCATGCCAGGGTGCTAGGTGTAATCTCAGACTCTGAATTCTCCCTTTGGCCCCACATCCAATCACTGTCCAAAGCTGTGTTATAAGAACATTTTGGTCCCTGTAGAAGAATCACGCACAACTTTGGATGAAGAATATTTGAAAATGCCAGATCTGCCTGAGGACTGCAGCAAGAAAATCAAGTATAGAGTATTTAAGAAAAAATCCTGAGGCAAACCTTGTTGGGAGGGATGCTACATTTCAACTTTAACCACCTCAATACCGGGCACTTACACCCCCTTCCTGCCCAGGCCATTTTTCAGCTTTCAGCGCTGTCACACTTTGAATGACAATTGCGCGGTCATGCTACACTTTAACCATGTTAAATGTGCAACAGTTTAGTGCAACATCTTGAAAAAAAAACGTTTTTCTTATTTACTGTTAGTAAATTTAGTAAATAAGTAATTTTTTTGCTTCACCGATGGGTGCAGATGAAGCAGCACTGATGGGCACTGATTAGGGGGCACTGATGAGGAGGCAGAAATATGCTGCACTTATGGGCACTAATAGGTGGCACTGATATGTGGCACTGATGAGCACTGATAGGCGGCACTCATGGGTGGCACTGGTGGGCACTGATCGGCGGCACTGGTGGGCACAAAAAGGTGGCACAGATGGGCATTGATGGGCGGCAGTGATGGGCATTGATGGGCGGCAGTGATGGGCATTGATGGGCAGCAGTGATGGGCATTGATGGGCAGCACTGATAGCCAGCACTGACTGGCATCACTAATGGCCACTGACTGCTGCCACTTGTGGGCACCGATTGCTGCCACTTGTGGTCACTGGTGGGAACTGATTGCTGGCAGTGGTGGGCACTTAATTGTAATCAGGGCACTGATGATCAGTGCCCTGATTACTGTGCACCACCGGGGGCGTGCAAGAGCAGGAGTTCTGGGAAGCCATCATATGATGTCCACCCAGAACGAGAGCCGTGTTCCGCCCAGCCGTTATTTGATGGTGGTTGGGCGGCAAGTGGTTAAAAGATATCTTACATGTAGTGTATGGACTTTACTGAAAATCCTAAATCTCAGTGCTAAGATCTTAACATGATAAGAGTCCAGTAAACTGTCTGTAGTTAGTTTGAACTCTGAGTACATGAGGGTTTCCCTCAATAGTCCAGAAACCATTAATAAATAAAACTGTATATAAATAAGGTATACCAGTCATATTGGATATTTGCCCTTCTGAACATGGGACACAGTCATAGCAGCAAGAGTGGATTGAAGCTCCTGGCTTTTTTCTGTAACCGGGCAAACAAGAGTCCATACACCGAGACTCCAGCTTCTAAAGGAAGTGAAAAAAAAGCCTCCTTGTGTGAAATAACATTGGAGATTCAATATTAGTGCATTGCAAAACATTACTTATCTCCTTATCCATGGTTTCCATTGCACTTTAAAGTGCATGCAAACCCCAAATCTATTTTCCAGTAGGGCTGACAACATATCGTATATAGTCTGAAGATCCTGCAAGGAACAACTCTTCTTATTTCAGGCTGACCACACTAAGCCACCGCCTCACACTGGAGGAGTACTCATGGCAGACTTACAATGCTGATGATAATATTGAGAAAGTTGATTAGTGTTGTCAGCCTGCTGTAGGAAGTGCTGCTACTGGTGTGATCTCCGGGTAAGAAACTGCAAAGGATTCCCAAAATAAAAATTGTGTAAGAAAACTGAATGCAGTGAGACATGATGCCCAACATAGTGAAACAAAGGATTTTAAGGTTACATGCACTTTGAAATGTATTAATCAATATTTTTGTAACTGAATGGTGTCAGCCTTGCACTGTGTTTTTTTTTTCATTTTAAACAAGTATAACACAATAATTTCAATGGTATATTTAACAGACCAAACAAGAGGAATAGGAGAGTATGTGTTACATACACTTGAAATCATTTTAACCTGAGGGACAGAAGTTAATTCCAGAAGAGAACCCCATAGTCCATGAGTACGAGTAGGAAATTATCCCTACAAATATTTTACTTTCTTGTTTAATTTCTGTTATTTATACCTATATGTGAAGGGCAGATAAGGCTATTATAATATTTGAAGCAATAAAGATCATGGGTGATGCTAAGAAATGTCATTGATTGACTATCATTTTTACATATCTGTTGTGAAAATTGTACAATGGGCGGCCAATGTCATGAAAAGTGAGAGCCACATGTGCTCCTCCTCACCGTATTATTGCCTTCATCCCATGTTATTTTGTTGGGGTCAATGTGAAGTTGGCCTTCTTCTTCAGCCCATGGTGTGTATGAACCAACAACAGTTTTACTTGTGCCAAGGTGGCGGAAGGACTTCACCCCATTTACTATTTTGTAGTAGAAAGGAAACTCACCATTTTGATCGAAGAAGGTCATTCTGTCTGCTGTCTTATATGGATTTTTTATTTGTTTCACATATTTATGCAACTGGAGGACAAAAAAAACCTCAAACAAGTTAAAGCTGAAGTTCAATTTCTTTATATCTTGCTTTCCCTTGTTTCTCCATCCCCATTTACAACACTTTTTTTTTTTTTTAATAAAATCTTTTTATGTTTATATTTTATACCTTATTTTAAATTCAATAGTTTTAATCATTTCCAATAAAATAAAAGGATAACAACATATATATTTTTTATATATTTTACTCAAAACAATGTATACTCTTATGAGATAATGCTTGTTTAACCACTTGCCGACCAGCCGTCGCAGTTTTACTGCGGCAGAATGGCACGGCTGGGCGAAACAACGTTATGTAACGTCGCTTCACCCTGTGGCCACTAGGGGCACGTGCCTGCCCGCTGCTCGCTCCCAGAGCCAATGCATGAGCCTGGCAGTCGCAATCACCGCTGGTCTCCCGTGATCGCTAGTGACACACCGAGAACCGGGATCTGTGTGTGTAAACTCTGAGGGGAGAAGAGACAGATCGTCTGTTCATTCAAAGTATGAACAGCGATCTGTCATCTCCCCAAGACAGTCCCCTCCCCCCTTCAGTTAGAACACAGAGAGGGAACACAATTAACCCCTTGATTGCCGCCTAGAGGTTAACCCCTTCCCTGCCAGTGACATTTTTACAGTAATCAGGGCATTTTTATAGCACTATAAATACAATGGTCCCAAAAATGTGTCAAAAGTGTCCTATGTGTCCGCCATAATGTCGCAATCCTAATAAAAATTGCAGATCGCTATCATTACTAGTAAAAAAAAAAAAAAATAGTAAAAATGCCATAAAACTATCCCCTATTTTGTAGATGCTATAACTTTTGTGCAAACCAATCAATATACGCATATTGTGATTTTTTTTTTAAACAAAAAATATGTAGAAGAATACATATCGGCCCAAACTGGGGAAAAAAAAATGATATATTTTTGGGGGATATTTATTATAGCAAAAAGTAAAAAAAATTGTGTTTTTTTTCAAAATTGTCGCTCTTTTTTTGGTTATAACGCAAAAAATAAAAACTGTAGAGGTGATCAAATACCACCAGAAGAAAGCTCTATTTATGGGAAAAAAAGGACATCAATTTTGGTTGGGTGCAATGTCGCATGACCGCGCAATTGGCAGTTTAAGCGACACAGTGCCGAATCGCAGAAAGTGCTCTGGTCAGGAAGGGGGTAAAATCTTCCGGTGCTGAAGCGGTTAACAGTTGCAATAGGTACATAAGGTAAACTTATCTAGTGCAACACAGCACTGTAGAATATATGCCTTCTCAACAACAATTGGCATATTTCTCCAACACAGTTAGTGTTGTGCCGCGTACACACGATCGGACATTCTGACAACAAAATCCATGGATTTTTTCCGACAGATGTTGGCTCAAACTTGTTTTGCATACACACGGTCACACAAATTCCAAACGTCAAGAATGCGGTGACGTACAACACGTACGATGGCACTAGAAAAGGGAAGTTCAATACCGAGTACAGCCTTGTGCTTTTCAGTTCATTACTGCTCTTCAGTTTGCACTTGTGGGTTCATGTCTGGTTTTCAGTGCGTTCAGTTCGCATTTGTTTTTCAGTGCATATTTTATAGTACGTATTTGATTATGCAGTGTGTTCTTGTCCACTCATTTCTGTTTTTTAGCTCTCTCTTCTCAGGCCTTTCTGTTTTTTAGTGCGTTCTGTTAGTTTTTTAAGGCCAGCTGACCATTTTGAAGCCATGTTGCGGGTACGTACTCATCGTAGAGTTTGTGCTGTGCAGGGGCTTGGTGTTGGGTTTCTTAGTACTTTGACCCAAGCCCAGTCCTTGAACAGGGCTGGGAGGGGTTCATGGACCAAGAATTGGTTGCTCCAGCGTGACCAATTCTCGCACATGCCTTTGTTGCGGGAGAGCCAGGAGAATAATCCTGATGATTTCAGGAATTATCTCCAGGTGACGGACCCCGTTTTTCACTGTCTGTTGGCTTTGCTGTCCCCTTATATTACCAAGCAGGACACCTGCATGCGGCAAGCCATCACTCCCGAACAGAGGCTAGTCGCCACGTTGCGGTACTTGGTGACAGGGAGAAGTCTGCAGAACATCAAGTTCTCGACAGGCATCTCCCCCCAGGCTCTGGGGATCATTATTTCAGAGATCTGTTCTGCCATCATTCAGGTCCTGCAGAAGGACTTTATTAAGGTAAGATTTCTCCTTCAGCATCACATTCTATGTATTTAATGTTTGCTAATGTATTGTATTTCTTTCATAATTACCATGATTGTAATATGCTGTGAATGTCCCCTTTGTCCTCATGCATGTTGGAATTTTTTAAACTTCCATTTCTGTTCTTCATGCATATTTGCCTTCACTAACCTCCCCAGCATGCTATCCTGGGCCCATACATACCTAGCCTAGTCATTTAAAAATGTATTTTGTCAGCTCCATAGTAGTGTTTTAACTAAACAACCCCTAAAATGTGTCCAAATGTTATTTGTGTCCTTAAATTCATGCAGAGTACCTGAGGCTTTTTTGGGGGGTCCCAAACTATTTGGAACCCTCCCTCACCCCAACTGCTAAGTCAACCAATACCAATACTCTATCTGCTGACTTTGCCAAACCCATACACACTATACCTACCTCTTTTGTGGTCATATTTTTGGATGAATTCACCAAAGCATGTAGTGAAAGGGCCTGCCTGAATACTTTCAAATGGTACTGTTTAAAGTTTTGTTCTCTTATTATCTTGATAGGTAATTGCAGAATGTAAAAATGTGCTTCAATTTGGACAGTGTGTATTCCTATTTTTTATTATGACACTTCTTACCTGTCCAGTGGGCTGCCAATAGTGTAAGTAAGGAGGGGCTGACCAAAGTTAAACACATTATTTATGCATTCAGCTCTAATGGAAGTGGAAAGGGTTACCTTTCCAGAACATCTCCCCCCTATAATTTTTACAATGGTCCATCAGAGAGGGTGAAGAATCTGATAAGTGTACTTTATATATTTGTCTTTAACTACTCCTTCAAATAAATGTTAAACTGATGTTGGCTAAGAATGTTTGTGTTTAATCTGCTTGCAATGTTTTATGTGCAAAATTACTAATTTGTTTTTTCTTGTTTGACTTCACAGTTTCCTTCAATGCCACAGGAATGGCAGACTGTGGCATCCCAGTTTGCCCAACGGTGGGACTTTCCTAACTGCGGAGGGGCAATAGATTGGTGGTGGTGTCGGCAACTTACGCGTTTCTGTATGTGGACGTGGGGAAAAATCGCCGGATGTCAGATGGTAGAGTCATCACCCAGACGGAGTTTTACAGACTGCTCCAGAATGGCAGCTTGGGCTTGCCACCTCCGGAAGACAATTTGGCAGGACTCCCATTTGTCTTTGTCACAGATGAAGCTTTTGTGCTGGGGGACCATCTTCTGTGGCCATTCCCGTTGAGGACCCTCACCCTGGACCAGAGGGTTTTTAATTACCAGCTTTCCAGAGCCAGAAGAGTGGTTGAAAATGCCTTTGGAATAATGACCACCCGGTTCCGCCTATTTCTGATAGCGATCCATATGGCGGAATATAAACTGAATCATATTGTCCTTGCCTGTTGCATTCTCCACAATTTCCTACGGAAAAATGCTATAAACTATGTGGCCTCAGTTGGGACTGAGGCTGGTGTTCCAAACCCAACTACCTTGACCACACTTGAACCTGGCTGTCCTGGCTTGCCCCCCCAAAGCGCCCGTGAAATTAGAGAGAATTATCTCGAGTACTTTTCATACACAGGAAAGCCTCAGCCAAGAGGAGGGCATGGAATGTGGCAGCCAGGAGGTGGCAGGGGTAAGTGTCAGCCAGGAGGTGGCAGGGGTAAGTGGCAGCTAGGAGGTATTCGGGTCCAGTCGTAGCCTGACAGAATCCCAGGTCCCTCCCCTCCACCTTCCAACCAAAAGGCCCAGGAAGGGGAGTAATGTGCAGGAGGCAGTGCTTGGGCTGATTCGGGAGGCTAAGGTGGCCCTCAGAGCCACCCACTCTTCAAGAGGCCTTTGCCTGCATGACTGCCATCAAAATGCAAGAAATGGAGGAGTGCCAATGCCTCTTGTGTGAGGAAATTATGTATACGACCCTAAATATGGGGTTGAGGGGCCAAATCACAACCAAAACACACCTGTGTGAGTTGGACCATCCTCCTCCTCCTCCACCTCCTGCCACACCTACAACACCACAGCCACAGCCTGGAAGCAAGTCCGGGACCGGATTGTGCTCACGATTATATGGACTCCTCAGGCTAACAATTTTGGGGGTAAAATAGTTTATGTGTGCCCTGGGGTACAAAGGCTTTGCCAATTTCACCAGTTTCTCCAGCTTTGACTTCCTGTTTATTTTATTATGACCCATAATAAATGGCTATTTTGTATTCACAAATACTTGCCTATGTGTTTTTCTTCAAAAAGGACAGTTTGTTTGTGAGTAGACAGGTACATTTCCAAAATACAATGTCAAATTAACAAGGGACACCAACACAAACCAACCTCCTTGAGGTTAAAAAAATACAGATAATTATGGTGTTGAGGTAACTTGACACACAAAAAGAAAAAAAAATATTATGGAGAGCAATAGAAAAAAAAAACAAGGAGATCTTGATAAAAAAAACACTATAAACCATAATTAAATACATTATTATGGAGATCTGACGAAAATTAAAAAAAAAAAAAAGATTCAGGAGATCACAAGAAATAATAAAGAAATCATTTTTTCAGAACTCTGTGTGAATATCTGCAGCAAAACAACTTCATTGTTTTAGCATTCTAAAGAAGAAGAGAATGCGCTGCATTAAAAGATTTTAAAAATTGCAGCGTAACGAATGTGCTATCTCCATTAGGAATGCTAGTTTTACCAGACCGAGCGCTTACATATCGTACTTGATTCTGAGCATGCGTGGAACTTTGTGCATCGGAATTGTGTACACACGAATTTATGAGAACGGATTTTGTTGTCGGAAAATTTGAGATCCAGATCTCAAATTTTGTGTGTCGGAAATTCTGATGGAAAATGTCCGATGGAGCCTACACACGGTCGGAACTTCCGAAATAAGCTCGCATCGAACATTTTCCGTCGGAAAATCTGACTGTGTGTACAGGGCATTAAAGTGTTACTAAACCCAGGAGCCTGCATTCACTATATCTGGCCTCCCATAGTACACAGAAAATGGAAATGCAATATTGTGAGAAGTGAAACAGAGAGCACCAAAGGAGATAACACCACATCCCAGGTAAATGTTAATAGAGAGAAATGGGCTTTGAGGCTTATTAGGCCTCGGGACTTTATTGGTGTAATAAATTTGCAATAATCAAAGCATATCAATTCAGAGATGATATTTTGTTAAAACAAATAATTTTTATTAAACAACATTTAAAAAAAATTATTTGCATAAGATCAATGAAGATACAAAAATTTCATAAGATGCAAAACGACTTGTAATAAGAATACTACTTTTCTCAACATGTTTCACTCATTAGCGCTTCTTCAGGAGATTTAGCATGTGGCATCATTGTAGTACTGAAGGTTATATGAGGAAAAACAAAGACAAACAAAACAAAACAAAGGGATCAATTAGTTGTTGATTACACCATTGGTTAGGTATAAATATTTATCAAACATTTAGACAAAAAGGAAAATCATATATATAAATAATGTGAACAGTATTAAATATTTTACAATTATAATATGAAAAACATGAGATTTTCATTTCATATAAAGTCAAATTAGTGAACTGCTATATAAAGAGAACCTTACCTAAAAGATTAAATTTCAATGAATTTTACTCAGAACTGGGGATCCTGAATATTAGGAATTCTACTCCATGGATTGACCCCCCCCCCCCCCGTAGCTCAACACCTCACAAAAACGTTTGCAGAAATAATACAAAGGCGACTGGGATTAAGAGGGTCCCAGCTAATAATAGAGGGACCAATGAAAATGAAATTAGGTACAGAGATACATATATATATATATATATATATATATACATATACATGCACGCACATGCTACATATATACATACAACATATATGTACATAGATACATATAGTTTAATGTCATTATATTTTGTTGTGTCTCAGATAAATAAAAAAAATTATTTTGAGAATTACCTCAGAAATATTAATTGAGGATTAATTCATTGATGATCTCCTCCCAGCTTCAGACCTCTCCTCTTTCTCCAGTTTGCACGGACACCCGGGGCACATCCAGTGTTTTGGCCTTAATCTTTTTTTTTTTTTTTTGTGTTTCAAAATTTTTTTATTCAAGGTAATAGAAAGACATGTATCGTATAAATGATATAAGAATACATATCAATATATATTACGTTTTTACAGGTACAATATTGAGTACGATATTAGGGAAATATATGGAAAGGGGAACAACAAGCGATATTGTTAATGTGAGTAAAACTTGCAATTAGAGCGACCATGAATGAATGAATGAATGATGCATTGTGTTGTCAGCTTCATTAGAAGAGGTAAGTCTTGAGTTTTTTCCTGAATGCCAGATGGTTTTCTTCCATGTGGATGTGAGTCGGAAGAGAGTTCCATAGCCGAGGTCCCTGGACTGCAAATCTTCATTCCCCCCTTGCTTTGTAGCGGTATTTGGGAACGAGGAGGAGGTTTTGGCTAGATGATCACAGATTGCGATTCGGTGTGTAATGTTTTATTTTCTCTCAGAGGTATTGAGGGGCGTTTCCATCTATACATTTGTGGGTGAGGCAGAGGGTCTTGAAAGTGATCTGATTCTTTACTGTTAGCCAATGTAGGCTCCTCAGGGATGGGGAGATGGACTCCCAGGGTTTTTTTCCTGTTATTAGTCTTGCCGCCGCATTTTGAATGGCCTGTAGGCGCGTAAGCTGATATTGGGGTAATCCTATGTAGAGTCAGTTTGCGTAGTCGAGACGGGAATTGATGATTGTTCCAACTACTGCTGCTTTGTCATCTTCTGGGATGAAGGGGATGAGTCTGCGTAACTTGCAGAAGAGATGGTGCGATCCACTAACTACTGATCCTATTTGCGCATCCATTGTCATTTTTGGGTCCAAGATAACGCCAAGACTTTTTGCCTTGGTGCTCGGAGAAATGGTCTGTCCAAAGATGGCAGGGGGTGTCCATGGAGTCTTGGTTTTGGGATTTTGGTTAGCGTGTAGGTAGAGAAGTTCTGTTTTTGACCCGTTGAGTTTGAGGGAACTAATGGTCATCCAGTCATCTATTGAAGTGAGGCATTTCTCTAGTTGCTGATGGTGGTCTTTTTGTCTGGTGAACCGAAAGTAGATTTGGGTATCATCTGCGTATGAGTGGAAGCAGAGGTCTGATTTTTTGATGATATTGAGGAGAGGACAGATGTAAATGTTGAATAGCACTGGCGACTAGGGGGAGCCCTGAGGGACTCCACAGGAGATTGCCTGTGTTTCCGAGGTAAATGCTCCTAGTTTCACTGTCTGTGAGCGATTCTCTAAGAAGAATGCGAACCATTTTAGACTAGAATCTGTGGCTCCTGCTACTTCTATGAGCCGGCCAAGTAGAGTATTGTGGTCCACTGTCAAATGCTGCACTGAGGTCTAACAGTACCAGGAGACATGATTCTCCGTCATCTGCTGCTCCGAGTGCATCGTCCCATATTTTTAGAAGTGCAGTTTCTGTACCATGGCCTGGGCGGAAACCTGATTGTAGAGTGTCCAGAAGTTGATGTGTGTCAAGGTGGCATTGTAGCTGTTGTACTACCGCTTTCTCCATAATCTTGGAGACGGTGTTGAGGCTTGTTATCGGTCTGCGGTGGTTAGGGTCTTTAGGGTCAAGATTGGGCTTCTTTAGCAGGGGTTTGACGATGCCTTGCTTGAGGGTGGTTGGCACAATCCCTTCTTTGAATGACTGATTTATGAGGTGTGTTATAGTTGGAGCCAGGATGTCGGCGCATTCTTTCAGGAGTTTCGTGGGAATGATATCGTTTGGTGATGTGCTGTCTCGAAGGGTTCTCATAATGTTTTTTGTCGTGTCAGTGGTGATTGGGCTCAAGAAGAAGTCTGGCGGTTGTGTGCTGTTCGCGTCAATTTTTGCTTTGGTTGGGTAAGGTTGGTTGCTTTTTTCTGTTGAATTGATTCCCGAATGCTGTCGATCTTGTCAATGAAAAAATTAGCTAGCTCATTGCAGTATTCTTGAGTATAGTTTGCTGGGGGCTCTAAGCAGGTTGGGTTCATTGATTGGGCGACTATTTTGAAAAGTTCCCATGACCGGTTTAAGGCGGTTGAGATGGTGTTCGAGAAATGTTCTTTTTTGGCTGTGAAAATCGCTTTGTGGTATTTCACAGTGAGTATTTTGTAGTTTGTATGGTTTTCCATGGTGGGATTTCTTCTCCATGCTCTTTCCGCTCTTCTACGTTCTTGCTTGAGTAGAGTGAGGGTGCCGTTGAACCACCTCAAGTTTTTTTTGCGGATGAGTGTTCTGTGTTTTGGTGCTACTGAGTCTGCTGTTTGTAGTAAAGTCTTGTTTAGGGAGTTGAGTGTTTGTTCCGTTGAGAGGTCTACGTTTAATGATTGTATTTTGTTTGATAATGTGGTTTTGAAAAGTTCAGAATGCAGTTTCTTCTGGGATCTGTTCCAGTGTGTTGTTGAATGTTTCTGTTTTTGGAGGATGGAGTTGGTGGTGATATTAAATTTGATGGTGTAGTGGTCCGTCCATGGTAGTGGAGTGTTGTCGGATATGTTGATGTCCATATTCTGTTGGAAGATGAGGTCTAGGGTATGTCCTGAACCATGCGTGGGAGTCTTTATCAGCTGATGAAGACCTAGCTCTTCCAGTTGGTTGATGCAGGCGGTCGCAATAGGATCTTGGGTGGAGTTTGCCCAAAGGTTGAAGTCTTCAAGTACCAGAAGGTTTTTGGTTTTCAGTGTGTGCATTGAGATGAATTCCGTAAGTGGTGTGAGGAGATTAGTCTTTGGTCCTGGTGGTCTGTAGCATAGTAATATGTGAATGGTGTTTTGGGATGTAGTTTGAAGTTGCAGGGAGAGTATCTCCATGAAACGCACCAAGTTTTGTGAGGTTGGTTTGGTGACGGCAAGGTGCGATTTGAAGATCACTGCTAGGCCTCCTCCTTTTTTTCCTGTTCTGTGCTCTGTTAGAATGCTGTAGTTCTCTGGTACCAATTCAGTTAGAATGGTGTTGCAGTCGGATGTTAGCCAACTTTCTGTAATGAAGAGGCAGTCTATGTTGTTGTCGATGATGAAGTCGTGGATTTCTAGTCTGTGCTTGACTGCAGATCTCGTATTAATCAGGGCGCATGCTAGTTGTTGTAGTTGGATTGGTGTCTCTCTGTATTTGATGGTAGCTTGTAGGTTGGTCCTCAGTAATTTTTCTTTTCTTAGTCTTTTTTGAATGGCGGTTGGTAGAGTTGAACCGATGTTTCTTAGTCTGTGGAGTGCGTCCGCGGTGTACTTGAGATTACACATGGTGACGCAAGAAGGTTGCTGAAGGAGGGTGATGGAGGCTGCTTACCACCCTCCCCGTTGATCCAGAGGAAGGCGAAAAAACCTCTGGCTGAGCTGGCCAATTGCTACAGCAGCAGGAAAAATTCCTTTCTGACCCCCCGAGGGGTGATCGGCTCAAGGACCCTGGATCAACAGCTGTGGTACCCCGGTGGCTTACGTGTGCAGGCTGGTCCGGAGGATGATGGTGGGGGGTAGGGGATATGGCCACTACTTACCGGTTGGAGTGATGCTGCGACTGGGTTTAGGCGGAACTTAAGATGGACACTGGTCTGGTCCAGCGTTTCCGGTGGTAGGCTGAGCCCATTCAGTGAAGTCAATGTAGAGGAGGGGGTGTTCCAGGAGTGGGGGCACGGGGCCCGCTGGACAGGTGTGGGTGCTGGGTGGCTGGAGCTAGGCCACAGCCGTGGTCTGTCCCCCAAGTCTAACAGCTAGAGAGCGGGTGATTGGACGACGGCTGCGGTGGTGCTCCGCGTGGGCTGAGGAGGGGGGGTGAGGAATGGTGGTCTTTGCCTGGCAGTGGGAAGGTGCAGGCCTGGGGGGGGCAGTCCCGGTACTAACCTGCTGGGGGGGTCCGGGCTGAGCTCCGGGTGGAGGATCGGCCGCACTGGGAGGACCAAGATGGCTGACGGGATGGATCCAAGCCACGGGTTGTCCAGATGCTTGCTCTCTGGAGGTTGCAGGTCCTAAGAACGATGGTGGTAGGTCCTAGTACTACCTGCCTGGGGGGTCCGTGGATGAGCTCTGGGTGGAGGTGGTGATCACAGCCGAGTGGGTGGGCCAAGATGGCCGACGGCCAAGGCCTGGGCCGCGGTGGGAGTGCTGCGGCGGAGGGTAAGTATGGTGGTGGGGATGCTGGTGACCTGGGCTGGGCGTCCGCTGAGGCCGAGGTCCCGGTGGTATTGCTGGATGTCTGGGCTGATCTCCGGGTGGCCGGCGGAGTGCTGTGGCCTCAGGAGGGAGGACCAAGATGGCCGCTGGCTAGGCCTGAGCATCGGCTGTCCGGTTGTTCTAATACCGGCGCGACTACCGGCCCGTCCGGATGGCGATGGGGTCGGATCGATCTGAAAGGAGGTAAAAGTATATTCATCAATCGTTTAGAATGTTAATGATTAAATACATGGAATATCTAGTAACCTAGAGTAGACTGAAACCATCTTCTGAGAATGAAATGTGCCTGGGGATAACATAAGCTGGTGAGGTTGAGTAGAGGGAGTAGCCATTAGCTACGTGAGGACCAAGGCATGACCGATCTCATCCCCTGCACCCCTAATGGGATCAAACTGTGTGAGGGGGATGGTGATAAATACCTGTGGTGGGATATCATCAGTGTTTGTCCGTTGTGCTAAGTATTGTGATTTCCAATTCTATGGTATGTGGTGTGTCTAAAATCTGTAAAAATTTTGGGGGTTAATTTTCTGGGGAGGAGGAGGGGATTAGAGAAGTCTTAAGTTTTAGCGTATAATCAGAAGGGAAATCCGAAGTCTGGTGGGAAGGATGTGCGAGTCGCAAGTTCCCTTTGGATCAAGAACTAAATCTGAGGGTATCAGATGTAGTCGAGACGTGGATGTATTGGGGTTTGACACGAGAGCAGTTGGGTATGAACTAGGGTATGGTGGGAAAGGCAGGAAAGGTGGACACTCCAACCCTAGCTCAGGGTAAGCAATCCAGTGAAAGTGTCAGTGGGTTCCAGAAGGGAGTCTGGGTTGTGGGTCTATCATTAAGGTCTTAAATTCCTGGGAGTCTTGGAAATGTATCCAACATGCCCATGTAGTACGAAATTTTGTAGGATTATCTTTAGCTTGGTGTATTAAGTCCTCCATTTCCGCCATTTCCTCCATTTTTTCTACACGTTTCAGCCAGTCAGATATTATGGGAGGATTAGTGTCTTTCCAATGTAATGGGATGCATTGTTTAGCAGCATTGATGAGGTGAAGCATTAAAGATTTTCTGTAGGTGGATTGTGGTATAGATGTATGGTGTAGCAGATATTGAGCGGGGGTAAAGTCTAGGGTGTAGGTGGTAATGTGAGCTATCATTTCGTGTACTTTTTCCCAGAATGGTTTTATGTGAGCACAGTCCCACCAGATATGGAGAAGAGAGCCTATTTCAGAGTTACATCTCCAGTACATCGGAGAGATAGTTGGATGAAATACATGTAGACATTCGGGAGTGCGGTACCATCTTGAGTACAATTTATAATTGTTTTCCTGTGCTGTGACGTTGATAGAGCCTTTGTGTATATGCTCATGTATAATCTCCCATTCGTGACGTTGATAGAGCCTTTGTGTATATGCTCATGTATAATCTCCCATTCCTCTGTAGGGAGGTCTAGATTAAGCTCGCTTTCCCATTTCTGATTGACCGTGATAGATTTGTGGTCTATCATTCCGAAAAGTAAGGAGTATATTGTCGAGATTAAATGACTTTGAGGACCTGTAGAGGAACATAATGCTTCAAAAAGGATTAGGTCTCTACACCATTGAGAGATGGGGTTGATATTAGTAAGAAAGTGTCTTATTTGTAGAAATGTTAAGAATGAGATATTGCGATCTGGGAGTCTAGAGGGCAGATCAGAGAATGAGATGATTGAGCCTGTGTGAAAAAAGTGATAGGCTCTCAGAGTATGTTCCGTTTTGGCGAAGAGTACGTTGTTTTCCAAAAGGCCTGGGGGGAAGTCAGGATTGCCACTCAGAGGAGTCATTGGACCTGGTGAAGGTGTTAATTTGAGAGAGCGACATACTTTTCGGAAGCTGTCCAAGGTAGGTCCTATCAGTGGATGTGTGGCATGTTCCTTAGGGGTGGCCTTAGTGCTGATCCATGGTACGTGGGAGAGAGGGATTTGGGTACAAGAGTCTTCGAGTGAGATCCAGTCTTTAGAATGTGTGTGGATGTGCTAATTAATCAGTCTGGTGATGTGACAAGCAGCATGATATTTGTGGATATCCGGTAGGCCTAATCCACCTTTAAGTTTGGGGAGTGTCATTCTGTCCCAGCCAATTCTGGGAGATTTGTGGGCCCATATGAATTTTCTGCCGAGTCTTTTATAAATTCTAAAAAATGATGGAGGGAGTTTGATTGGGACGGTCTGCAAAATATACAATATGCGGGGCAAGATGTTCATTTTTAGTATGGCAATTCTACCAATCTAAGAGAACTGCCCTGAAGACCACTTGGTGAGGTCTGTTTTTATATTTTGGAGAATGGGAAAGTAATTCCTCTCATATAGCTCAGTTAATTTAGAGGGTATTTGAATGCCCAAGTATGTAAGGGTATGTGGCTCCCAGCTAAAAGGGAAATTAGCTTGGCATTGGGATACTATCGTCGGTGGGAGGGTGATGTTGAGGGCTTTAGATTTTGTGAAGTTTATTTTCAAATTAGATGATGGAAGAGGTTAAAATCTTTGAGGAGGTTAGGTATGGTGATTAAAGGTTTAGAAAGGAAAAGAAAGATGTCGTCGGCGTAAGCTGCGATTTTGTAGTTTTTGTGACTGATATCAATGCCCGTTATATTTGGGTTAGTCTTAAGTTTGTGTAATAGAGGTTCTAGTGAGAGTACAAAGAGGAGGGGGGATAGGGGGCATCTTTGTTGAATGCCGTTTGAGACGGAGAAGGCGTCCGACAGGCGGGCGTTGACCCTTATTCTGGCAGTGGGAGAGGTATATAATGCTAAGATCATTTGGTGGAAGTGTGCTGGGAACCCCATAGCCCGTAGCACTGCTATTATATAGTCCCATGCCACCCTGTCGAATGCCTTCTCCGCGTCAAGAAAAAGAAAGAAAGAAAGAAAGAAAGAAAGAAAGAAAGAAAGAAAGAAAGAAAGAAAGAAAGAAAGAAAGAAAGAAAGAAAGAAAGAAAGAAAGAAAGAAAGAAAGAAAGAAAAAAAGAAAGAAACCTTGTTTGGCGGAAGTTGAGAGCCAGTGATGGATGTTGATAGCTTTGATAGTATTATCCCTAGCTTCCCTGCCAGGGATAAAGCCAACTTGATCTAATGAAATCAGTTTGGGAAGGTAAGGGAGTATATGATTGGCGAGAATTTTGGCGTACCTTTTAATGTCGACATTTAGGAGTAATATAGGTCTGTAGTTAGATACTAATGTTTCGTCCCTTCCTGGTTTGGGTATGAGTGTGATGTGGGCTTCAAGGAGGTCTTTATTTGCTTGTGTTGGAGAAGAAAGAGCGTTAAAAGTTGTAACGAGATGGGGAATAAGTATGTCTTGAAAAGTCTTGTAGTAACTTACAGTCAGACCATCGGGGCCTGGGCTTTTACCCATTTTAAGTTGTTTCAGTACTTCTGTGATTTTCTCTGTACTAATGGGGCGAACTAGACTTGATGAATCCTCTGGCGAGATATAAGATGGACAGTGATGTGTTAGGAAATCTTTAATTATATCCTGTCTGTCTGGAGTGATTCCCCGCTCTTTGGAGGAGGGTAAATTATAACGTTCAGAAAAATATTTAACAAATTGGGTGGCAATATCTCCTGACAAGGCAAATGAGGAGCCTGATGGGTCTCTGATTGTATGTATAGTGTGTGAAGCTTTCCTGGATTGTAGTGTTCTTGCTAGTAATTTGCCTGATTTGTTCCACAACTCATAGAACAGTTTTTGAGTGAGGATGTATTTGCGCTTCAAGGATTTGCCTAGTGCTTCAAGAAGTTCCTCTCTGGCTTTGATTGGTTCTGCAAGGGATTTAGTGACCAACAAGAGTTTGTGAGCTTGTTCTAGGCTATGGATTTTTGCTGATAGTGCTGCAATGTGATTCCGCTTAATTCTGTTTCTGTGTGCAGTCAGAGACATGATTTCACCCCGTATAACGCATTTATGAGCTGCCCAAATGCTGGATTGTTTAAGTCAGCAGAAACATTTTCTGCAAAGTATTGCATGAGGCATGTAGTGATTTTTTGAGTGATATCAATGTCGGTCAAGATTGAGTTATCTAAGTGCCAAATCATATTTTTGGATCTTACTTCTGGTATGTCTAAGGATATGGAGACAGGGTTATGATCAGAGAGAACCATTGAGTCAATTAAGGCCTTCCAAAGAAGTGGTAAGTCCATTGGGGATATAAAGAAATGATCGATTCTCGTGTATTTAACCACTTGAGCCCCGGACCATTATGCTGCCTAAGGACCAGAGGTCTTTTTCCAATTTGGCACTGCGTCGCTTTAACTGCTAATTGCGCGGTCATGCAATGCTGTACCCAAACAAAATTTGCTTCCTTTTCTTCCCACAAATAGAGCTTTCTTTTGATGGTATTTGATCACCTCTGCGGTTTTTATTTTTTGCGCTATAAATGGAAAAAGACCAAAAATTTCGAAAAAAAATGATATTTTCTAGTTTTTGTTATAAAAAAATCCAATAAACTCAATTTTAGTCATACATTTAGGCCAAAATGTATTCAGCCACATGTCTTTGGTAAAAAAAATGTCAATAAGCATATATTTATTGGTTTGCGCAAAAGTTATAGCGTCTACAAACTAGGGTACATTTTCTGTAATTTTACACAGCTTTTAGTTTATGACTGCCTATGTCATTTCTTGAGGTGCTAAAATGGCAGGGCAGTACAAACCCCCCCCAAATGACCCCATTTTGGAAAGTAGACACCCCAAGGAAATTGCTGAGAGGCATGTTGAACCCATTGAATATTATTTTTTTTGTCCCAAGTGATTGAATAATGACAAAAAAAAAAAAAAATATTTACAAAAAGTTGTCACTAAATGATATATTGCTCACACAGGCCATGGGCCTATGTGGAATTGCACCCCAAAATACATTCTTCTGCTTCTCCTGAGTATGGGGATACCACATGTGTGGGACTTTTTGGGAGCCTAGCTGCGTACAGGGCCCCGAAAACCAATCACCGCCTTCAGGATTTCTAAGGGTATAAATTTATGATTTCACTCTTCACTGCCTATCACAGTTTCGGAGGCCATGGAATGCCCAGGTGGCACAAACCCCCCCCAAATGACCCCATTTTGGAAAGTAGACACCCCAAGCTATTTGCTGAGAGGCATATTGAGTCCATGGAATATTTTATATTTTGACACAAGTTGCGGGAAAGTGACACATTTTTTTTTTTTTTTGAACATAGTTGTCACTAAATGATATATTGCTCACACAGGCCATGGGAATATGTGGAATTGCACCCCAAAATACATTTAGCTGCTTCTCCTGAGTATGGAGATACCACATGTGTGGGACTTTTTTGGAGCCTAGCCGTGTACGGGGCCCCGAAAACCAATCACCGCCTTCAGGATTTCTAAGGGTGAAAATTTTTGATTTCACTCTTCACTGCCTATCACAGTTTCGGAGGCCATGGAATGCCCAGGTGGCACAACCCCCCCCCCACATGACCCCATTTTGGAAAGTAGACACCCCAAGCTATTTGCTGAGAGGCATGGTGAGTATTTTGCAGCTCTCATTTGTTTTTGAAAATGAAGAAAGACAAGAAAAAACTTTTTTTTTTTTCTTTTTTCAATTTTCAAAACTTCGTGACAAAAAGTGAGGTCTGCAAAATACTCACTATACCGCTCAGCAAATAGCTTGGGGTGTCTACTTTCCAAAATGGGGTCATTTGGGGGGGTTTTGTGCCACCTCGGCATTCCATGGTCTCCGAAACTGTGATAGGCAGTGAAGAGTGAAATCAAAAATTCACGCCCTTAGAAAGCCTGAAGGCGGTGCTTGGTTTTCGGGGTCCCGTGCGCGGCTAGGCTCCCAACAAGTCTCACACATGTGGTATCCCCGTACTCAGGAGAAGGAGCAGAATGTATTTTGGGGTGTAATTTCACATATTCCCATGGCATGTTTGATCAATATATCATTTAGTGAAAAAAAAAAAATGTGTCTCTTTCCCGCAACTTGTGTCACAATATAAAATATTCCATGGACTCGACATGCCTCTCAGCAAATAGCTTGGGGTGTCTACTTTCCAAAATGGGGTCATTTGGGGGGGTTTTGAACTGTCCTGGCATTTTATGCACAACATTTAGAAGCTTATGTCACACATCACCCACTCTTCTAAGCACTTGAAGACAAAGCCCTTTCTGACATTTATTATTTACATGAAAAAGTTTTTTTTTTTTTACAAGAAAATTACTTTGAACCCCCAAACATTATATATTTTTTTAAAGCAAATGCCCTACAGATTAAAATGGTGGGTGTTTCATTTTTTTTTTTTCACACAGTATTTGCGCAGCGATTTTTGAAACGCATTTTTTGGGGAAAAAACACACTTTTTTAAATTTTAATGCACTAAAACACACTATATTGCCCAAATGTTTGATGAAATAAAAAAGATGATCTTAGGCTGAGTACATGGATACCAAACATGACATGCTTTACAATTGCGCACAAACGTGCAGTGGCAACAAAATAAATACATTTTTAAAAGCCTTTAAAAGCCTTTACAGGTTACCACTTTAGATTTACAGAGGAGGTCTACTGCAAAAATTACTGCCCTCGATCTGACCTTCGCGGTGATACCTCACATGCATGGTGCAATTGCTGTTTACGTTTGACGACAGACCGCCGCTTGCGTTCGCCTTAGCGCGAGAGCAGGGGGCGACAGGGGTGCTTTTTTTTTCTTTTTTTTTTTTTTTCTTTATTTTTTTTTGCTTTTTTATCTTATTTTTAAACTGTTCCTTTCATTTTTTTTTTTTAAATCATTTTTATTGTTATCTCGGGGAATGTAAATATCCCCTATGATAGCAATAGGTAGTGACAGGTACTCTTTTTTGAAAAAATTGTAGTCTATTAGACCCTAGATCTCTCCTCTGCCCTCAAAGCATCTGACCACACCAAGATCGGTGTGATAAAATGCTTCCCCAATTTCCCAATGGCGCTATTTACATCCGGCGAAATCTAAGTCATAAAATGCTCGTAGCTTCCGGTTTCTTAGGCCATAGAGATGTTTGGAGCCACTCTGGTCTCTGATCAGCTCTATGGTCAGCTGGCTGAATCACCTACTGCATTTTCAGGTTCCCTGTTGAGACAGGAGAGCCAGAGAAAAACACGGAAGACGGTGGGGGGGGGCATTCCCTCCCACGGCTTGTAAAAGCAGTCTAGAGGCTAATTAGCCACTAGGATTGCTTTTACATGAAAGCCGACCGCTGGCTGAAAAGAATGATACCAAGATGATACCTAAACCTGCAGACATCATTCTGGTATAACCACTCAAAGTTGTGAATGGCGTACCTGAAGACAAAAAAATGGTTAACAATAAAGCACAGTAAACGGTAAAGTATAAAAAATTGCATACCTGAAAAGCAAACATGATAAAACATAATAACAATAAAACATTGCAGAATAGAATACAGTAAAAAAGAGCAGAACAATAGAGAGAATAGAGAGAGAGGGAACAATAAAACGACAACTATTTTTTTTTATTTTATATATTTTTTTTTTTTACACTTTTTTTGTAACTAACTTTTAGAACTGTAACCGGTTCCAGGTTTGGGTCTCTCAAAATGCGATGGCATCTTGGGAGACCCTGTGAAAGTGTGCCTAGTCTGTGGAATGCTGTACCCTACCCTAATACTCAATTAGTGAATGGTAGTGTTCAAAACATTCACCAATGCAAAGACCAGGATTGTCAGGACAGGAGGGACAATAATAGGGGGTGTCACGCCTATATCCGCGCTTGCTGCAGACACAACATCTTTTTTGGGGGGGTTTGTTGGGTAGGGGTACTCGGGAGGACATAAAGAAAATGCCTCTCATGCAGCCGACTGCATTTGGTTGGGGATATGAATAGGGGAAGTACGGGCGCTGCAGAAGTGGTGGGTTCCCAATTAGGATTGGTGAATGCAGCAGGAAGGGCACTATGGGCACGACGGGCCTGTGTTTGTCTTCTTGGTGGCAGCGGGACACTACTTGTGCTTGCCACCTCACCAGCTTGAACTGCACTTATGGGACTCGCAACGTCACCAAGTGTTACTGCAGTGCTGGTTTGACTACGACCGGGGTGTACTAGGCTACTGGTGCTTGCCAGCTCCCCAAAACGCTACCAAAAAAACTGTTAGCGATCGCAGGGATCAGGCCTGACTCTTCAAACGCTGCAGTTATGCGTTTAGTCTTTTGTAAGTGACAGTGATCGATCGATACTGCACTTGGGTGGGCTGGGCTGGGCCGGGCGGAGGGGCAAAACGCAGGTGCTTAGCAGGTATCTGGGCTGATCCCGCTAACACTGCGTTTTTGGGAACCCTAAACTGCTGGGGATGCTAGTATAGATCTGATCGGATCAGATATTGATCCGATCAGATACTATACCACTAAGGGAGGTGTACGATGCGTGCGTGGGTGTTAGCGGTACTGGCGCTAACCTGACACTGCCTGGGGCTGGTTCTTGCCAGTTCACCAAAATACTACCAAAAAAACTGTTAGCAATCGCAGGGATCAGGCCTGACTCTGCGAACGCTGCAGTTATGCGTTTAGTGTTTTGTAAGTGACAGTGATCGATCGATACTGCACTTGGGTGGGCTGGGCTGGGCTGGGCGGAGGGGCAAAACGCAGGTGCTAGCAGGTATCTGGGCTGATCCCGCTAACACTGCGTTTTTGGGAACCCTAAACTGCTGGGGACGCTAGTATAGATCTGATCGGATCAGATATTGATCCGTTCAGATACTATACCATTAAGGGAGGCGTATGCTGCGTGCGTGGGTGTTAGCAGTACTGGCGCTAATCTGACGCTGCCTGGGGCGACGCATATCACCGCCGGGCGATCAGGGGGCTAAACCTTTATTCGGTAATAAACGGCGGGTGCCCTGACACTATAAAAAATAAACGAACTAACCAGCGTCACCCGTAACACTTATACGGTGATCAGTGGTGAAAGGGTTAACTAGGGGGCCATCAAGGGGTTAAAACATTTATTCGGTAGTATATGGGGGTCCCTGTCGCTATGAAACGCTGACGGCGAACCTCAATATTTACGTCTCTAACTAGCGTCACCAGCGACACTAATACAGCGATCAGAAAAATGATCGCTTAGCGACACTGGTGACAGGGGGTGATCAAGGGGTTAAAACTTTATTAGGGGGGGTTAGGGGGGTATCCTAGACCTAAAGGGGGGTAATACTAACTGTCCCAACACTGTAACTGTCACAAACTGACACCAATGCAGTAATCAGAAAAAAAAAAAAAACTGCTGGTGTCAGTTTGTGACAGGGGGGGGTGATCGGGGGGGGTCGGGGGGCGATCGGGGGGGGGATCGGGGTGTTTTGTGTGCCTGGCATGTTCTACTGTGTGTGTGTAGTGTTGTGCACTCATATACCTGTCTTCTCTCCTCGGGCCGGAACAGAAATTACCGAGTCGAGGAGAGATGACATCATTTCCTTTGCTGCTGTTTAGCATACAGCAGCAAAGGAATGATGTGATTGGCCGGTGACGATCGTGAGGGGGGGCCACGAACGGATGGCCTCCCCCTCACCTCCGATCGCCGTGGGACAAAAGACGACCCCCTCGGGGACCGGGGGGGGTCCGATCGGACCCCCCACCCGCGGAAGGCAAATCACGTACATGTACGTGATTTTGCCTGTCCGTGCCACCTTGCCGACGTACATCGGCGTGAGGCGGTCGTCAAGTGGTTAATGGTCTCGGAGAAGTTTTTTGATGGCTTTAAGGGCTCTATATGGCATGGAGGATGCCCCTGTGGAAGAGTCTTTTGAGGGAGATAGAGCTACGTTAAAATCTCACCCGACAATGAGGATGCCTGAATAAAATTCAGTTAGCAGTTGGAGAGTTTCACAGAAGAATAGAACTTGTTTCTTGTTGGGAGCGTACAGGTTCGCCAGTGTGATGGGTTTGTTATATAGAGTCCCTTTGAGGAATAAATATCTACCTTTAGCGTCTCTCCTAACCTCTGAAACTTGTAAGGGGTAGTTCTTAGCTATCAATATCGATACACCTTTCGTTTTAGATTCCTCATTGGAGGCATGATATATTGTAGGGTAATGGTGGTTGGAGAGTTTGGGGATGTTTTCTGAGCAGAAGTGGGTTTCCTGGATAAATGCTATCTGGGTTTTGTTTTGCCTCAGGGTGTGTAGCAGTTTCGATCTTTTCTCGGGTATATTGAGCCTGCGCGTATTCAATGAGCAAAATTTCACTTGGGAGTTGGGCAGTGGTCTATTATGACCTTATAATCCCCGGGTTGGGGTGTCCACCCTTGATGGAGTTGAGGGGGTGTTCATTTCAAGTTATTGGTATGGAAGTGGCTAACAAAAGAGGTCGATGAAAGCGAATCGGAAGATGGCTGTTCTTGTGTTACAGCAAAGTGGGGGGGGAAAGGGGTGGGGGAATGTTTGTGTATCCTCTTCTATTGGAAGAGGGGTATAGAGTACAGTGTGTTGTCAATGGAAGTTGACCTGAACTGAGGTCCAGGATGTTCCACTGCTTTGTGTGGGAGTTGGAGAGAACCTAGCTCGGAAGATATTTAAAAAATAAAATAAACCTAAGTGAACCTGCCATCACCAGTCAGTGATGCAGACAGGAGGAGGAGAGTTGATGTTAAAAGAGTGCATCAATTGGGGGGTAAAGTATGAATTGTTAAAGAGAGTGGAAGCTGGTGAGGTAACAGGAGATAATTGAGGAAGCAGTAGGGTTTCGTATCAAGAGTGTAAATACATGAGGATGCAACTATGATTTGACACAATAATTATAACAGGTAATGATGAGAGATATTGCGTGCCGTGCGTGAGAGCGTGTAAGGAGGTGTCATTCTCAGGTGAGTGGCAGTCAAATATTACCATGTAAGTCAGGATCCCCAAAAACACTTACGCATGGTGGTAACTTGTTGGAACAAAACATACAAGTAATCATAAACTGTTAACAAAAACATTGTAGAATTTGGAGGACCTGAGTTCCCTAAGTGCCCGCAACCTTATTATCACCTTAAAGGAAACTGTGAATCGAGATAATCTCAAACTTAATATCAGCTTGCTCTGTCATCATTCTCCACTTTGTGACTAGGTGTTATTTGCTTTAATGGGTGGCCGTAAAGCTTTGGATACGCTACTACTAGAATGTTTAACTGGGTAATAGGTGGTAGTGGGTGTGAAAGAGCAGATGGTCATTCCCAAGACTCATGAGCCATACAATACATCTGAAAGCCTGTAAGGAGAAATGAGGTATCTTCACTGAGAAATGTAATGAGCATAGACCCCTAAGTGGTTTACGGCATAGTATTAGTGTAGTGATTTTCAGTCATCACAGGAACCTTATGGTCTAGTGTTCTGTATTAACCATCCAATTAAATATGTATCCCATGTCTGTGGGGGAGTTATATTTTACCGGTTAACCCCGTGGGGGTGCATGTCTGCATCGGACATATTCCAAGTAAAAAGATCAGGTGCCATAGCACTGAGGACATGTAGGGAATGTAAGAGTTTTGTAGTACTTCCTGAACTTGTCATCCAGGAAGGTGGAGCCTTGGGGTCAGAAAGCATTATGTATCTTGACACGGTAAGGCTTGTGTGTGTCATTAGTAAGGGTGTAAGAGAGATGTATAGGTATGGGGAGGTAAACGTTAAGTAGTTATATTTTACATGTCAGGTAGAGTAAGGTGAAATCCTCAGTGCTATGAGTTGACGTTAAGGACTGTGTGGCCAGATTGTAGAGTTGTGTAGTGTACTGGCATATGTAGGCCCATGTTAGAAGAGTGCCAGGACTATCTATTGGTGATTAAATGAAGTAAGTCAGCTCACCTAAAGTAATATACCTCTACTCACATGCAGATATGTCTGTCATATCTTACCCATTCCTATGCAATAACATGTAGTGTGAGTTACCGAAGGTACAGAGAGATAGTCATGGAATTAGAGAGTTGTAAGATGAGCAAGAGTCAATCAATCAATGCGGGAGCAGAACTGTCCCTTCATAAGAGGCTTGCATTGGCAACGGTAAGAAAGGACACTGCCAACAGAATGAAAGCCAGTGGAAGTGTCATGTGACCAGGATCAGGTCTCACTGGGCAAATGGGAGTCAGTTGTTGTGTTGACCGTGACAGGATGAGAAGAAAGGGTGGGAGAGCAGCATCCAGAGCATCGGTAAGAGCAAATTCACAGCGTAGTTATTCCGAGGAGTCGAGGCTCTCCCCATTCTCATTGGGCAGCAGGAGTTAGCGATAGCGAGGCAATTAGGTACAACGAAAGTCAACTTAACTGAACTGAAAGTAGAAGTTACAGAACTAAGCCGGAACATGGCTGCAAACAATCCTGTTAGGAATCATTGTGATGGGCATCTTCAGTATTCCCTCCTGGCTCTCTGAGACTGTGGGGAGTCGGATGGGCTGGAGCCATGGTGTGTACTATGACGGGGATTGCGTCTTCTGTTGCTTGAAGGGGATCTCCGTCCGGAAATCCTTGCTTCTTGTGCCTCCATCGGTTCTTCTTGCGGAGCTTGTTTCCTCACAGTCGGATAGCGGAATTCTGCATACCAATTAGGTACATCCACTAGGGGAATGTCCAGAGTGTCACAGAATGAGTCCAGATCCTCTGGAACTTTTAGCAGGGCTGTGCATCCTAGATGGGTAGCCGAGAGGCAGAAGGGGAACTTCCACCTGTATTGAATTCCTCTGGTACGCAAGACATCAAGTATTGGTTTAAGATCCCCGGCGTTGTTGCAACGTGATACTGGATAGGTCCTGAAAGATCTGGACTGTATGCCCTTCATGTAGTAATTGTTGACGGCTTCTAGCTTGCCTGAGGATTTCTTCTTTGAGCCTGAAATCTACAATGCAGCAGATTATATCCCTTGGGGATCTGTGTCCCTGCCTTTGGGGCGAAGGGCCCTATGTATTCTTTCCATGGCGATCTGTGTCAATGGTGGCCTGTTCAACAAATCATTGAACAAGCTGCTTACAGCTGGTGAGAAGTGGTCAGTAGATACAGTTTCAGGCATACCTCTGATCCTGAGGTTGTGACGGCGGCCTCTGTTGTCGAGGTCTTTGACATGACGCTGTATTTCTCTCAGTTGAATACTGTTGTGTCGATCCGTCTGGTGGCTTTGCGCAGTACCTGGTCATGTTTTGCCGTTACTTGTTCTTCCTCATGAACCCTGTCAGACAGCGTATGTATGTCAATACGCAGATCAGCAATGGCCGCTGACAGGGTGTCTTTTATGTCAGCAGCTATTGTCCGCAGGTCGTGAATATTAAGGTAAGGCTGGGCAGGAGCAGGAGCGCTAGCGTTGTCCATAAGTACCGGGTCGGAGGTTTGAGGTAGAGGAGGGGGACTTAGCTGTGGTGCGTTCTAGATCTGAGATGGCCTGTGGCGGGAAGGCGCCATGTTGCTTTTCTGTGACCAGAACATTTCAGGTATATTCTGGCCGATTCCTTCAGTCTGCCCTCTCGGGGAGCGGGATCTAGATGCAGATGAGGTTCTAGAAGCTGTCCCCATTGTCAGGAGCTGTTTTTTCTGATACAAACCTCTGGTTTTAAAGTGAAAGGACTGGCAACGGCAGGAGCTCTCTAGTTAAGTGGCCATCTTCCTGCTTGGCCAAGCCACGCCCCCTTGGCCTTAGTCAATGACCTCCGCCGTTTGTGCCCTTTGTTTGTCATCTCATGCTTTTTTTACCCCCCGGGAGTTTTTCCATCCTTGTGGTCCAATCCCATGATCAATTTGTCTCTCGATCTGGTCTCACTCTCTCCTGTGCCTCTCTGCCCCCCTCCCACCTTCTATGGGCAAAGTAATTTCTAACATGGCGATCAGTGACTATGCACCATTGCCGCAGCCCTGACTTCCTGTCCTCCTGTGCGGGCGCATGCGCAGTGACATCTTTCTCATGTCCGCGGCGCGGCGATGATGTCAGACACTGCCATGCCGGAGTTTAATACAAATACGGGGCACCGCTCTTGGTTTCCCCGTCATTACTCTGCTGGACACACTCAGGACAAGACGGAGGGATTCTTCCCTCTTTGCTTTGACTCCATCTAATTCTTTTTCACTGCTTCACTGAGGTAGGTCTACCTTTTGTTATGACAAAACAGCCGCCTGATCCTTTCATATTTGATATTGATATTTTCATTTATCAAATCAACTTTTCTATAATTTACTTATTTTTGTCCATCACTATGTTTCAGGGTCTGGTCTAGATTAAGCGGGCCTTCCAGATCTCCCTCAATTTTTTTGACCCATTACGTTTTATCATTCCCACACATCCTCTCTATAAAGTGCTTCTGTCCAACCATCACTGTGGATGTAACTACCGGATACGATTGAATCCATCAATTAATATTGCTGAGGCAATTCTCAAAACAAATTTTTATATTTATCTGAGACACAACGAAATATAATGACATTAAACTATATGTATCTATGTACGGTTGTACGTATATGTAGTGTATATATATGTAGCATGTGCATGCATGTATATGTGTGTGTATATATATATATGTATTTCTGTTCCTAATTTCATTTTCATTGGTCCCTCTCTTATTAGCTGGGACCCTCTTAATCCCAATCGTCTTTGTATTATCTCTGCAAACGTTTTTGTGAGGTGTTGAGCTACGAAGGGAGGCCATCCATGGAGTAGAATTCCTAATATTCAGGATCCCCAGTTCTGAGTAAAATTCATTGAAATTTAATCTTTTAGGTAAGATTCTCTTTATATAGCAGTTCACTAATTTGACTTTATATGAAATGAAAATCTCATGTTTTTCATATTATGTTTGTAAAATATTTAATACTGTTCATATTATTTATATATATGATTTTCCTTTTTGTCTAAATGTTCAATAAATATTTATACCTAACCAATGGTGTAATCAACAACTAATTGATCCTTTTGTTTTGTTTTGTTTTGTTTGTCTTTGTTTTTCCTCATATAACCTTCACTACTACAATGATGCCACATGCTAAAACTCCTGAAGAAGCTCTAATGAGCGAAACATGTTGAGAAAAGTGCTATTCTTATTACAAGTCGTTTTGCATCCTATTAAATTTTTGTATCTTCATTGACCTTATACAAAAAAAAAATTAAATGTTTAATAAAAATTCTTTGTTTTAACAAAATATAATCTCTGAATAATAAGCCTCAAAGCCCATTTCTCTCTATGGAAATGCAATAGTTTTAGTAAATATAAACTACTAAATACCTTTTCTCATCAGCAGTATAAAGCAGTCTTGTGACTTCTACCAGTTCCTGGTAAAAGCTTGTAGGAGGAGTTTTCATACTGCACCTAGCTGTCCTATCGGGATCAAGGACCCCTGACCCTCTGCCTGGACAGTGCTGATCACATGCACTCTCCCAAGAAAAAAAAAAAAACTTTCTAGCAATATACACCAAGCTGAGCGTGTGCAGCCTGACTCCAGTAACTCTGTCTTATCTGGACCTGTTCTAGAGTCAGTGGACAAAGAGGAGGATCTGTGCATACAAGATCAAACAGCTTTTTTTTTACACAATGCAGATGATGAACCCCTTAGGTTCTACAGTGACTATAAAAAGCCTGCATATACATATATGCATATACATATGCATATACAGACTGATTTTAGTGTTGTGGGTTTAGTAACACATAGTAAACCTTATATACACTGCTCAAAAAAAATTAAAGAAACACTTTAAAAACACATCAGATCTCAATGGGGAAAAATATCATGGACTGGGTAATGTGTTAGGAATGAAAGGATGCCACATCCTTTGATGGAAATGAAAATTATCAACCTACATAGGGCTTAATTCATAGACACCCCAAAAATTAAATTAAATAGTCAGCAGGCTAGTCCAATTTGCTGAAATTTCATTGCACAAACTTAAAATAGTCCTCAGTAGATTGTATGGCCCCCACTTGCTTGTATGAATGCCTGACAATGTCGGGGCATGCTCCTAATGAGACGAAAGATGGTGTCTTGGGGTATTTCCTCCCAGATCTGGACCAGGGCATCGCTGAGCTTTCTTAACAAACTGAGGTGCAACCTGGCGGCGACGGTTGGACTGAAACATAATGTCCTAGAGGTGTTCTTTTGGATTTAGGTCAGGTGAGCATGGGTCTATTAATTCCTTCATCCTCCAGGAACTGGCTGCATAGTCTTGCCACATGAAGCTGGGCATTGTCGTTCACCAGGAGGAACCCAGGACCCACTGCACCAGCATAGAGTCTGATAATGGGTCAGAGTGACATTGTCTACTGTGTAGATGTCTGTGCATGCCTCCAAGGATATGCCTCCCCAGACCATCACTGACCCACCACCAAACCGGTCATGCTGAACGATGTTACAGGCAGCATAACATTTTCCACAGCTTCTCCAGACACTTTCACGTCTATCACATGTGCTCAGGGTAAACCTGCTTTCATCTGTGAAAAGTACAGGACACCAGTGGGGGACCTGCCAATTCTGGTGTTCAATGGCAAATGCCAATTGAGCTCCAAGGTGTTGGGCAGTGAGCCACTAGAGGATGTTGGGCCCTCAGGCCACCCACATAAAGTCTGTTTCTGATTGTTTGGTGAGAGACTTTCACACCAGCCTGCTGGAAGTCATTTTGTAGGGCCCTGACTATGCTCACCTGTTCCTCCTTGCACAAAGGAGCAGATACCGGTCCTGTTGATGGGTTAAGGACCTTCTACAGCCCTGTCCAGCTCTCCTAGAGTAACTGCCTGTCTCCTGGAATGTCCTGCATTTTCTTGAGACTGTGCTGGGAGACACAGCAAACATTCTAGCAATGTCATGTATTGATGTGCCATCCTGGAGGAGTTGGACTGCCTGTGCAACCTCTATAGGGTCCAGGTATCGTCTTATGCTACCAATAGTGACACTGACCCTAGCCAAGTGCAAAACTTGTGAAAAACAGTCAGAAAAGATGAGTAGGGGAAAAAAATGTCAGTGGACTCTACCTGTAAAACCATTCCTTTTTTGAAGGTCATGTCATTGTTGCCCATCTAGTGCACCTGTTGTTAATTTCATTAACACCAAAGCAGCTGAAACTGATTAACAACTCCCTCTGCTACTTAACTGACCAGATTAATATCCCAGGAGTTTAGTTGACTTGATGCTATACTTTGATTAAAAAGTGTTCCTTTCATTTGTTTGAACAGTGATACCTCGCTTCACAAACTTAATTTGAGAAACGACTCTGGTCGCAAACTGAATTGGTCACTTATGTCACTTGTCTTTTCCTGCGCTGCATAACCTTTCAGAAATGAGTGACCACATTATCGTTCATCAGATTTAACAGTCTGTTCGTTACAGTTATGTTGGGGTGGTGCTTCTCAAAAACATCATGGCACTCATTCCATTTTTCAATAGTGGATTTATGGCATCACTGCTAACCTCCTCCCTGTCTTCCTGTTCCTTAGTGGAATGCACCTCAATAAGCACCTTCTGCTGCTCACTGTGGAGTTCAGAAAGTTCTTCCGTGGTCAGCTCCTCCTTATGTTTTTCAACAAGTGCCTCTATGTCTGCACCATCGACATCCAGACCCATACTGTTGCCCATGGACACAATCTCTTCCACTACCTCTGCATCAGTCCCTTCAAAGTCACGTACAGTGACACATTCTGGCCACAGCTTCCAAGCTGAGTTTAAGGCTCGGTGAGTGACATCTTCCCAGACTTTGTCAATGAGGTTAATGCTGTGGAAAACATTGACATTTTTTTTCCGGAATTCTTCCAACTCAAGGACATCTCTTCAGTGACAATATAACACCTAGTGAAGAACACCTTTGTGTACAGCTTCTTGAAGTTTCAGATCACTTGCTGGTCCACGAGCTGCAGAAGAGGTGTCGTGTTGGGGGAAGGAACTTGACCTTTATGAAGTCATACTCAGCGTCCATATCATCCATCAAGGCTGGAGGGTGTGCATTGTCCATCAGAAGAAGACAACTTTCAAGCAGTTGGTTGTCAGAAAGATATTTTTTTATGGTGGGTGCGAACACCTCGTGCAGCCATTCCATGAATAATTGCCTTGTGACCCAAACTTTCAAATTGGCCTTCCACATGACAGGAAGTCTAGCCTTGTTCAAATTCTGTTCCCTGAATGCACGAGGGGTCTGGGAATGGTACATCAGTAGTGGCTTAATCTTCAGATCGGCGCTTGCGTTCACACACAGCAAAAGGGTGACTCTGTCCTTCATGGGCTTGTGACCCAGCAGTGCCTTTTCCTCCTGCATGATATAGGTTCTGTTCGGCATCTTTTTCCAGAAGAACCCTGTTTCATCACTGTTGAGCGATGTATCCTTCTGTTTTCATGAATTCCGCAAATTCTTTCTTGTAGGCTTCTGCACTGGCCTTGTCAGAACTGGAAGGCTCACCATGTCTTGTTATACTGTGGATGCCACTTCTCTTGCAGGATTTTTCCTTGTCAAAAGAAGTTTATTGAGTATACAATATTATAAAGATACATAAAGTAAGTTTACAAGGATCTATAAAGTAAGCTCATTGTTTTACAGTAGGGTTTATATAGGTAAATATCATGAAATTTCAAATATTAAACATTGGGTTCATGTAAACCTAAATTAAAGATATATATAATTTCCTTAGTTACTTTTGTAGGTATTTAAATGATTTATACCTACTATACATATTGTTTACAGGTAGAGTGTATATAGGTCAAATAAATTCTGATAATGAGCTTTAATCATAAGGTGGAGAAAAGGAAAGAGAAAGAAGAAAAAGGTAGAAAGGCAGAGGTATGGTCCACAAGGTTGTCCCGCTCGTCAGTTTATTATTCTTTTTAGTTCTCTTTGAAGCCTTAGAATGGGTGTCTCTGTAAGTCATTTAATCTGTCACCATGGCAACAGGACAGAGTCATTGAAATTTGACAGGAACTGTTGTTTTATCCAAGGATGCCAAAGTTTTTCAAATTTTGGAATTTGATTTTGATCGATGGCTACCATCTTAGCATGGGACATTGTATTATTCATTCTGTGAATTGGTTCTGCTAGTACCAATGTAGGAGATTTCCATGCCTTGGCCACTGTTTGTTTTGCAGCCGTTATTAGTTGGATCATAAGTTTGAATTGAGAGAGTGTTAACCATTCCGGTTTTAGATTAAGTAAATATTAAGTTAATATTAAGTTATATATGGATCTGGTTGTATTATTTTTTTAAATATTTTAGATGCAATCACAAAGACTTCCTTCCAGAAGGTTTGGATTACTGGGCACGTCCACCACATGTGTAAATGTGTGCCTATTTCTGGGCATCCTCGAAAACAAAGCGCTGAGGTATTAGGTGAATATTTTGCCACTCTAGCGGGTACAAGGTACCAGTGAGTTAGGACTTTATAATTTGTCTCCAGTGCTAAGATGTTGAGTGAAGATGACTTAGATGTGAGCCATATGTTAGACCAGTCCGTGTCTTCTAAAGTTCGTCCCAGGTCCTCCTCCCACCTCTGAACGTAAGAGGGTCTATTAAGATTTACTACTCCATGGAATTGATTGTAAAGTGATGAAATTGTACATTTAGCAAATGGATCTTTTGTACAGATTGATTCAAAAATGGATAATTGGGATAATGGTGTATCCTCCTTTAGGAATGGTGTATAGAAATTTTTAATTTGGAGATATCTAAATATCTCAGAGTTTGGTAGATCATATTTTTCTCTAAGCGATGGGAATGAAAGGAATGATTTAGATGCTATGAAGTCATTTAGTGTCTGAATGCCTGATGTTGTCCAAGCTTTAAAAGAATTTGGGTAGATCCATGCCGGATAAAAGGCCGGATTTCTGATAAAAGAAAGGAGAGGATTGTGTGGAGATTGTAACTGATATTTGGTTTTTAGTTTATCCCAGAGAGATAAGGAGTGTTTAGTTATGGGATTATGAATTTTAAAGCGGTCTTTAGGATCAAGCCATAACAAGTTTGATATTAATAGAGGGTCATTTTCTGAAGCCTCTATAAATACCCATAATGGGATTTCCTGTTTTGCATTGTATTTGGACAGACTGGCCAAATGTGCTGCTCTGTAGTAGTTAGTAAAATTAGGGTATCCCAGGCCTCCTTTATTTTTGGGAAGATGTAGTGTGTGTATAGGTATACGTGGTTTAGAAGAGCCCCATATAAACGAAGTTGCTCTTTTTTGTACTATTCTCAAAAAATAGGAAGGAATTGGAATAGGGAGGACTCTGAATAGATAAAGCAATTTGGGTAGAATAGTCATTTTGATTGCATTAATCTTCCCTATCCAGGATAAAGGAAGTTGCGACCATTGTTTTATTAGATTTGTGATCTGTCTTAATACAGGAGGATAATTGGTTGAGAATAAGTCAGAATGAGATGCTGTTAAATGAATTCCAAGATATGGGATTGATTTTTCTGCCCATGTGAATGGGAGTGCAGCCCTAGCCGGGATCAATTCCATGTTTGTGAGCGAAATATTAAGCACTAGGCATTTCTTAGGATTAATCATAAGGCCGGATAGGGCTGCAAATCCATCAAGAGCTGGTATTAAGTTAGGACCAGAGACCTGTGGTGATGATAGAAAAAGTAATATATCGTCTGCAAATATACATAATTTGTGTGTAATACCTCCTACTTCAATGCCAGTTATAGTTTGGTTTGTTCTGATGTATTGGGCCATGGGTTCGAGTATAAGGGCAAATAATAAGGGAGATAATGGGCAACCCTGTCGGGTACCTCTTTCGATATTAAAGGCATCAGATTTGTATCCAGCATATTTTATATAGGCTTTGGGTTTATTATATAATGCTTTGATCCATGTTAAAAAGTGGGGTCCAAAACCCCATTTTTGTAATGAATATTGCATATATTGCCAGGATACTGTATCAAATGCCCTCTTAATATCGAGAAATAGAAAACATAAAGGGATTTTCCGTTTTTTAGCAATATGTGCCAATAACACTGCCCTGCGTATATTATTGCCTGCCTGTCTATTTGGCATGAAGCCTACTTGATCTCTATGTATTAACTTTCCTATAATGCTATTGAGGCGTTTTGCTATTATTTTTGCTAATAATTTAATATCAAGGTTTAACAGAGAGATAGGCCGATAATTCACACAGGAAGTATCATCAGAAAGGGGTTTTGGGATCATACAAACAATTGCCATTAATGTTTCTTGCCGAAAAGAATGTCTATCTAGAAGTTTGTTAAAAGTTTCAGTGAGAATGGGAGAGAGTATTTCTGAGAATGTTTTATAGTATAAAGCCGAGTAGCTGTCTGGGCCTGGTCTTTTGTTAAGTTTTAGGTCTTTTATGGCGTTAGCAACTTCATCTATAGTTATAGGCTCATCCAAACTGCTTTTTTGATTCTGAGACAACTCAGGTAAGGTTATTTTTGAGAAGAAGGATTCTGCCTCTGTAGGATTAAATTCATTGTTTGTCTTGTATAAAGTTGCAAGGTGTGAGTGAAATTTATGGACTATTTTAACTGGATTACAAGTATAAACATTTTTTGATAATTTCAAACGTATTGGTTTGAAAGATTTGTTAGTTGAATTTAATGCCCGAGCCAAATATGTACCTGGTTTGTTTGTATTCATGTAGAAATTGTGTTTGGAGCGTTTGAGGGATTTATCAACTGACTCAGTGAGAAATAGATCGTATTCCAATCTAGATTTTTGCAGATGAGATTTTGTACTCTGAGATGGATTATCTTGGAATGATATGTAGGCTGCATTAAAATTGAGTTCTAGTTTTTTTGCTAGATTTTTGTGTTCCCGTTTAAATAGTGCCATTTGTCTTTGTATTGTACCATGCAAGACAGGCTTATGAGCTTCCCACAGTGTTATTGGGGAAATGTCTGTTGTATTATTAATTGTTATGTATTCCTTTAAAGCTTGTTCAATGGCCATCTGATGTAGTGGGTGTTTGAGCATTATGTCCGGTAAGTACCACGTTGGGTCATGCGCTTTTGGTATGGCTGAGGCTATAGTAGTGTATACTGCATTATGGTCAGACCACGGAATCGGAATTATATCTGATGCAATAATTTCTGGTATCATTCCTATTGTTAGAAAAATATGATCTATTCTGGTGAAGGTTTGATGAGGGTGCAAAAAATAAGTGAATTTCTTTTTCATTGGGTTACTTTCTCTCCACGAATCTACCAGATTGTATTTGGAAAGAAGTTGAGGAAAAGGTAATCTAGTGGTTATTTTAGATGGTGTAAAAGGTGATTTATCTAGAAATGGGAGGAGGACCTGGTTCGAATCCCCACACATTATCACTGTTCCTATTTTGTGTGTATTAATCACTTGTAATATATGTGAGAGGAATGGTGTAGGTTGTTTGTTAGGAGCGTAGTAGGAAATCACCGTGATTGCTGTATCCATTATATAACCCATGAGTATCAGGTATCTACCTTCTGAGTCTTTAATTTCTGATGATAAGGTGAATGGTGTGGATCGGTGAAATGCAATTAGAGTACCCCTTTGTTTGGTATAGGCAGAAGCCGGGTAAATTTGTTGATAAAAAGGAGAAATATATTTTGGAGTAGAATCTTTGGTGAAGTGTGTTTCTTGGAGGCATACTATGTGAGCCTTCTTGTTATGGAAAGTACGTAAGGCTTTGGTCCTTTTTTGAGGGACATTTATTCCCTGAACATTCAGGGAAAGTATATTCAGTGGTGCCATGGTAACAGATCAAATAGTTTTGACTTACTTTTTGTTATACAGAGCTGACTGCGCAGATCAACCTGTGTGGACTGAAGAGATGAAAAGATAGGAAAGAAATCAGTGAATTCTGGAGTAAAGAGTAAACAAAAAACATATGAGATTAGATGATACATTGTATAAATTATTTTTTGTAAGTAATCACAATTTACCCGTGAAAGAGAATAAATATCTCTCTCAGGGGAATAAGTGCCTTCGTCACACTCCCACATAATATGGTTGGGAGAATGAGGAGGGCTAATGGGGGTACACGGATCTTCCGCTTACAGGAGAGAAGTGCTATGTCAAAAGACATCAAAATGATGTTTCCTTAATTGGAGTGCAGAATATAGTTTTTGTTGAAATTATTTATTCCAGGGTGGTTGTATATGGTTAGTTTTGCCCTAGGCTAAATAATTCAGTTAGAAAGGTACTGTTAATAACTTTGGTATTGATGAAGATAGTTTGAATTATTTTGGGATTTTAACCCTTTTAGAGTAAACAATTACATATTTTATTCATATGTAACTGTTTAGATATGTTAACTCATAAAATTGAGGTTGTATTGCTTCAGATTAGAATAAACAAAAACATAGTTCTAGGAACTAGTTAGGTAATAATATATTTGTTTTAAGAAAAGAAAGAAAAAGCTTCCATTACTTCTGGATTATTGAACATATTTGTCCTAAAAAGTAATAAATCTATTGTTATTACCTGAAAATATATAACTGAACAAGAATTTCCTTATTTCACTTATATATTCTAAGGATATATGAATCAGAAGTAATAAGAAATATAACTGGAATGTAACATGATCCCACACAGTGTGTGACTATCAGAATGCAGTTATATTCAGTTATAAATACAGGTTGTTTATAGAGAGCCATCTCTTAGTATAATAAATGAAGAGATATCAGGAAATAGGATGTCAGTCCATTGAATCTTCTTGGTCCATGGATGATGTGGCATAACGGCCTCTTTTGTGAGAATGATGATTCCCATTTTGTTCTGATATTTTCTGGGTGCTGCCTGAAGGTGAAGATGATGCCATTCTTCTGCGTGTGGGAGAGTTGCTGCTTGTGGGTTCTGTCAGATTTCATTTTAAAAGGGTTTGTTGTAGTTCATCTGCTGATCTGCTTCTGTAAATTGTACCTTGGTAGTTAAATCTGACTGAAAAGGGGAAACCCCATTGATACATAATGTTGTGGCGTTGCAGTTCCATTAGTTGGGGTTTCATGGATCGTCTTTTAGTAATAGTAAGATGGGATAGGTCAGCAAAAATTTGATAATTGTGTCCTTGAAAATTAAGTTCCTTTTTTTCTCTTGCAGCAATTAGTATTTGTTCTTTCGTTCTGTAATAATGAAATTATGTGATTATATCATCTTTCTTTTTGGCTGTGAGGGCTCTGTGTACTCTGTCCAGTTCTAAACGTTCAATAGGGATATCTGGCTTTAGTTCTTGTAATAGAGCAGTAATAGTAGATTGCAGGTCTGTCACAGTTTCAGGTATTCCCCTTATGCACAAGTTTGAACGTCTGGCTCTATTGTCATAATCTTCGAGCTTAGTTTGAAGTATTACATTCTCTTCTTTTAATTGTTCCAATTCTGTTATATTTTCTTGGGTTGTAATTTCAATTTCATCCATTTTTATTTCTAAGGCTGCGGTGCGGTTTCCCAGCTCTCTTATTAATTTGGTTAGGCTTTTTGTTATTTGGTCTGAGGTTTGTTTTAAAGCCTTATGAAGCATCTTTTCAAATTGTAATAATATTACTGGGGATACTGAGGAGGCTTGTGGAGAAGTTTGTGAGAGGATTTGTTCTGTATCTGACACAAATGGAGAGTCTTGCTGTGACATTTTCTGTCTGTGAGAGCGCCCTGATGCTGTATCTTGTGAGGTGACTGGAGCTGCTTCAGCTGCAGTGAGTGCCTGTGAGCTCTTTGTGAGGTGATTTTTATTTCTGCCACGGCTTCCTCCCAGTACCATTTTTCCTGCCCAAACTTTCACAGTTTGTTCCCTGGGGCAAAAAGGTTCAAATGGATACCTTTTAAGCCTGCAGGCTCCGCTTTGTCCTTCTCTTCTCTCCTCAGCGGTGTGGAGCTCTAACAATGCATGTCTGCTCTGCTAGACTCCGCGCATGCACCCCTCCTCTTGCAGGATTTTTCAAACCACCCTCTACTGGCTTTAAATTCTTCATTTGCTGCACTTGTAGAGGGTTGTTTTTTCAATAAATCACTGTTCAATTTCTTGGCTTTTTCACAGATCATAGCTTCACTAACACTATCACCTGCCAGCTGTTTCTCATTTAATCACACTAAAAAAAAAAGTTTTTCCACCTCTTCCAGCACTTGTGTCCTCTGCTTGGTTAACATTGTTACTCCTTTCCCACATCAACTCCATTGATGGCAGCTTTCTTCTTCAAAATAGTCGAGATTGTCGACTTCGCCATCTTGTACTCCATGGTCACACGAATGGTCATGCTTTTCTACAATATCCTTCTTCGGCTCAATGGTTATTTTTTTCATAACCTTATTGTTACAATTCCTGCTCTGAACAGTCTTGTTACCTTCATTACCGCTCTATACTTTGATTTTACCACCATGCTTGCTCTGCACATTCTTGTCACCTGTATTATCGCTCTGCACATTCTTGTCACCTGCATTTCCACTCTGCACATTCCGTCACATGCATTTCTGCTCTGCACTTTCTTGTCACCTTCATTACTGCTCTAAATTTTCTTGCCGCCTACATTAATGCTCTTCACATGCCATTCTTGTCACCTTCATTACTGCTCTGCACTTTCTTGTCACCTTCATTAACCACTCGACGACCGCTGCACGACTATATACGTCCACAGAGCGGCATGGGCAAGCAAAAGGACATACATATACGTCCTTGCCTTCCCAGGGGTGGGGGGGTCTGATCGAACCCCCCCCGGTGCCAGCGGCGGTCGCCTTTGGTCTGGCAGCGATCAGAGATGAGGGGGAGGCCATCCGATCGTGGCCCCCCCTCGCGATCACTCCCAGCCAATGAGATGTCATCTCTCCTCGGCTCGGCAGTTTCCGTTCCTGCGCCGAGGAGAGAAGACTGAAATGTGAGTGCACCAAACACACAGTAGAACATGCCAGGCACACATTACACCCCCCTTTACCCCCCGATCCCCCCCGATCACCCCTCCCCCCCGTCACACTGACACCAAGCAGTTTTTTTTTTTTTTTATTACTGCATTGGTGTCAGTTTGTGACAGTTAGTGTGGTAGGGCAGTTAGTATTAGCCCCCTTTAGGTCTAGGGTACCCCTCTAACCCCCCCTAATAAAGTTTTAACCCCTTGATCACCCCCTGTCGCCAGTGTCACTAAGCGATCATTTTTCTGATCGCTGTATTAGTGTCACTGGTGACGCTAGTTAGGGACGTAAATATTTAGGTTTGCCGTCAGCGACAGGGACCCCCACATACTATCTAATAAATGTTTTAACCCCTTGATTGCCCCCTAGTTAACCCTTTCACCAATGATCACCGTATATCTTTTACGGGTGATGCTGGTTAGTTTGTTTATTTTTTAAAGTGTCAGGGCACCCGCCGTTTATTACCGAATAAAGGTTTAGCCCCCTGATTGCCTGGCGGTGATAAGCGTCGCCCCAGGCAGCGTCAGATTAGCGCCAGTACTGCTAACACCCACGCACGCAGCATACGCCTCCCTTAGTGGTGTGGTATCTGATCGGATCAATATTTGATCCGATCAGATCTATACTAGCGTCCCCAGCAGTTTAGGGTTCCCAAAAACACAGTGTTAGCGGGATCAGCCCAGATACCTGCTAGCACCTGCGTTTTGCCCCTCCGCCCGGCCCAGCCCAGCCCAGCCCAGCCCACCCAAGTGCAGTATCGATCGATCACTGTCACTTACATAACACTAAATGCATAACTGCAGCGTTCGCAGAGTCAGGCCTGATCCCTGCGATCGCTCACAGTTTTTTGTGGTAGCGTTTTGGTGAACTGGCAAGCACCAGCGGCCTAATTCCCCCCACCAGTCGTAGTCAAACCAGCACTGCAGTAACACTTGGTGACGTGGCGAGTCCCATAAGTACAGTTCAAGCTGGTGAGGTGGCAAGCACAAGTAGTGTCCCGCTGCCACCAAGAAGAAGACAAACAGGCCCGTCGTGCCCATAATGCCCTTCCTGCTGCATTCGCCAATCTAATTGGGAACCCACCACTTCTGCAGCACCCGTACTTCCCCCATTCACATCCCCAACCAAATGCAGTCGGCTGCATGAGAGGCATTTTCTTTATGTCCTCCCGAGTACCCCTACCGAATGAACCCCCCAAAAAAAGATGTTGTGTCTGCAGCAAGCGTGGATATAGACATGACACCCGCTATTATTGTCCCTCCTGATCTGACAATCCTGGTCTTTGCATTGGTGAATGTTTTGAACGCTACCATACACTAGTTGAGTATTAGCGTAGGGTACAGCATTGCACAGACTAGGCACACTTTCACAGGGTCTCCCAAGATGCCATCACATTTTGAGAGACCCGAACCTGGAACCGGTTACAGTTAAAAAAGTTAGTTACAAAAAAAAGTGTAAAAAAAAAAAAATATATATATATATATATAAAAAATAAAAAAAAAAATAGTTGTCGTTTTATTGTTCTCTCTCTCTCTCTATTCTCTCTCTATTGTTCTGCTCTTTTTTACTGTATTCTATTCTGCATTGTTTTATTGTTATTATGTTTTATCACGTTTGCTTTTCAGGTATGCAATTTTTTATACTTTACCGTTTACTGTGTTTTATTGTTAACCATTTTTTTGTCTTCAGGTACGCCATTCACGACTTTGAGTGGTTATACCAGAATGATGCCTGCAGGTTTAGGTATCATCTTGGTATCATTCTTTTCATCCAGCGGTCGGCTTTCATGTAAAATCAATCCTAGCAGCTAATTAGCCTCTAGACTGCTTTTACAAGCAGTGGGAGGGAATGCCCCCCCACCGTCTTCCGTGTTTTTCTCTGGCTCTCCTGTCTCAACAGGGAACCTGAGAATGCAGCCGGTGATTCAGCCAACTGACCATAGAGCTGATCAGAGACCAGAGTGACTCCAAGCAGCTCTATGGCCTAAGAAACTGGAAGCTACGAGCATTTCATGACTAATGCCGCGTACACACGGTCGGACTTTTCGTCTACAAAAGTCCGACAGCCTGTCCGACAGACTTCCGACGTACCTTCGGCGGACTTGCGGCAGACTTTCTTACGAACGGACTTACACACACACGACCACACAAAAGTACGACAGCCTAGTACGCGGTGACGTACACCAAGTCCGACGAGACTATAAAACGGAAGTTCAATAGCCCGTACGACACCCTTTGGGCTCCTTCTGCTAATCTCGTGTTTATCTCGTGTTAGTAGAAGTTTGGTGAGAGACGATTCGCGCTTGTGAGACTCGTATTTTTCAGTTCGTTTTAACTGTTGTTCAGTCTGTGCTTGTGAGGTTTGTATCTGCTTTTCAGTGCGTTTGGTCAGTTGGCATTGAGAAATCTTTGTTTTATTGGCCGCTCGTTCCTGATTTTCAGGTCGTTCTTCACAGGCCTTGCTGTTCTTCAGTGCGTTCTGTTTAGTGCGTTCTGACCAGCCGACCGTTTTGAAGCCATGTTACCTGTACGTACTCGTCGTAGAGCTCGTGCATTGTATGTGCTTGGTGCTGTAGTTTATTCTTCAGCCCAAGACCAGTCCATGAACAGGGCGAGGAGGAGTTCATGGACCAAGAATTGGTTGCTTCAGCGTGACCAGTTCTGTCACATGCCTTTGCTCCGTGAGATCCGTGAGAATAATCCTGAGGATTTCAGGAACTTTCTCCGGATGACGGACCCCGTTTTTGACCGTTTGTTGGCTTTGCTGACCCCCTATATCAGCAGGCAGGATACCTGCATGAGGCAAGCCATCACTCCGGAGCAGAGGCTGGTCGCTACCTTGCGGTATTTGGCCACAGGGAGAAGCCTGCAGGACCTTAAGTTCTCGACAGGCATCTCCCCCCAGGCTCTGGGGATCATTATCCCAGAGACCTGTTCTGCCATCATACAGGTCCTGCAGAAGGACTATATTAAGGTAAGATATTTTTCTTTTATTAGCATCACATGTTCTTTTATGTAATCTTTGATAATATAATGTATTTCTTGCTTCAAACACTACTTACCATCATTGCAATATAGTGTGAATGTCCCCTTTTTATCCTCACACATGCTGGATTTTTTTCCTGTTATTTTTTGTCATGCATGTATATTTTCCTTCAATAACCTTCCCAGCATGAAGTGATGGGAACATATCCACCTAGTCTACTCATTTGGAATGTATTTTGTTTGAGTGTATTTAGTGTGCTGCTAATGAGCAATTATCTAGATTTCACAACCCCACCCCCCCCCCCCCACCTAAACTCACTCCAAATAGTGTGCTGCTAATGAGCAATTATCTAGATTTCACAACCCCCCCCCCCCCCACCTAAACTCACTCCAAATAGTTTGCTGCTAATGAGCAATTATCTAGATTTCACAACCCCACCCCACCCCCCACCTAAACTCACTCCAAATAGTTTGCTGCTAATGAGCAATTATCTAGATTTCACAACCCCACCCCCCCCCATCTAAACTCACTCCAAATAGTTTGCTGCTAATGAGCAATTATCTAGATTTCACAACCCCACCCCCCCCCCCCACCTAAACTCACTCCAAATAGTTTGCTGCTAATGAGCAATTATCTAGATTTCACAACCCCACCCCCCCCCACCTAAACTCACTCCAAATAGTGTGCTGCTAATGAGCAATTATCTAGATTTCACAACCCCACCCCCCCCCACCTAAACTCACTCCAAATAGTTTGCTGCTAATGAGCAATTATCTAGATTTCACAACCCCACCCCCCCCACCTAAACTCACTCCAAATAGTGTGCTGCTAATGAGCAATTATCTAGATTTCACAACCCCACCTAAACTCACTCCAAATAGTTTGCTGCTAATGAGCAATTATCTAGATTTCACAACCCCCCCACCCCCACCCTCGTTAAAATTTGCTGGAATGTTCTGTGGTGTTGATTTGTCTAAAGCAA